>LNAC01000166.1:1208274-1357952 GCA_002007465.1 Ailurus styani | reverse complement strand
TTTTTTTAAAGATTTTATTTATTTATTTCACAGAGGGAGAGAGATCACAAGGAGGCAGAGAGGCAGGCAGAGAGAGAGAGGGGGAAGCAGGCTCCCCGCTGAGCAGGGAGCCCGATGCGGGCTTCGATCCCAGGACCCTGAGATCACGACCTGAGCCGAAAGCAGAGGCATTAACCCACTGAGCCACCCAGGCGCCCGCGATCACATATTTTCAAGTAGCCACATAAAAAAGTAAATAAGAGGTGAAATTAATTTTAATGTTTTACTTAAACCAATACATCTAAATAAGAAAATCGTTAATGAGATATTTTACCTTCTTTTTTTGCATTAGGTCTTTATTATTATATTTATTTCTTATACTAAGTCTTGAAAATCCTGTGCATGTGTTACACCAAGGCACACCTCTGTTCACACCAGCCACGCTGCAAGAACTCAGCAGTCACATGTGGCCAGCAGTTGCTGTGTTAGATAGTGCGGGTCCAGAACACCTCTGCCTTCCCTTAAAACTGTGATCACAGATACTGTTCAAGTCCTTTCTTGGGTGACAGAGTCCTCTTAGGGGGAAAACAACGTATCTCCTGACAAAATAAGATGCTTCCTCTCATGAAATAAGAGCTTTAGAACTTCTATCCTTTGTTTTCCTTGCCCTGTTTGTCATGATTGCTGATAATCTGATTCATATAATAGAGCCCGGGATTCCTAATGTAACCGTCCCTTTAACACCATTTTCCTGCTCTGCCAATGGGGGAGGGGGCACCTTGACCTTTAAGCAATTCTTTAGTTCTTTTTTTTTTTTTAAAGATTTTATTTCTTTATTTGACACAGAGAGAGAGATCACAAGTAGGCAGAGAGGCAGGCAGAGAGAGAGGAGGAAGCAGGCTCCCTGCTGAGCAGAGAGCCCGATGCAGGCTCGATCCCAGGACCTTGAGATCATGACCTGAGCTGAAGGCAGAGGCTTAATCCACTGAGCCACCCAGGCGCCCTTTAGTTCTTTTTCTATTGTGTTTGTGATCTTACACCAGTAGCAGTCTCACATATATTTTGGCTTATGGACCAAATGAATAATCATCTTTGGTATGGTTGTCATGTCAATATTCAGCTGAATAATTTCTTAAAAGATTTTTATTTATTTATATCAGAGAGAGAGCAGGGAGAGGGGCAGAGGGAGAGAATCTCAAGCAGACTCCCACTGAGTGAAGAGCCCCACTGGGGGCTCAATCTCACGACCCTGAGCTGAAACCAAGAGTTGGATGCTCAACAGACTGAGCCACCCGAGGCGGCCCTCAGCTGAATAAATTCTAAACATTTAGTCTATTGGTGTTTGGCACCTATGGTGAACAGAAAATACCTTAGGGGCACTTACAAGAAACTATTCTGAGACCGACTAATACACACAGAAGAAAGAAAAAGAATAAAAATAAAGTAACAGCTAAATAAGACCAAATGTTTTAACATTTGAACACACCGTACCTCAGAAAAATGGATTCCTTTCATTCATTGTTTTAACTGTTCATTGGACAGCCAACAGTCAGTTAACATCCCTTTCCTCTTTCCGCTACAATTCCTTCGGACTGTCCCAGAAGATTTTAGTTTATATATTTTTTTGTGTATATGTATTATTACTTTAAACATTGTCCTAGTCATATGTTTATGTTTTAACAATCTAAAACCAAATTATTATTTTACATTTCTTACATCCCACAAACACCTTCAAAATATAAATATATCAAAGATCTTTTTTCAAGATTTTATTTTTTATTTATTTATTTTTAAAGATTTTATTTATTTGACACAGAGAGAGAGATTACAAGTAGGCAGAGAGGCAGGCAGAGAGAGAGAGGAAGAAGTAGACTCCCCTTCGAGCAGGGAGCCCAATGTGGGACTCGATCCCAGGACCCTGAGATCATGACCTGAGCCGAAGGCAGAGGCTTTAACCCACTGAGCCACCCACGCGCCCTCAAGATTTTATTTTTAAGTCATCTCTACCCCCAACATAGGGCTCGAACTTACAACCCCAAGATCAAGAGTCACACGTCTCACCAACTGAGCCAGCCAGGCACCCCCTAAATATACCAACTATCTTAATGGAATGCTGTAAACAATGGGTCACATCATATATGCAACTTCCTACAGCATGGGGTTGGCAAACTTGATCTGCAAATATTTTAGGTTTCATGCACTAAATGGTCTCAGTTGTAACTATCCCCCTCTGGCGATGTCTCCAAAAAGCAGCCACAGACAATCCGGAAACAAAACTGGACAGCTGTGTCCCAACCAAACTTCATGTACAAAAACAGACATCAGGTCAGACCTGGACCTCGGGCCGCATAGTTTGCTGACCTGTGTCCCAGTGGAAGGTGTGGAAAGTATGGATCAGGGAAGCGGCAAGAGGACGGGACATCAAACTGACAATGACCAGTCCCTTAAATACCAACACCCCCCCCTTTTTTTTTAAAGATTTTATTTATTTATTTGACAGAGACAGTGAGAGAAGGAATATAAGCAGGGGGAGTTGGAGAGGGAGAAGCAGGATGAGCAGGGAGCCCGATGCAGGGCTGGATCGCAGGACCCCAGGATCATGACCTGAGCCGAAGGCAGACGCTTAATGACTGAGCCGCCCGGGCACCCCCCTATTTCAACACTCTTAAATAGTTACACTGAGGTCTCTTGTAAGGTGCCTTGTGAGGTACACATCCTAAGCTGACCCATGTTTATTTTAGGATGGCAGTTTTTCCTTTCAATAGGAGTCTTCAATGAAAAAGTGTAAGCTGCGGAAGTCGACTATACTGGAAGAGTCCAAATGGCCAGCAAACATGAGTGGCTACAGTCTCTCACTGCATTGTTTAAGACCAATTTTCTACGAATTTTTACTAAGCTTCTGTTCTTTTACAAAAGAAGATGACGCTCGCAGATGAGTCAACTTTAAGTACTCTGGGAAAAGATGCTGAGCTCTTGCGTTACTATACGCCCTGTGACTGCTGTGGGCTGTCAGAGGCCAAGCCTGGAGACAATCTAGAGTGAAGAGCCAGTTCCCTGCCAAAATGTGAAATCGATTTACATAGCACATATTCCCACAACCCCCACACGAAGGAACTAATTTTTTAACAGACCGTTTCATGAATAACAGAGTCTTTGTGCCACCAAATAAAAACATTTGGAGATCATCGAAACATCTGTTCTGGGATGTTACTGTCAAACTCTGGTCCTGGAGAGGGAGGAAAGTACACTGTTTTTCAACAGCTTTGATGATTTCAGGAAACGTCTCCATTTTGAGCACCGTTCTGTCTGCAGAATCCAGAAACTCAGGGAACCAATTCAACACCAACGACATGCCCATCAATTACAGCCTAAATTTATGGTTATATTTAAACAGCAAAGATCGGTCCTAACTGCACCGTTTTCACGACACATTTCTAAAACTAAATTGCATTATTATTATGTTCACAAGAAATAACTGTCATCCAGGAACAATCCACTTCCGTGGGTGTGTCCTTCACGATAATCAGTGATTGACCTCAGAATGGAGGAGGTGTGGAGCACAGTTCAGAGGCCCAGAGTCCTCCCGGAGCCATCTATGTTTCAGGCCCCTGAGGATGCTAGGAGGCTACACACCTCCTTTCCGTAGAGGGACAAAATCAGTTGTAGGAAATGAAAACGGCAACACACTAATTAAGTAGAGACAGCAGTAAGACTGAGATGTGCAGAAATGACACAGAAAGTAAGAGGTGGCCGTATCCAGACCTGTCATGTTTGTTACCAGCTGAGAAGTTATGATCAATGATCAGTGGGAAATAAGTTCCATGCCACTGGTGAAGATGGGGCTCCCTGTGATTCGTGCTTCCCGGGTCCCCATTGTTGCTGGTAATGAGCACGGCCTGTGGTAAATCTTCTTCTACAGCTCAGGTTTTACTGTTCACCACCCCTTTAGCACAGTGGTCAACTTTATGTGTGTAAATAAAAAGAAACGGAATGAGACCTGAGGCCTCTCTCGTACCCGTCTGTGGGCCCATAACTCAAGAGAACAACACTCTCCTGGCATTTCCCTCATTCTGGAAGCAGAAAAACATGGCATAAATTGGGGCAAAATGATGAAACAGAAACAAAGCAAAAGCAACAAAAATGGCATCAGAACACCAAAGCAACCTTAGAATAGCTAAAATGAGCAGAAATGGCAAAGAAAAAGGAAACCTGGAATATTGAAATGCCACGACCACGTCTGTGTTATTCAGTGAGGTACCCCCAGCACTGCCCCACACGTGGCATACAGTAGGTGCTTATTAAATAGTGAACGAATGAAAGCATACATTCTTCTCTTACTTCTTTCAGAACCAGGCCACCAACATTACATTAAAACCTTTCAGGTCGATTGTGCAAATGAAATATGATCTAAATGGTTCAAATAATTGGGCTTTAAAACCAGTGGGCCATTTCCAAATATGAAGACATGAACACTTCTCAAGTGGGAAGAAATAATAAACCAGTTGCCTTTTTTCAGGAAGCAAATAAACCTGGGCAGGAATCTGCATGTATTTACAGTCAGGCTTTAACCGTACGCCTACTTTTGTCTTTCTATCTGTACCTACGCATGCAGGCTGGAGTTTCTAGAGGACTGAAATGCACAAGCAGGATTGCCAGGTAAAAGATACGCGCCTTTTTATTATGAACTGCACCAACCAATAGCATGCCCTTTAAAAACTTTATGCAAATGGTCACTTCCACCAACAATGTACGAAAACTCATTGACCTAAACCCTTCACCAAAACTGTTGGTATTCATGAACAACTTTGCTTCCCTTTTCTGGAGTAAGGGGAAGAGTTTAAAAGATTACTTAATATATACAAATGCCAAAAAATTCACAAAATGCCAGAGGGTAGAGGGTGAAAAGGGAGTCTCCTCCCCCATATGATCCTCAGACTTCTTTGCAGAGGCAGGGCTATCGTTCTCTAGTACATCCACCCAGAGACAGTATCTGATTCAATCTCTCTACACACACAGTGCCACTCTTTGCAAAACAACTGGTAGCACTATATCCAGTTATTTCATTATTCCATACAAAATCTGTCTCATTCTAAAAGCTGGACCCTGTACAAATACCATCACTCATTTAACCAGTTCCCTACTGATGGGTATTCATTCAGACTGATTTCAATCTTTTGCAGCCAGGGATGCTGAAGTTCATATCCTTGTACCAAAGGCACTGCATGCTTAATGCAAGTATATCGGTGGGAAAATGCCTAAATGTAGAATCGCTAGGCCAAAGGGTAAATGCATTTTTATTTTTGACAGATACGTAGAAATAACCTTCACAGAGATTCTGCTCACTTATATTCCCACCAACAGCGTGACTGTCATTCCTAAGACTTGATTGCTAAATTTTTTTTAAAAGATTTTATTTATTTATATGACAGAGAGGGACACAGCAAGAGAGGGAACACAAGCAGAGGGAGTGGGAGAGGGAGAAGCTGGCTTCCTGCCAAGCAGGGAGCCCGATGCGGGGCTCAATCCCAGGACCCTGGCATCATGACCTGAGCCAAAGGCAGACGCTTAATGACTGAGCCACCCAGGTGCCTCTATTGCCAAATTTTTTATCATTGCCAACATGATGGGTGGGAAACAGTTATTTTATTAGAATTTTAATTGTATTTTTCTTATTATAAAGGTGGATCTCATTTTTATGATAATTAAGTAATTTATATTTCATACTCTGTGAATTTTCTGTTCTTTCTCTTATAACCAATTTTAGAAATTTCCCTTAACCTTGAGAGTATTTTAAAAAAATAACGCAAACTTGAACTACTACAACATAGGATTTCCTATCCTAAAATCTGATTCCTACATCATTTCTAGTTATTTCTTAAAATTATGATGTGGGTATTTTTATTTATTTTTCCTTCTAAGATTATACACACAAAGTAGTCAGACCGTTAGTTTCAACTCTGAACTCCATCCTTGAACTTTAGTAGACCTGGATTCAAAATGGCATCATTCTATTTCACACCATGCAAATGGTTTCTCTATTTTTTTGAAAATGGGAAAATTGCATTTTCATTGCTTCTAACGGACCAGTTGCTTCTTCGGAATTATCAGAAATTTTCTGGGGCACAATGATCATAAACATGATGGAACCCATAAAGGTCTTAGATTTGAACATGGCTGCTGATGAGTTAATGTGGAAATCTTGGGGTCACCTTCATCTTTCTTCTCCTATACTCATTTTCCCGTAACTCTCATCCTTTGGACCCTTGCAATCAGTCTGCCCTCAGCACTCCCTGCCACCCTTCTTGCTTCGATCCTCATCACTCCATACTGGTTATTACAGCTTCAGGTGTTAAGCGCATTCTCATTTCTGCCCTTCCAGGATCGCTTTGCTCATCTTAAAACACAACCTGAATGGATTTCATCTCACTCAAGTGTTCAGTGCTCCCTTGTAAAATAAGTAAACGTATAATAGCCCTTCAATTTCTAGCCCCAATCAGGCTTCTCTGCCTTAGTTTTTAAGTCTCTCCATAAATTCACTCCACTTTGTTTCTGCAAGCGTTTCCCCCACCACCTGTGCAATCAATACTCATTCTCTCCCTCTCTGCCTTTGTTCAAACTTTCTTCTCAGTCTCTGCAAAACTATGGGCCCTTTTAGTGCCATTCTCAGTTCTGAGAGTGGCCATCTTCCTCCCTTATTCTACTTCTTCTCCTACCCTCTCAGCTCTCCTGACGGAACCCCTCTATCATCCTGGCTTCAAGGACCACCTAAAGGCTGACAACACACCAACCTTCCCTCCAGCCAGGCCTCCCCCGAATTCCACATCAACGCTACCCTATATCTGCTGTGTTATCTCCAACAGCTCTCCCACAGAGCTCTAAGAATTGACAGATGCAAACCGAACTCATCTTTTTTACTTCTTGAACCAAGCAGCCACCCAAGTGAGAACCTTGGGTGGTCATCCTCTACTCCTCCCTTTCCCTAATCTCTTACATTTAACTGGTGTTAATTCAACTTCCTTCCTCTTCCTGTTATCAGTCAATTCCTTTCTATTTCCACGAACACTGTAAGTTCCCAACTGCATCATCTCTCACTTTGGCTAATTTTCTAGTGGATCGCTTTGCCCCCTGATTTCCATTCTAGAAACTATTCCTTACACGACTGCTTAAAATTAAAATCAAATCATATTTTAAGTGAGGATGATTTGCAGAGGAATTATTTACAATAAGACTATTGCTAAGGGTGTGGGTGGGCTGCAGAGCAAGCACAGTGATAACCTAGGAATAGTAGCAGAGAAGTACCACCATAGACAGGCATGCCGGGACAAGAGGAGAGACTAGTTAGTGGAAGGAGAAAGTGGTGTAAGTCAGGTCACCCTGAGAAAGGGAGATGCAGCTGTTCCCTGGTGATCCTTCAAGGGAGGAAGCCAGAAAATTAAAGACCTTGACCTCACTCTCTTCCTGCCCATCTCCTGCTGGGGATAGCTATCCACTGGCTGAACTTATCTGGAAATCAAAGAGCAAGAGAGTCTGGTGATTTAGCCTTACAGGTCAGCCTCTGGGACGAAGGCAACAGAGAATGGATTGGGATGCATGCCCCTCCATCCTCTGACTTTAGCGGCTCTCCATCTACTGGAAACTTAACTTCTTAATGAATACATAGGCTGTCCAAGATCTGGCCCTCACTTTTGTCTCATCATGCTAAAACCCATCTAGACCCATCCATGGTGAACTATGCTTCTTCTCATACCGAATTCAGCATATGGAATGCCTCTCCCTGGCGTGGTGACTCTATTTAACCAGAATCAGTTCACTTATCACCTACTCTATAAAAAAAAATCTTAATCCATGTATATAATTGACCATACTCTTTACTGATCTCATTATCTGTCTATATATTTTTATCCAAGCATGTACAATATTTTATTGTCTTTATTTGTTTACATATCTATGTTTGTACACTAAACAGTGAACTCTCTAAAGAAAACAGGGGATGTGCCTAACACCGTTTTATTCCCACTGCTCAATACTGTTCAAGACACATCGTAGGTACTTAATAAATGACTTCTGAATGAGGAGGGAACGAATAACAACTCAAACCCAGTCATCCATGCAGTTTTCCCTGATGACCTCACCCCAGGCTGATCTTCACTTGTATTTATTACCAGAGTCTAACATTCAATGATTTCCCACCCACTTCACTTGTTTTTGTACTGTTTTCTTTGTTGACCACAAGCGCCCTGATAGCAGAAATCATGTCTTCTATCTCTCTGACAGCACAGCTGGAGTCCACACTAGACACTTAATAAATGCTGCTCTGAAGAGGAGAAATATACGTTTTTGGAGTCTCAGAATCAAGCACTTACATGATCAGAGAAGTCTTGTAAATTGGTAAAACTGATAAAAGGTGGAGATGGTAATCTGATAGCTCTAGCACCTGCTGATTTCTGGAGGCAGGAAATCTGGATTTTTATGGAAACACGTCCAATTTTTAATGGTTTTTAATGGTTGGCTCAAATAAAAATCTCATCTAACCCAGAGACTACTCTACATTTTTGAGAGGAGGGCATGGCTGTGGTTTGAGCAAGAGCTTAGAACATCACTGTCTAGGTGCTGCCATATGAAAGTGGGTGAACATCAGTCAGGAATGTTCAAGCAATTTAGGTGGAAAGTCTAAGCTCTTGGAATGCTTCATTTCTCCCTTAAACTGAAACAATGACGGTTAGTGGGAGGCCTCTTATTTACAGCCTTTCACACAAATGTTATGAGTAAGCTCACGTAAGACCTAGACTGTTGACAGCCTTCTGTCAGGAAATATCCTGAGCTCCTACTCCTGCCTTGACAAATACATTCAATCCGAAAATGTAATAAAGGGTGGTAGGTCCTGCCTGCTTTCTGAATGCCAGAGTATGTTAAATGCCAGAGCTGACAAAGATTAGAAGAGACAATCCCACACTAAATGACCAGGTTCTTCCTTCTTAAGATTGTTTATTTATTTATTTAGAGCATGAGCAGAGGGATGGGCGGGGGAGAGAGCCTGCGGTGGGCTCAACCTGGGGCTCAATCCCAGGACCCTGAGATCATGACCTGAGCTGAAACCAACAGCCAGATGCTCAGCCGACTGAGCCACCCAGATGCCTCTTAAATGACCAGCTTCTTCAGAAAGAGACTCAACACAGGATGTGGAAAGACAAAATAGAAATGAAAGAGAAAAATCTAGAGGGGACCCGAGCCATCTCAGGACGCCTTTTCCCAGCCAGTCTCTCTCTCTCTCACACATTATCTCACTCAACAATCCATGAGGGGGCGGGGATTACTGGAGACTTGACCTATGAGGAAACGGAAGCTGGCAGAGATTAAGGACTATGCCTTTGGTCACAGCAAGTCAACAGGAAACCCAGATGGTACGGTACCTCATGCGTTGTCACCCTAAACCCAACTTTATTTTGCTGCTTCCCCAAACTACCAATACCTCCCTCTTCAGGATGAGGTCAACAGGGTAAAGAGCTGGCCATGCCTTGTGAGTTGCTGAAAAAATATCCTAAAGATAGCAGAAAGAAGGATCATTTACTATTTATTTATGCAATGAATTCTTCTTTGATGGAGTTTGGAGGGCTATTCAGATTGTTTTGTTTAACCCCCAAAATGACCTTGGCAACTGGTTACATGCTGAAACAGGTCTTCATTTAAGTATAACTTAAGGTTATGGAAGGTATACAGTGTCACTGATAATTCACCCCATTTTGTGGAAAGAGAACCCAGCCACTCTTTTTAATCTCTGGCATTGAATTCATCAATGGGATGAAGCAGCTGCTTCTATTAAGGATCAAAAACCTATGTTAAAAAAAAAAATCAAACTTCCAGTAAGTAAAAAGCAACTTTATTTGAGGTGGGATTCCTTTGGAGAAATATAATCTATTTATCTACATTAAAAGTTAAGAACAGCAAAATAAAGCTTGATTTTTTTTTTTAAGTATGCTCTATGCCCAATGTGGGGCTTGAACTCAGGAACCCAAGAGCAAGAGTTGCATGCTCTACTGACTGAGCCAGCCAGCTGCCCAGTTTAATTTTTACTTGTAGAATTTAAAATCATATAGTATAAAAAGTGAGGAAGAAACAGAATATGGGAAGCAGGGAAGAGAAATGAGGAGAAAGGGAGATAGGAAAACAGATTTTAAAAAGAAAATGGGATGTAGAAATTGACATAAGAAAAAAAACATTATACACAGATAAACACGATTTCAACCCAGACAAGGGAAAGAAAGAACACCCCAATGCAAAAAGGCAAAATATGGCTGTACACGACAAAGACAGACTTCAGAGTTGTCAGTTTATACCTACAAGCAAGGAGGAAGCACACTGTGTAGAGTCAAAACTGTGTAGAGTCAAAGCTGAGGTCTCAAAAGTTTTCAATAGTACAGTTCCTATGATATATGCTTCTTTCCCATGCCTTATGGAAGTATTTAAAAAGGAAAAAGAGAGCCAAACTGCATGTCCAAAGCGTGTGTGGGGCGGGGGGGGGGCACTCAAGGATTTTAACATTCCACCATTATTTCTCTATTGAAACATGACCCCATTCTTGGCTTCTTATTTGCTCCCTTTTCCACAGCCTAACAGTAAACTCCCACACACCAGTGGGACCACGGAGGGGAACAATAATACAAGCAGCTGCTCAAGCTGTGGTTTCCATTAGGAAAAAAAAGTGCCTTGATTATAAGGGATTTAGTTTTTAACCTTTTGGCCAAAACTGAAGTGATTAAAACTCCACGTAGAGAAACACGAATGGTTTCTTAAAAGTATGATGTAGAGCATGCTCAGCATTACCAAAGCAGAGTGGGGAGGGCAGTCCGAATTCTGACACCCACCTTGGCTTCATGCATGGACTCGGACATGGGAAAGCTAGCAAAGACACAGAATCAAAACCGATCACATAGGTCCTAAATTTTATTGTTGTAAAGGTCAGGGATACATTTTCACCAAATTCTTTAGCTACAAAAAGCAAGGTAATCAAGCCATAAAATGATACAGAGGAACCTTAAATGCAAGTGACAGAAGAGAAAGAAGCCAACCTGAAAAGACGGCATGTATGACTCCAACTATAGGACGTCTGGAGAAGGCAAAACTAGGAGACAGCAAAAGGATCAGTGGCGGGCGCCTGGGTGGCTCAGTGGGTTAATGCCTCTGTTTTTGGCTCAGGTCATGATCTCAGGGTCCTGGGATCGAAGCCCGCATCGGGCTCCCTGCTCAGCGGGGAGCCTGCTTCCCCCTCTCTCTCTCTGCCTGCCTCTCTGCCTCCTTCTGATCTCTCTCCCTCTGTGAAATAAATAAATAAAATCTTTAAAAAAAATAAATAAATAAAAGGATCAGTGGCTTCCAGGGATCAGTGGAGAGGGAGGGGTGAAAAGGCAGAGCAGAGAGGGCTGTTAGGGCAATGAAAAGATCACTCTGTATCACGTTATAATTGTGGATACACTTGCCAAACACAGAACGTACACCACCAAGAGTGAACCCTAATGTAAACAACAGACTTGGGGTGATCACGGTGTGTGTCAAGGTAGGTTCATCAATTGTGACCCCTCTGGTAGAGGCACAAGGTATGTGGGAAACCTGTGTACCTTCTTTTCAATTTTGCTGTGGACGTAAACCCGTTCTTAAAAATTCAGTATTTAAAAAGAAAAAATCGCAAGGCCAACTCCTGAAAAGCTTGCACTCACTACGAGAGCAGAGCTAAGGTGTAACCCCTGAGGCCAGGCATGTTCTATTCTTGAGGCTCAGCATGTGGGTGGCCACCCCTGACATGTACTCATTGGTTGTCCTTCTGCCTCCACAGCTTCCTCTGCACAACAGTTACCAGCCAGAACTTCTGGATGGAAATCCTGGCTTTCCCCCCTACTGTGCAACTTTGGTTACATCATAACCTTTACACCTCCATCTGCCTCCTGGTTCTCCAATACAAGGGTAATAAAACCAGTATCAGTTATTGGGATAAAACATATGTTAAAGGGCTTAACACGGTAAGTGGCTCATGATAAGGGCTCAATGAACATCAGATGGGACAAAGATATACTTGTCATGAATGGAAAGGAGTGTAATCGTGCCACTATTTTGAGTTCCTTTCTGTTTAGAAGAACAGTATTAGCTCTTGGAAAAACTCCACCAGAGATGAGCCATTAAAAAGTATTCTATGGGCGCCTGGGTGGTTCAGTCAGTTATGGACTTGACTCTTGATCTCAGCTCAGGTCTTGATCTCCAGGTCGTGAGTTTGAGCCCTGCATTGGGCTCTGTGCTGGGTGTGGAGTCTATGTGTTTAAAAAAAAAAAAAAGTATTCTAAACTGGACATAGTTAAAGAAGTGGCACAACTGGCCATCAGGTAGATGGGAGGATGAAAGAAAGAAATACAGAGAACTGGGATTTGGGGTGGCGTGCTGCTGCCTGTTAAGAGACTCCTATTCTGGGAAAGATAGCGAGCCAGAGATAACAAATGCTACCCTTCCTATGACAAACTGCCCCCTAGCCCCTCTACTCAATGAAGAGCAATTCCAATGAAAATGTCTCAGCTTCAGATATAATTACTTTAATATATTTGCGACCACCGTGACTGTGGATGGAGTCCTATGCTCACCAGGAAACCAGCCAAAACTACAGTAAAGAAGGGCAACTCCGGGTGCCTGGGTGGCTCAGTTGGAGCCACCGACTCCGACTCTGGCTTGGGTCGTGATCCCAGGGTCCTGGGATCGAGTCCCACATCTGGCTCCCTGCTCGGTGGAGAGCCTGCTTCTCCCCCCACTGCCTGCTGCTCTGCCTACTTGTGCTCTCTATCTCTCTGTCAAATAAATAAATAAAATCTTTTAAAATATATTAAAAAATATTAAGAAAAAAAGAAAGGAAACTCCAGCAAAAATGAAAAGGACCTACGAGACAGAGAAGCCTCATCCTTCTCAAATCTTTTTCTTTTACTTAAAAAACAGAGAAGCAACAGTCATCCTTACTGGTGCTCTGAAACCGGGGGCTCCATTTCTGTTGAAGCGTTCGATGAACGAGCACGCTTCCCAACAGTGATACAGACCTTTGTTCTACACCTCCAGAACCAGCGAACGGTTTCCCCTCCACCCCCTCGTGTCGGAACCACTCTCTCTTCTTGCGTTTTCGCTGGTCTCTGTGGGCAAAATGCCCGGTTCCTGCTCAGCTCCCTTCTTCCAATACTTCCTTTTCATCAAAGGCCCCCACTTCTATTCCCCACACATCCAGCTTACTGAGCATTCCCTGGTGCCTTTCAGGTTTTGTCCCCCATCCATATCATACAGGCTGTGGTGCAAGTGCAGGACTGAGCTCAGTCAAATATTCCAGCCCGCAAGGGGAGTTATGTAAACAGGCTGCTTCTGGCAGGAACGTCCGATGGGATAAACAAGGATGGAGAGAAAAAGTACTCTGCTAGCAGTCACTTTGTCAGGGCGCAGACACATATTTCAAATACAGAATTCTTGTTCTTAATGTAGGATCTGGCTGTTAATGAGCCTAAATTACTGGGAAAAATTAAAAACAAAACAAAACCAAACCCTGATGAGGCCTGAGTCAGCAATTGTGATTTCTGAAACTGTACTCAGGGGACTGACTTTCATTTTCTGGTTCTAGAATTTTATTTTTTCAAAAATAAAAAGCCAAAACCACTTAAAGTGCCAGGGAAATGAGAAGGCTACTGTAAGAATTTGTAACGTTTAAGAACTATAGAGATGCTGAATGGAAATTAAGGCTAGTAATCTACCGATTAAATAAGATACATAATCATCAGAAAATGATGAATAGTCCGAATCTGTGCTGATGTGTTGATACAGAGACTCCTCGGTGTCTTAATACTTGGTCCATAGGAACAGTGATGAAAATGTGGTATTTAGCCTTGCAAACAGGAGCAGATGCAAACAATTCACTAGAGGAAGGTACTGATAGCTCATACCGGAGAAAACAGGTATCAGTAAAGCAAACAGGTCTTGTAATACCTGAAACCGGAAACCCGCTAATATGTGTGGCAAGGAAAGAAAGTCTAGAAAGTTTCCGGCTTTTGTTTACAAATTTACTGTGAAACATACAGTGTGATGGATAGTTCATGTCTGAACTGCAGTGCTCGCTATGAGATGTACAACGTGCTAGTCAAAATCTTTTTGCATAAGTATAAACACATGTTCATTCAGCAAAATATTATTTAGGCTTCCTTTGCTACGTTAATGGTAGGCAACGTGAGTAGCAGAGAAGAGCTCAGCCCAGTCCCATAGAAGATCCGGGACTCTGGGGAAAGGACTTCTCTGTGGGCTTCAGTTTCCTCACCTATAAAACTGGGATGGTAATACCTATCTGCTGGGATTATTGCAAACACCGAAAGAGACCATGTATTTACAACACTCTCAAAGGGCAGCATGCACTTATAAAGAGGAAGAGGACTGATACCCTTTCATATTATCAAGATTCAGTAACAGAACTAAAAATAAGGGCTGCATTATTTCCCTCTTGTTTTAACAATCAGGCAAAATAATCTAACAATTCCAAGAATATTTACTTACTTACTACTCTGTTCAAGGCAGTGTAGAGTGTGCAAAGTGCTACAGACAGTTCAGGTACGTGGAGATTACCGGGAAGAAAAATAGTCAGAAACCTGTGGGGTTTTATTTCTTCTTTCATTTACATATAAGCTTGAATTCTCCAATGCCAATTCAATTTTTAAGATATGAATGATTTAGGGTGGCATGTTTTCTTTTGCATGCCCTGCAACTAACTGATGAATCCAAAATAATGGGATAGTAGATAAACTCAATCACTGAAAAATACAGTGAACTGGGACCTTAATTTACGCTGGCTGCCGTGGCTGACCTCCTAGAGGTAAGAGAGACAATGTCAATAAATAAAGGTTTTGTTCGGTAATCACACTGGATTTCCACCTCGGGTCCAGCCGAAACCTTCCAAGGCTGGGATGGAGTGTGTTGACATTGTTTTCATGAATGTTATTCTGACTCGTCATAGAGTGCCAGCTTATTCCCTCAGCCCTTCTGAGTCATTTCAACTTATACAAACGTGTGTGCAATGAATGAAGTTAGAGCGGGGTCAGAGAAATGGAAAAAAATATTTATATGCCAAAGACTGGAAAAGGCTATGTGGTCTTCGGTGTTTGTAAAACGGGATCACTATATAGAAAAAAAAACTAAAAACAAATTCCTACCTGACACTATCTCTGGGCAAGGAAGGACAGCAACAATTACATTCAGGGATTTCTGTTCAGTGAAGGATATTATGGGAAAAGTTGACAGATGGGTGGAAGAATAGATGATGCTTGCAAAGCCTAAAACTGAAAAGAGATGACATCCAAACTATTCAAGGAGATCCTGCAGATCACTCACACACACACACACACACACACACACACACACACACACACACACACACACACACACAGCCAGTATAAGCATAGACCAATATAAGTGGGCAACTTACTAAGGAGGAAGCCTGAAGGTGAGCAAGCATGTGAAGAGAAGATGTGTAGTCAAAGAAATGCAAATGAAGAGCTATTACTTCACATCTCTTAGACTGCAAAATTATAAATTCCTGATGGGGGTTAGGAATCCTACTGGACTATGGTGGGAACGAGGCTGGGGCAGCCAGTCTGGAGAGCAGTATGGCATCATTTAGTCAAATTAACTCTACTTTTTTCTAAGACCCAGCAGTAAGCAGTTCCACTCCCGTGTCTGTATCCCAAAGAAATGTACACCCAAAGCCACAGGGGGAGCATATAAGGATGCTCACTGCTGCATGACTCTGGCTGCCCACCTTTGGGAAACCACGAAAATACACAGCAGTAAGAATGGATTTTTAAAACATGGTGTATCTCTAAAACACAGTCCTATATGGAAAAAAAGAAATATATGAGATTTAAAGCACAGCATGATTTATGTTTAAAATATTTGCACATAAACCTTTGCCCTCTTCTAAGAATACATCCAAAGTTAAAAGGTACACTAAACACATTTAAATAGTTGTATATGGGAAGGTGGGAGGGTTATGTACTACCCAGGATGAAACAGAATAAAATCAAATCCCCCCCCCCGCCGCCACCATTTATTTCTAAAGAGAAAACTGTTATCACTAGTATTTTTAACATTTACTCAATATATCAGGAAGGCAAGAGAAACGAGTGACAGAGCCTAAAAGGTAGGAGGGAAGAAGGGAAAGATTTGAGTTTTCTTACAGGCGACGCAATGGGTTTGCCCAACAAATGAAAACATTCTTACTTGAAACAACAGCTGCCTTCCAGCACAGCACTGTCTTCAAAATTCCATACAGGCCCCCCATACGGATACACTCTGATATCAATACACCCTTGCCTTGGAAGAGAACGGGAAATACCTCCCAACCTCTCCAAGAGCTTTAGTTCACAAAAAATATGTGTTCTTTTATCATTTCCACCAAACTGATGTCATATAGAAAACTTTAAGCCCCCCCCCATTCTATTCCATTCATTTTGGGGGTAGCAAAAATCTAATGATCTCAAGAACATTTCCTCCTCACATTTAAAAACCTCACATTTGGAGTTATAATCCTTCCAGTGTTATACTGTTTTTTATACCAATAGGAGCTTCTCAGTGGGTTCCCTAGGTTGTGAAGAATTTCATGTTGCCCTACATACACACCATGGATTCCTAACCAAAATGAGAGACGACTGGTGCTATGGAGTAGGTGAAAATTGATTGTTACAGCTTTTAAGGGTGCATCCAAATGTACATTAAACTGTTACATATAATGCTGTAAATACACAAATGTGGATAAAATTGTGGATTTATAATTTTATTTTAGAAGTAACGTATTAATATACGCCATGAGAAAATAAAGCAACACATCATTAAATTCTTAAGGAGTAACATGAACTCCTGGTTCTCAAATGGGTGTGCGTCAAAGTCACCTGGAGGGCTTGTGAGAACACAGACTGCCGGGCCCCACCCCACTCTCGGATGGGGTAGGCGTGCGGTGGGGAGTAAGACTCCATTTCTATCAAGTTTCCAGGTGATCCTGCTGCTGGCGGTGCCCACTCTGAGAACTCTGCATCAGCTCAGGACAGAACTGGCGTTAATGGTAAGAGGAGAGAGATCACAATGGCATGGTTGGGACGGAAGAGAAACTGGGACACCGAGGACACCCGGAAGCTGCACTGGGCTCTGGACAATTAGAGAACATGGAGGAGGTGAGGGTACCTAAGCACAGGTAGAGCCGGGGGAGGAGATGACAAGCAGTAGGGGCAGCCTGATGGGCACGGTGACGGAGAAGGCGGCAGGTGGGTGAACTCAATCTACTCAAATGGTGTGAGCAGAGGATTGACACAAACTGTTGCCCTAGACAGCCCTCCGGCCCACTGGATATGCACCTTGTCCCACTGCTACCCTCAGATATGAAGGTGGGGGACAGGCCAGCTAAGAGCCGTCACTGGCGAGCACTTCAGCCTACAATGCTTTTGTAGAACTTATCATAATTCTAATTAAGCAATTATAAAAAAAGTTGTATAAAGTGTGTTTCTCCCACTCTCATGAGAGAGATGGGGTGGTATTTCCGGCACGTTCCCCTACACAGCTCTGCACTGTATACACATACTGAATGAAGGAGCACACATGCAGGGGCCTCAGACCCAAGCTGGTCGGAACGCAATGAACTCTTCCTGGCTCCCTCTATGGCTCTCCTTTAGAACTCAGTGCCAAAGCCTATGGTGAGCCTTGTGTTTCTCACCCTCCTTTGGGCAGAGCCACAGGTGTAGGGTGCAGGGAAGGCTCACCAGAACCAAGTCTTACCACTCTAAGAAAGGAGGATAAGAGGCGGGGAAGGAAGGTAGTTGAGTCTCCAGTCACAAAATCCCAAGGGAGTTTCCCCTACTATGTAACCTAGATGGATAATCCATTCATCCTTCCATTCTGAAATCTACACAGTCCTGTGATGTTCGGACAGTAGCCGGGGAAAGAGTGATGCCTGTTTCCATCTCTGCATAGAACCCAGTTCTTCCTCTTGGCCACCTGATGGGACGTTGTGAGGACTTAAATGAACCGAGCCTAGCAGAGTTGAGTGCAGTGCTTGGCACTCAGCACGTCACACGTGGAAATGACCGATTCTAAGTTCCTAATGCTGGTCCCTCACACGTGCGCCCTGGAAGGCTGCTTGGGCCCTTCCCTGAGAACACTGGAATGAAAGAGTATGAGTCACCAACCTGGTGGTCTAAGACATGAACTGAAATGACAATGACAAAAACAGACACAGCAAAAGGAGGATCCGGTTTAGGAGGTAAAAAACGTGTTTTTCCTTTGGTGCATCTGAGGCTGAGGTGATAGTAAGAAAGTGGAAGTGCATTCAGTAGGCAGCTGAACTTTGCAAAGGGAGAAGTCACAAAGTCAAACCTATAGGAGGCACCAGTGGAAGCTGTGAGGGTTAGGTTTTCTGCAGAGATGACGAGACAGAAGACAGGCGCTGAGTCTGAAGGTCAACGCACTAGGGAGGAACCAAAGAAGACAAGGAAATGAGATGACGGAAGAAAGTGGGTCATCAGGAAGGGTGGCAAGAACAGTTTTGCGGACAGCTCCCACTAGTGTCTGCTCTTGCAGACTCAAGGAGCAGAAATGGGAAAGACCATGGCTCTGACAACCGGAGTCACTGTGACATCAAGAGCCTGGTTTCACGGGCGAAGTACCCACTGATGACCAAGGCCCCTACAAATGGCTGTGATCCGTTCTCTAAGTCAGAACTTCAAGAGTTGTCGAGAAACTTACGCAACTTCTCAAACTTACAGTACAAACTCCAATTAAGTGGAAACCTAGCCCACTCTCTTTCATTCAAACGAGCCCCAAATACAGAAAGTCTGTGTGATTTCCTGGGAAGAGGCAGTTGGATCATGGCATTAGAGCTCATCCTCTGAATCGTTAGCTGCTCCAAATACTCTTCCTGGCTGACAATAACACTTAATCTGGTGTTGATTTTTCTTTTCTTTTCTTTTTTTTTTCAACTTCAGACATTACCTCTAGTGCTCATCATTAGTGTAAGTAATGGAGGGAGGTACATAGGGAGCAGCAGCGACTGGTTTGGAAAAAAGACTCCGATCTCTATGCAGGCTGGTGTGTGATGTGCAGAGTGAAGAGCGAAGTCTATTTCTATTCCACGTAAGCACGAAGCCATGACCACACAGGCCAGCCCCTGCTGTGCTGGGGAGGACGATTTAGGAAAGGATTCATCAGGGACGCTCAGGGCCATATTGTGCACTGAGCAGTTAAGAACATAGTGAAATTACAGTTTGAAAGAAGCAGGTGTGTGGAGAGAGGGAGAAAGAGCAAAAACCTACAGAAACTGTAACCAAGCCAAATACTTCAATTCCCAATTCAATTTAGCCCCTTTCCCATCAGAAAAATCTCTAAGAGAAGAGAGGGCTTTACAGAAGGCTTAGTCGATCAGACCCCAAGGGGTGCAAATTTCTGAGGCAGTTCTGATGAGTGATGAGAAAGCCCAGTGGTATATATAGACTCCACTGGGAACGGCTTTGAGACAGATGACACCCTGAGATGTCAAAATTGTTATTTTTGTGGAAATAAAATCTGCTGCCAAGTTTTTATTTACCAAAACTTCTCACCTTAAAGGGAAAATAAATAGAAAATTGCAAATACACTATAACAGTCCCATTTTGGCGGGAGAATGGAAAAGTGAAAGCAACGATGGTTTTCATATTTTTCCAGCCTAATTAATATATGCAGAGAGGAGCTCCAACTTCATGAGGCACAAGACAGTATCCCCCCGAGGGAGCTTCCACTTGGGAAGAGGGAGACAAAGGAGGTAGCAAAATGGTAAAAAAAATAAAAATTAAAAAAAAGGAGTTGCTTCCAAGGGCCCAGGCTGTCCTGACAGGGCGTACCTATGACTGGTATTGTGGTCTCTCATTGATGTTAACTTTGATAAAAACTAAGGATATCCCGATCTTGTCTTCTTCCTTTAGAACATCTCTCTGGGGCAAACCAGGGGACTATCATGCCCATGAGACTCTCACGTCTCTGCTTTTTCTCAGTGAAAATCCTGTGATTGTATTTCCCTCCTCTTGGTAGGAGTGGGAAACTGGTTCGGGTAGGCGATGTGTGGGAACCAGCAGGACAATGACAGAAACACTGAAGAGGGGGTGGCCAAGAGCACCTTATCTTTGCCACTAATGCCCACTTCAACCGGGGAGCTTTAAGGAACGCCCTTTTCGCCCACTCCTTCCTCCCTCCTCAAATATAACCACCTCCCCCCGCTGCCAATTTTCAAATTGGCACAATGATTAATGACCCAGGCAAGAACTTAATTTCCTGTCCAGTAGTACAAGGCTGATTTCCAATAAAAGAACTCACTCAAGACAACTATTTCCTCTCCACAGCTTCTAATCTTTTATTCAATTGTGGGCATTCTTCCCTCTCAGTGTGAAAGCAGAATCAATTTTTGAACTTCCATTTGGTGACTATTCCAAAGAATCACAGAATGCTAGAGCTGGAAGGGACCTGAAAGGCAATGTAATTCGACCTCCTCTTTTCTTGCAATTCAAGCAGGACTTAAGATGAAGGCTTTGACTCACATCTTCTGTGTGCACATGGTCAAGCTGCAAGCGGAGAGGGAATTACTATCATTAAAGCACACAGCTTGGGTCCTCACTGGTCTCATTATGGAGTTACCTTTAATGAAACAGTCTATTTTAAATTGGGAACTAATCACCATGGGAGAATATTTCTGCAATTATGGGCTCAGGCAAAACACAAACAAAACAAGTGTCAGTGAAACCCGTCAGATACAGCAACACAATTACCATGTTCAATTACCTCAGGATTCCTTAAATACCCATTGCAGATGTAATGAGTTGTCCTGATTTGAACTACATGTATCCATCTCTTGTCTTTATTTCTCAGAAATGCTTGATAGATAACTCCATTGGTTTCTGTGAAATTAATTCTGAAAAACAGAGGTTCCTAAACTAGATGCTAATGACTGCATAATATAGTACCTTCTTTAGATGCATGATTTCCCAGAGACAATTCTAGTTACAATTCAGGAAATGCTCTCTGGGTTGCTGCCTAAATTATCTGAAATTCACAAGTGAGGGTATGCAAATGGCAAGGAATGGGTTCGGCTGACTGTGGGTTGAGGGATGGCTGGGTGACCACGGTAGCGACAGGGCGTGTTGTAAGCAGTGAGCATTAACACTGAAGAACCAGTAATGGACAGTAAAGTTACAAGGTCTCAGGACATATCCTGTTCTACTTACCAGCTGTGTACTCTTCCCTAAGTATTGTATTCCTTTTGAGGCTCAGTTTCCTCATCTGTAAACAAGCAAAACTTGAGGCCTGCTGGAATGTTATAAAAATCATATGAAATAGTATGATGGCAAGCACCAATCACAGCACCTACCAAATACTGGTGCTCTAAAAATACTTGCTGAATTTAAATATCTTAATCTCATGTTATACTTTCTTCTTAGCCAAGACATCTTGATTGCCATAAAGATGCATGATGGCCTTTCATTATTAAAGTTAGCATATAGCCACCAGAGAATCCAACAGGTCAAATGGCATTGGCTCTGGCCTATTTCCCACTCAAATGCTCTAATGAACCAAAAATCAAACGTGGGTCAAACATGGTCACAGAATTTAATGACATCAATCTGAACACTGCAATGAGGCGAAGCCTGAGGACTAGAAAAAGCATGGGCTTCAGACCAGATGAGCTCCACTTACCAGCAGCAAGACCCTGGACAGATTATTGAACTTCCCTGAAACTTGCCTTCTCCATCTATAAAGTGAGAACCCTACCAGTGACTTCACAGGTAGTTATGAGGAATAAATCATACTATAGCAGATGTGTGCAATCCAGTCAGCTTGAATCAGTTCCTGGACTCAACACAGGTGACTCGAAATGGCAACTGCTAAAAATATACAATCCAGGGGGTCTTTATGCGAATGCTATTCCTCTGTTTCCACTTATTTTTTAAGAGTAATGCCACCAGCTGTTCTACCTGCTGCACAGATTCGTCATGAAAATCCAATGAGACAATCTAGGGAGAAGTTCAAAGCTACGAAGTATTAGCTATTGACTCTATATTCCAGGCAAAAATTACTGCATTTTGGTGTTGTCTTTGGGAAATAAATCCCTGGAAAACATTTTTTTAAAAAAGATTTTATTTATTTATTTGAGACAGAGCAAGCAGGAGCTAGGGGAGAGGCAGAGGGAAAGGGAGAGGGAGAAGCAGACTCCCACTGAGTAGGGAGCCCAGTGTGGGACTCCATCCCAGGACCCTGAGATCATGACCTGAGCTGAAGGCAGACGCTTCACCGACTAAGCCACTCAGGCGCCTCCCTAGAAAACATTTTTAATGATTTGTTTTTAAGCTCCAAAAAGTTCAAAAAGGGGTCAAAATGGGGACTGATAAAGCCATGTGCAATTTGTTGGGCAAGATCAAATGCAGCTTTGGCTATAAACTTAAACTTCATCCACACAAACCAAGGCAGATGATGTACGCAAGGGAAGTTTTTGAAAATTTACAATGTGAACCTAAGTATGGCCAATTAATACACATTCTGCACTACAATTCAGAATCTGCTATACAAGCTTGAGAGCAATAACTCCGGAAAATTTTGTAGGCCTGTGTGCTCCTACTCAGCCTATCCACTTACGGGTGAGATGGATGCCTGAGGCTCATTGCTTCCCTCTACATTAGTCATAGGAAAGAAGGAAGACTTCGCTTTTATAACCTTTGAGATCCAGATGATCTAAGGTAGAAAGTTACATTTTCAAAACTGAAGTCTTTACCACATTTAATATGATAATGGGTAGGGATATGAACCTTCAAAATGGCCAAGAGCTAGACAGCCAGAAGATATTTTCAAGGGTTATAGAATGTCTTAGGAGGATGTTATTTTCTATTGAAAAATCCATCTGTGCTCCAAGCTTTCCCAGCCTAAAATTAGTGGGTGGCTCAATCATCACCCAGAGAACTCAGCCAGTCTGCCACTCTTAAGTTGGACAGCACTTTTACCCTAGCTGGCTCTCTCAGAGGCAGTATTTGGAACTTCCTTGGTTGAATGCAAAACACATTAGCTAACTAACCAAACAAACTGGAAGGAGGCAGGACACAAGACCCAAACCTGGCAAACTTGAGGACTGTGAAAACATGCTCAAATGCTCTGGGGCAGTGGGGAGGGTGACCCAAAGAGTGAAGGAGGTGGTTTCTTTAAAGTTTCAATCCTTATGCATCCACAAATACAGTCACCGAAAATGCAGAATTAGAAAGGAATGAACTGCAAACCTAAATTCTTCTAACTTGAAATACTCATAGCCCTGAGGGACCAAGTAAGGCATATAACCTGGTAAAACCTTTCCCCCTCCTATCCTGAATTCAGGTAGGGGTTCTCTTAAGTATTCATTCTCATATTCATTCGTTGCACCTACCTTTCTTCTCCTATAGGCATAAGATTGGGGGTGGTGGCTGCACAAGGAAGGAATCCTTTCAATTTAAAGTGAAAGGACCTAGGTTCAATCTAGCCACTTAATAACCACTAATTTGGCATGGAACCGAATGTTGCCGGCCTCAGTTTTCTTATCTGTAAAATGGGAAAACACATGAACTGCTGATTTCAGTGTGTGACCGTGTGTGTGCACTCTGCCTTTGAAAGGCAATGCAAACTGCAAAACAGAACACAGAAATTATGATGCTTAAGTACTTGCAAAGAAACAGCAAAGCTCCTAAACTAGAGTAAGTAACAAGGGCCTCTGATTCTTTAAGGATCTCAAGATTTTGGATATTTTGGGTACTTCACATTTAAGCTCTAGATGATCACACTAAAGTCTGAACCTCCCACAGAGGCTGTCTTATGCAGACATGCAGTATTCCAGAGCTTTCCTGCAGCAGGCTAATGGCACAGGCAAAGACAGATTAATAGGTATGATGGTTATTTTGTGTAAATTTGGTTCAAACATGCTTCCCAATTATTTGGTCAAAGACTACTGTAGGCATTTCCGTGAGGGTATTTTTAGGGATGCAGTTAACATTTACTCAGCACATGATAAGTAAAGCACATTGCTCCCCATAGTGTGGTGGGCCTCATCCAATCAGTTGAAGGCCTTCAGAAAAAGACTGAGGTTCCTTGAGAAGGAGATTCTCCCAATAGACTCTCTGGTCTCGAAATGCAACTCTTCTCTGTATCTTTAGCCCAGTGGCCTACCCTGAAGGACTTGCCAGCCTCCACAAATGTCTCAGGCAATTCTTTGAAAGCTATCTATCTCCTCTCCCTCTATACACACAAATACCCTACTGCTGTTTCTCTGGAGAAGCCATATATCTATATATCTATATATCTATATATAATTATTTTTAAGATTTTATTTATTTGACAGAGAAAGAGAGATCACAAGTAGGCAGAGAGGCAGGCAGAGAGAGAGGAGGGGGAAGCAGGCTCCCTGCTGAGCAGAGAGCTCGATGTGGGACTTGATCCCAGGATGCTGAGATCATGACCTGAGTCGAAGGCAGAGGCTTAACCCACTGAGCCACCCAGGCGCCCCTGGAGAAGCCTAACATATTGAATTTCACCCTCCTTAGTTTTAACACTAAACCATGAAAATTTACTTCATGTCGTGCTTTGCTTCCACTCCAGATGTTGATGTGAATGCTAGTCTTATGGCCCATGACAAACGGCTCCAGAAGCATCCCTACTAGGACACCTGTACATCTATTCTGTGAAAGCCTTGTCCTAGCACTGTAGCAAGATCTCGGGGTGGTGGGTGGTGGGGGCAGATATGACAGCGCTGTAGAGAAGGCCTTTTCTGCAGGCCTTTAAGAAACTGGAAACCCTGGAGACAGAAGTTTTCTTCACAGAAGATGAAGGGCTTGGGCTGGGCCTATGGGGAGGGCTGCTGCCTGAACCACTCCATCCAGGCCTTTAGGCTCTACCTTGTACAGACCTGTATCTCCTGAACCCTTCTCTCCACCCAATCTGCCTGAGCCTCCACTGGACAACTCCCTGAGGATGCCCCACAGACAGTGCACATACACAAATCTCATTTCATAGTATTTCTCTCTCTAATCTGACCTTTTCCCCTCCGCTTCTTAACTTTCCAAATGAAAGTCAAAATCCATAAAGAAACACAAAACCAGGAGCCCGGACTGGACTTCACCTTCATCATCCCCACGTGGCACCACATCTACTCCATCACATGGTAATATCAGTTGTTCCATACAAATATTTCTCGAAGCTGTTCCCTCTGCTCCAGCCCTGCTGCCCAAGTTCTGACTCTCAATAATCTTCATCTCTGCAGATTCCGAGCTCCGCCCACCCATTCACCCATCACAGTGGTGCTGGGATGAGCACTCTAAAATGTAACCTAGGGGGCCTGGGTGGCTCCGATGGTTAAGCATCTGCCTTTGGCTCAGGTCATGATCCCAGGGTCCTGAGATCGACTCCCACATTAGGCTCCTGGCTCAGCAAGGAGGTTGTTTCTCCCTCTCCCTCTGCCTGCCTCTCCCCCTGCTTGTGCTCTCTGACTCGCTCTCTATCTCTCTCTCAAAGGAATAGATAAAATCGTAAAAAAATTAAAAATAAATAAAGTGCAATCTAATGCTATAGTCATGGCCCTGGCTAAAATCCTTCACCAGCTCCTCAAAGACATTTGCATACAATTCAAAATCCTTGGCAGAAATGACAAAATCCTTCAAAATGTAACAGCTCCCTCCTCTCTAGCAGCATTTCTGCCAGGTCTTCATAGAGCCCAGAGTGTCTCCACACCTGTCTGCACTCTTGGCTCTGTGGACACCCTTTTCCTTCTCAGTCTCGCAAAATGCTGTCCTAGGTATTGGGGGCAGGATGGTGAGTCACACAGACTGTGTTGGCCCTTTCGAGGTTCTAGTCAAGTGATGGGGGTGGACAGGGTGTCAGTTATTTTTATTTATTTTTTAAGATTTTATTTATTTTTTAAAAAGATTTTATTTATTTATTTGACACAGAGAGAGAGATCAGATCACAAGTAGGCAGAGAGGCAGGCAGAGAGAGAGGAGGAAGCAGGCTCCCCACTGAGCAGGGAGCCTGATGCGGGCCTCGATCCCAGGACCCTGAGATCATGACCTGAGCCGAAAGCAGAGGCTTTAACCCACTGAGCCACCCAGGTGCCCTTTAAGATTTTATTTATTTACGTGAGAGAGAAACAGACAGCACAAGCAGGGGGAGTAGCAGAGGGAGAGGGAGAAGCAGGATCCTGACCGAGCAGAGAGCCCAAAGAAGGGCTCCATCTCCAAGACCCTGGGATCACAACGTGAGCCAACGGCAGACGCTTAACTGACTGAGCCGCCCAGGTGCCCCCAGGGTGTCAGTTATTAAACAAACAATAATCCAAAGAAATATGTAATTATGACTGGGATAAATGCTGCAAAGAAAAAGTGCCCTGAGGTTCTCTTGATTTCAGCTCAGGTCTTGATCTCAGGGTCATGAAACTGAACCTGAGTTGGGCTCCATGCTCAGCACAGAGTCTGCTTGAGATTCTCTCTCTCCCTCTCTCTCTGCCCCCACCCACTCTCAAATAAAATTGAAAAAAAAAAAAAAGATTGTCTCCCTCTCCCTCTTCCCCACCGCTCACACTCCCCTCTTAAAAAAAAAAAAAAAAATTTTTTTTAAATGCACCATAAAGGCAAAGTATGTTATCTGAACAACTCAACAATAGAGAGGAAAATAAGTAATGACAACAAACACATAGTACTTACTAGCTGCTGGGCACTTTCCAAGTGCTTTCCTGCTCTTATTATCATGAGTAACAAAGTATAAAAAGGTTAAGTTTAAGTAACCTGCCCAAGGCCATATAGTTAGCAAGCTAGTGCTGGGTAGGGACTCAAGCTATCCAGACCTAGGGTCTGGCCCTCAGCCACCATGCTAAGGCCACCACTTGGCCCATCTCGAATCCTACTCCCTGAAAGAACAGATGTAAAGTGTCTTACATATGCTTGTGTGTGTTTTTTGGTGCTCAAATACGTAAGACCAAATAGATTACAGAGAATCAACATATATTTGAATTTTTTCCCTACAAAAGGGAAATTTTGATAATTTGTCTTAAGAGCAATGGGAAGCCACTTGAGTGTGTTTCTTTTATCATGGCAGGAGGGCCATCAGATGTGTGTTTTAAAAAGATTCTCACACTCTGGCTCCCAAATGGAGGATGGATGGGATGAGGTGGGGCAGGGAGAGATGGAGGTGAGAAGCAGCCTCAGAGGAACTCCCTGCAGCCGTCTGGGCATACTGTTGTATACTTCATCCACGCCTCCTTTATCCATTCGTCAGTGGACACTGAGGTTGTCCCCACATCTTGCCTATTGGTAAGAGTACCCCAATGAACACCAAGGGCTAGTATCTCTTCAAGATCCTCACTTCAATTCTTCAATTCTTTTGAATAAATACCCAGAAGTGATATTGCTGGAGCAAACGGTAATGCTATTTTTAACGTTATTTATTTAAGTATTTGCAAATACTTTGTCCCATTCTAAAGACTGCCATTCCACTCTGTTGGCTTCCTTCGCCACGCAGAAGTTTTAGTTTGATCGAGTCCCACTTGTCTATTTTTGTCTCTGTTGTCTATGCTTTTGGTGTTACATCCATGAAAATCACTGCTAAGATCAATGTCCAGCTTTGCCTCTATGTTCTTTCCAAGAGTTTACAGTTTCAGGTCTTTGGTTTAAATTAAGTCTTTAATCCCTTTCTAGTCGTGTTTTGTATATGGTGTAATATAAGGGTACAATTTCATTCTTTTGCTGATATATCCAGTTTTCCCAGCACTATTTGTTAAAGAGATGATCCTTTCCCTGTTGTGATTCTTGGCACCACTATCAAAGACCAATTGATTGTATATGCGTGACTTTATTTCTGGGCTCTCTATTCTGTTTCATTGGTTTGTATGTCTGTCCTTATGCCAGTACCAAACTATTTTAATTACTGTGGCTTTTTAATATACTTTGAAATCAGGAAGTGTGATACACCTCCAGCTTTGTTCTTCCTTCTCAAGACTGATTTGGCTATCCACTGTCCTTTGTGGTTCCATATGAATTTTAGAATTTTTCGCAAGAGCACTTTTAAACCATGCTAGTTAAAAGAAAACCAAACTCAACTTGCAGTTCATATAATCCATCTCCAGGCTCCAGATTATTACGTATTTTAATATAACATGTTACCATTTGCCTAACATGCATTTACATCATCTTCAGAGGAAACAGCGGTTGCCAACTTTAGTGGTGTCTAGATTCATTTCAGCTTAGAAAGTCATCCAGTGTCAGCAAGCCACCTACCCCGCCAGCGGCCTGCTGAAGGCAGCAGTCCAGGATATTCACGGGTGCCTCCCACTCCCAGCTCTTCTGCCCAAAGCCTGCATACAGAGAGCTGCGGCCTGGTTCCCTCCCATCCCCAGCACTGGGCCAGGGGGAGCTCCAATTCCTTCCTGGGCACAAAGGGAGTCTTT
This sequence comes from Ailurus styani, assembly GCA_002007465.1. Lineage (NCBI taxonomy): Eukaryota > Metazoa > Chordata > Mammalia > Carnivora > Ailuridae > Ailurus > Ailurus styani. Next base: position 1,329,472 of record LNAC01000166.1, on the reverse strand, counting down.
GGATCATCTCCTGCTCTGTTTCTGGCAAGGTTCAGGTCTCCAGGGGCTTGTGTGCATCCTGTTCTGGTCTTCTCACATCCTACCCTGGAGGAAGTTTTGGAAATGCCTTTTGGTAACTGGTATTAATATCACCTCTGTATTATATTCACACGACTGTGCTGCCTCCCCCATCCCACCTCCAGACCCCATCTGTCAGACTTTGTTTCTTTCGAATTTGATCTCTTTTTGGACCCAGATATCCAACTAGACTTAAACTGGAAAGGCTACATTCTTGTTAAAACCTGGGCTTGCACTGCTGGCTTCTTCCCAGAAATTATCAATAATTATGTCTAATCATGCTAAATGGGAAAAAAAAGTAAGCATTTACCATGCTGAATAAACAGCAATTTGCTATATCTAGAAATGCCTAATTACTTGAAGAATTTTGGGGAAATTAAATTATATGGGTAAAAAATTAAGCTTAAAGATTTCTAATACAAAACCATTTTAAAAATAAAACACTACCGTGGGCGCCTGGGTGGCTCAGTCGCTTAAGCCTCTGGCTCTTGGTTTCAGCTTAGGTCAGGATCTCATGAGTCGTGAGATGGAGACCCACATTTGTGCCCCACTATCGGCTCTATGCTCAGCGGGGAGTCCGCTCGAAGATTCTCTCCCTCTGCCCCTCCCCCCAACTCATGCGCGCGTGTGCGCATTCTCTCTCACTCTCTCTCTGTCAAATAAACAAATCTTTAAAAATAAAATAAAACACTACCAAATGACAAAACACGTGCATATACATATGCGTAAATCTGTAGTAATGAAGTGACAGGTCACAGAGCCAGTAAATAGTCTACAGTAAAATAATAGTCTATAAGCAAACCAGACAAGTAAAATGTACAAGCAAATCAAATAAATGCACAGAGTACAGTTAACTCTTAGTTATCCAGGGACCAATTAATTACAAAGTCATGACATTTGTGAAAAGGTTAAAATGACAACAAATCAGTGAAATGTCTATGTTCTAGAAGACCACTGTTGGGAATCCAGTATTACTACCAAAGCATGGGGAATCTTTGCACCCATCATATTTTATCTAATGAAATTGTTAAAATCTGAACCCACAATAAAAATTGGCAAGTTCTTAAACTGATAATTAGAAATACCATTTAATGACAAACCAGTAAAACAAAACAAAAAAAAGCATGATATAAAAAAGACAGGACAAATAATTTCATTTTACTCTATGCTGAGTTTTTCAGGGGACTGAAAATAGGAAAACCTTTAAGAAGTCTCACTACAACTTGGATAAGGCAATGCTAATCTAGTTAAATTGCCAATGGGTAAAGGAAATAAAAGTTTCTAGTTATATTTATTCAAAAAAGCAAAGGCTTATTTAGTTCTCAAGATGAAAAGTAACTGATGAATTTCTGGCTGGGATTTACTTGCCAAGTTGATGAAAATGACAAGGGACAGTGTGACCTGGGTCTCAGATTCAGGTGATGATGGCATGATGGATTTAGGTAGTCAGAGGAAGGGTCCAGCTAGTCAAAAGCAGATCACATGCGGTAAATTGGTTAATCTTCTCAAGGGTCTAAACAGTGGATGTGCTTCCAACTAAAATTATACTAGGTCTACATTACACTACACTCTAGGCTGGTTTTATTTTAACTCTGTCTGGGAGTCCCCGCATAAATTGCCATGTTTATCAAAGGTTGACAATATCAATATCAACATATTTGTTTAATTATAAACATAACTGAAAAAGAAGCAAAGTCAAGCAAGTACAGAATTTTAAATGTAACAACGAGATACAAACATTTAGGGATACTTTCACACAAAATAAAATCACTGGCTTAGATCTAGCAATACAAACTCACAATACCATTCTTTTATGAGAATTCCTTCAGGTATTCTGCAAAGCTTCATCAATATAAAGCAAATCCTCTTATAAAGTGATGGATATTATTAGAGGTAACTTGCCATATGAAAAATATGTCCAAGTCCTGGTTGATGGTTCTTTTGTTTCAGACTCCATATAGAAATAAAATTCCAATAAACCCCAAGGATTTGGGTTCTCCTTTGGTGGCAGGAGAACAAATGGTTTATTGTTGTGCTTATTTTTTTGTTGCATTAATGTTATGGGAATCAGAGAAATGATCAACTTATTACTCCTCGTTGTGTTTCAGACACTAAAAAGTGAAGGGACGTGGCATCATTTGATTTTGGAGAACTTCATAGCATTTGATGCAAGAACTTTTAATAAGGTTCCCCAAATACAAACTTAACATCGGAAGAACATTTATAAAGCAGAGTTGAACTTCAGGGGGGAAGACGCCCTGCGGAAGGCAGCAGATCTGAAAAGAACTGCCCACCGTGGGGAAGGAGGCTGATGCCAGGGTTAAAGAGAAAGGAGGAGACACGGTGTGGGGAGCATCTCGGTTCAATTGGATTTCAGTCTCCACTTTGTTTACGCTACACTGCTGTTTGGAAACAGAATTTGGAGACGTCTGAATATAAAGCCACCCTGAGAGAGCCAGGTCTGAAGCCTTTAACTGAAGGAACTATGCATACATTGTGTCCCCAGCTGTTAGCAGTGTACATACAACAATTAAAAAAATGAAGCGATTTTCAGACGGTTAAGGATAAGAAGAATAGGATAGCTGAGAGAGTGTAAGATTCACGTTGTCAGTAACAAGAACACTGCAACAAACACATGGCTGCAGCTCTGGTCTACCTAAAGCATTGCTCTGCAACCCAGGGAAGCCTCCTCTCCTTGCCGGACAAGGAAGATCTCTCATCCTCCCATAGGCCGCTTGTGCACAACGGGGACAAGAAGGAGCTCCTATTGGACATAAGGAAATGAGAAATAGGAAATGGAACCAAATTCAGAAAAACAATCTTTTCAAAGGTGAACTAAGGGAACTGTACTAACCGGGTAATAGAGAATGAGTTTGTGTCAATTTGGGAAGATGTCTTGAGGAAGAAAAGGAATCTGTCTTCTTTAGGAAGTGCCATGAGATGCAAAAAATCAACTTACTTGAACTCAAAATCACAGACGAACCCAATCAAGGTCAATTAAAAAATATTATGTATGTTGTACAATATATCAAAGCGGGAAAAAGGAACCTAATGGAGTGTCCAAGACAGTTTTTGTCCACAGACAATGGTTGTATCTAACAAACAACCAACTACAGCTTAGTAGAGAGTTCTCGTGCCTAACCTTTCATGCCATGTGACTATCTCGTTTGCTTAACGACCTCTATGGAATTCCATTATATAAGTATACTTTAAGCATGCCCTAATTTTGAGCTGTTACTGCCATGAGTTAGTTTTAGGGAGGGAAAGATCTGGAAGTCTCACATGGCTGGCCTTCAGGTCCCTTTCTAGCTCTGCAAATTCACCTGGGAAATTCCAAAGACCATGATTCTAAGACAGGAATGAAACGTTGGTCTAGGCCTCCTTGCTCATTTGAAAACTACTTTTGGAATCTGCAATTATTTCTTAAAATAGAGATTTAAAAATTGCTGAATTCAAACTCGATTTTAATTTATCTAGTCTAAACCTGCTTTAAAACTTTTATTAAAAAAACCACAAGGGAATGCTGTACAAATTAACAAAAGGATGTATGTTGCTCACTGAGAACAAAGGGCACAGCGCCAGGGTTGTAACCATGATTAACAACACTTGTCCTAGTTTTGGCTAGTAAATCTGTCTCAAGAAGTTCCATTATTCTGAATGAATGAAAATTTGGTGTTTGAAAGAAAACTATTTATACCTCACATTACCATAATAGAAATGAAGAGTAGTTCATATCCAACATCAGCCTAGAAAGTCAAACAAAACTCAATTTAAACATTACTATCAAAGGACACCTCTCTTTCCCACCTTGTCAATACGTAATTCACCAATTCAAATGAAAGGCTGTAAGAGAAACCAAATATATTTATGATATCAATAACGACTAACTGGTATTTTATTTTTTTAGGTTAATTCGGTCATTAACGTCATCAACTCTAAGAAAGCCATGTAGACATCATCTGTTTGGTAATTACAAAGAATCATGTCTGAGGGCAAATAAATTTCTCAGAATTTATCGTATTTATTCCAATTGTCCTAACATGCAGCTAAACTGTCCAGAATTATTCAATTATCCAGGCCTTACCTGTAAAATTTGAGTCAGACTATATATTCTTCAAGGATCATTTCAGAACTAAAATTCTACACGTTGCTTTGGGTTACATGAGATTACTAGATCAAATGTAGTAGACATAAAATAAAACCGGTTTTATTTTAAAACTTGGTTCTCTGAAAGTCCATAAATTTGAATTGGCACACATTTTAAAAGTTGAAGGGACTGAACTCTTCAAGGTCTTCATAATTTCTATATAAATGGAAAGTCCATTAAGTTTGCTAGGACCAGCACATACAAAGTCAAACTATTCCCTTCAATTGTAGCCATTTCTCTAAATAATCTTCAAAAGCTGTCAGAGTTCTCTAATGTTTTGTCTTACAGGCTGAAACTGTTTATTAAACAATTAGAAATAATTATCTTTAGCACAATGGTTTCCAATCAGCTAACCAATAACCAAGAGGTATTATAAGATACCTGAAAACTGTGTATACTGAGTAACTTCTACATATAAGGATCTCTTTCCAAAAATAGGTAGAAGCCATTGTTATTTGTAAAATTTTTAAAAATCAATAAATAATATTTTAAAAATATATTCTAAATATAGACTTAAAATATTTGCTGAATGAGGGAATACTAAATTCATCAAATTTCCACTTATTAGATTAGCAAATCTTACTGGTTTTCCTACCTGACCAACATTTGGTCATTTCGTATTTCCTTAATCAACCAATACAAAATGTTATTGCATGGGCCTCCAAACTGTCGCGCGGTTAAAAATGGATCCCTGATTTTGAAAAGGTAGCATAAAGTACTGAAAACAATGCACGCTTTTTAAATCCAACCCTAAAACTTCAATGAGCTCAAAAAGGACATTTGCTTGAGTCCAGGGAATGTGAACACAGCATGAGAAATGTGAACATTCTTGGTAAGCTGACATCATCATGACAACTTTGGCAAGGCTCCAAGCGTCTGAAGCAGAACCAAGTCTTGTTTATGAAGTGGGAGAAAAGAAACTTGGACTTTCTGATTTACACCTTGGCAACAAGGAGAGATAGTTAAAAGAAAGGGAACACTTTTTATGTACAGTATCTGGCAACATTCAGTGAAGGAATGAAAAGAAATGAAAAGCTATCTGAAAAGTTAAAATCCACCCCCCTTCTTTTTTGGAATGAGTCATGCGGAGTCTCTCTCCTCCCTAAATATATATACACATGGAGACATAAAAAAGTCTATTTATGAAAGTAATATAACCACTTTACAGTTTGGAAAGTAAGAAATAAAATAACCCATAACAATCCAACCTCAATAGAACTACTATTATACTATACTGATGAGGATTTTTGACTAATATTAGAACATTCTTGCCCCAAGTCCTTTCAAAATAGAGCCAGTGTCTTTAAAGATATTAAAAATGGACCCAATGACATTTAAATTAGGTTTAAGGAAGGCTAAACATTTCTACTCAAACTTGTGGATGTCAATTACTTCTGACTAAAGATGTGTCCTAGCTGATACTGCTTCAAACTAAACACTAAACCCCTTTGCTATAGTAAATTTAAAAACAGCACTTTAATGCAGTTTTAAAAACAGCTTTCCATGTTAAGTCTTGTAGATTGTGGAGCACTTTTTAAAGTTCTTACTTGGACGTCTGTCCTTCACTGTTTAGCAAACTATGAATGAAGAGTTTTCATTTTTATTTTATGCAATAAAAAGATAAAACAAAATTCATACTGTAGAAACAAACCAAGCAATGGCCTACTGGTTTCAAAATACACATGACATCCAACTGGTCAAGGTCTTACATTTCTGTTCCACATTAAGTTTTATGGCACATCAGGAATGTAAAGCATGATATTTTTAACAAAATTATAATTTATTAGGTAAGTTCCTACTTTTTGATAAATATACTTTGTTTTCGAATGGTATGCCTATTTTTTACTGGAAAGAGAGCAAACATTAGCAAAATAGTGAGGAAGTTGACACAAATATTTACTTAGATATCTGTATCTTCAATTAAGTTCTTGGTCTTTTAGCTAAACGTCTGGAACTTCTGTCATTTCAACTTTTAATTTTTATGGTGCACTGTTGTATTTCCTTACCTCATTAAAAAACGTTGAACATAATCAATGATGCTATCTTAATGTAACTAGGAAGTAATTTTCATTCAATTGCGTTTAACTAGAAAGAAGCACCTAAACACCATTTGAGTGCCTTAGTCACATATCCTTTTTAATCACTGTACTATATTCGCTTTCTTAGCTCTCCAGTGGTTTTAAAAGGTTGTCTTTAGATTTATTATTCATTAATCTGGCTCAAATTTATCAGTAGAGAGACCTAAATAAAACTATATGATGCAAGCAGGAGAAAAACAATTACAGTTCTTGGCCCCAGTTTAGCTCAGATATAAATGATACAATAATAAAGGTTCAGATATTTTCTATGAAAAGCTTTACAGTGTGGACCGAAGGGTCCAGTGTGGAGATCGTTAGTTCAAGGATGACTGTAACCATTCAATGTCTTAGAAACCTGGGTAATAAATATTCCAACTAATACTTGAAAAATGAAAATGTAAGTATTTCTAAAGCGATACTGCCCTTTCTTATCAGGCCTCTTACTTAAACAGAAAACATCACTAACATAAAACCCCCTAATTTTGTTCAGCATGACTTAATAGATCCCACAGTTTAAATGTGACTACCAGCTACCCCCTGTTAAAACTCTCAGTACATTCTTTGAAAAGATGGATTAAAATATTAGTTTCCATGCCATAAAGAAATGCCTGTGAAAGGAATCTTTTCCTCAGTGGAGGTACACAGCTGTTGATTTGTAGATTTACGGAACTACGTGTATCTGAAATACATGTTTTTTGGTGCAAATGCATTAGGTCTAAAATGCCCAAAGTTAAATGGGAAAATAATATAAATGAAGATGATTCAAAAATGCTTTTAGAGTTAAGTATTCTCAGTGTTAAAACAAAACCAACAACACCCTTTCCCTCTCAACCCCCACCCCAAACAAAGCCCTTCCCAGCAGCTGCAGGATACATCTTATCAGAAAACAGGCAGGCACCAATTTACAAACTTTTGGTGTCGCAAAAGTTCACTTATTAGTCAGGTCTTCAAAACTTTATCATTTTCCCAGGGAAACAAGATTACAATTGGGGATGAAGTCGCCAGATCAGCACACAAAACCTGATTTAAGCTATGATAATACTAAGGCAGGGCCAAGAGTGCTACAGGATACTGGGAAAACGCATCCCGGGCCAATCCCACATGGGATGGGAGGGAGGAACCCATCTTCTTGAGTGGCCACACTGGTCTGTCAGTGGGAATCCTGTCCTCCTCACTGCCAGTCACTGGTGGAGGAAACGGGGGTGTAGGCTTCTTAAGGCAGGGCTGTGGAGTGGCCTCAGAGAGGGCCACAGTTGCAGGAGAGGAGGGGTTGAACCAGGGGTTTGGGATGACAGTTGAATGGGAACATGGAAGGATGTAGACAGGGGTAGGGAGGTGAGGAGTGGAAGGTGGAACAGAAAGAGGAGTGGGACTGGGTCTCGGGGTAGGCTAGTGAGGACGGATGTGAGCTAAAGTTTACCCCCCCTCCCTCTTTCTGTGGCTCTACCTTCTCTTTCCCCAGGATCAGATTAAAAATACCAGACCTGTGAGCATCTGTGAATATGAGAGAAGGCAAGCATCTCCATGGAAGAAGGTTCTGGAAGGATGGGAGGAGAAAGAAATCCAGGCTGATCTGGGGTCTACAGAAGACAGGAACTCCCCAGCTGTGGCCGTGGGACAGAGGAGTCCCTCCTACCTCCCTTCTGGTGCTGCTACTAAGGTAAACTGGTATAAACTGAGAACACAAAGGGAATTAGAATATAAATAACAAAGCAGTTTGATGAATTTTTTATTAATAACAGACCAACTCACACTAATCTTTCAACCATACGTTTCCACACGCCAACTAATCATCTGTTGTTTTTGATAGAGTACTGAGTTCCTAGGAGAGGCAGATATTAATATGGAAATGAAAGTTACATTCATTTTCTATTTAGGATGAGAACCTATATGTACATCTTTCTTCACTCACTTTTACTCCACTTATGCTGAATGAGTATTTTTAAATGTCCTCACATAAGGAAATGGACAAAAAAGTTCTAATCAGATGCTGATAAAGTCAGAAGATTCATTTTTTTCAACCAATACCTTTTGTGGGCCTACTGTGTGCCAGGTACTTTCTCAGGTTAGGGGATTCAGCAATGTTGGGTCAGAGAGGTTCTAAGTGCTACTTTTACTTATTAGCAACAATACTGCGACAAAGGAGGTATCTTAACTCATAACCAACTGGTCTTTGTGAACCACTATTTATCTATATAACAGCTACTTCATTCATGTACGGCCAACTTTTTTGACTTTGGCCCAACCATAAGGGTTGAAAGAATTTGTCACATTTTGTTTAGTTTTCAACTCACTGGTATATTGAATTTTTGCTTTGATTACACCAGAATCTTCTTGAATGCAACACTTTAACTTTCGAGTTACATTAGGTAGAAGCACATTAGACAGAACACAAAGTTTACCAACAGATACCTGACTATGCTGTACACTGAAATCACACCACCATTGGCAAGTGGATTCTGAAGTGCTTTCTGATGGGGAAGCAATTCTACGCTGTTCTATGAGTGTGTGAAAATACTAGCCAGTGGAACCTAGACCTTCAGGATTTAGAACTGTTAGAGGGCTGGAGAGTCTAACAGAAGGATGAAGGGGAAGTCATGGAACTTGGGGAAGGGAGGGGAGAGGCGGGGAGAAGAGGGGAAGAATGGAGAAGAAAAACTCTCCGAAGTCAAGAAAACAAAGTTTTGTCCTTAGAATGATTATACAATTTTCATTTTTTAAATTACTATTTTTTAAATTTTATTTATTTATTTGTTTAGCAGGGGAGGGCGGTTGGGGGGGAGAGAGAATCCTAAGCAGGGCTCCACCTCACAACCCTGAGACAACGACCTGGGTCAAAATCAAGAGTTGGACACCCAACCAACTGAGCCACCCAGGTGCCCCGATACAATTTTTATTAATAAACTGACTAGTTAGAAAGGAAGGATTACAAATAGAAGATGTCCTATATGGGTCTATGTTAAGAAACTGGTGAATACTGTTGATGCCAGAGGAACCACAGATAACATACATGAGGTATAAACCCTCTTGTAATCTAAACTGACAAATTCATTAGCATTATAAGGTTGCAATAAAAATGAATCATTTAGTACCAGAGGTTGTGCCTTTCCCCTCCACATTTATTTTTTAATTTATTTTTAAAGATTTTATTTATTTGATTTTATTTATATGACAGAGAGAGAGAGATCACAAGCAGGCAGAGAGGCAGGCAGAGGGAGAGGGGGAAGCAGGCTCCCCACTGAGCAGAGAGCCCAACGTGGGGCTCGATCCCAGAACCCTGAGATCATGACCTGAGCCGAAGGCAGAGGCTTAACCCACTGAGCCACCCAGGCGCCCCTCCCCTCCACATTTATATTCTGTATTCCCTATATTCAAATTTCCATTAGTGATGAAAATATTATTTAACAATAAAACAAAATTTGCAAAGGATTATATGTTTTCATAGATTTTGTGTGCACCTCTAAATATGAATAACTTAGTATGAAAAAAATCATTAAAATACATAGACTTGCCAAGTTTAAAACCACTATATTATATAATACATTCTATTTCAGTGCCTAAAAGAGTACCTGGCATATCAGGTCAATAAATATTCATTACATGACAATGAATGGTAAAACAAAGGCAAGATCACCATGGCTAGAAAAACTGCGGTTTTCATCTGGGAGAGTCCAAAATTAACTCGAATTGCCACCAGCACTACCTCTACATGAAAATTTGTTTCTTTTCTACCTACAAGGCAAATTTAAGACTTTAATAACACATTGTAGCTAAGAGAGAAACAAGTTATAATTCTCTCTAAACCTCCACAAAATCGGGATTGACATTCTAATCATCCCAGAATGGGCTCTGAGATAGCAAAGTATAATTCTCTCAATTCATTGCTCACACTTGGCCCAGAGAGGTTAAATGATTTGCTTGAGGTTACACAGTACAGTAGTAATTAGAACTCTATTCCTTATGACTTCCCTCCAGTGTTTTTACCCTTTACTATATTTAAATAAATGTTTTGTATAGATCCAGAAGTCACAGGCAAGATAAGAGGGAGTGACAGAAAAATCTACTGTATTTGCCTGATGATAAATTTACCACAAAGATCACTGTTTCAACAGACTCTGTTCCAGGAAAGTCCACAAACAAAACTGTCTTTAGAGCCTTTAAAAGAATGAAAATTTGGAATCAGAGACGGAAGAAAAAAATTTTAAGAGAAGACAGTCTCAGGACTCTTAACTCTATTGAAGGGCTCATGTCTAATTATGGTATTCCAAGTGTTTTCCAAAACTGTTGATCAGTTATACAATTTTACAGATCTATATCAAATTCCTTTAAAAAAAAATCTCGAAAGAAGCCTATGATGAAGGAGAGAACAGTGTGACATAGAATTCTATCTTTGGATAAGTAAGTAAATAAAAATTTCTTACTTTGCACCTTTGGAAAAGATAAATTTTAGGTATGGCTGTTTTATCTGGATTTCTGTTTATAATAACTATTCATAAATTTTACTTTAAGAAATCAAGAACAGAGAGAAAAATGGTCAAAATTACTAGCTTCCCCCTCATGTTTCAAAGCTTTACACTCAACGTTTCAGTCATTAACAATAGTCAGAGGGAATAACTTCCACCAACACACAAACATATTAGAAATTTCTTATTTCATTTTTACCTTTTTAAATAATGACAACTAAAAATCACTGATTTCATCCTGCTATTTATAGATATGGGGGAACTAAGGACTTCTTTCCTAGTATCTTGTCACTCTTAAGTTCAATTTAAATTCACAGAAAGAAAAAAGAGGGTGTTAACAGGTAAAAACCACTCTAGGAAAGAAATGGAGGATTTTGAAGTAAACAAAAGCATTTGAAAGGTGATAAGCCTACCAAACTGAATATGACTTAGGTCCACACAACTGTTGACAAAAAGAACACTCGGTATAGTGAACAGGAAAATTCCACACACACTTATTACTAGAAGAGGCTTATTTTTGAAAATGAACATATCTATAAGTGCTCTTTGTTGCTAGGAGCAACATTCTTACAACCACATCCTATTGCCTGAATCAGGTCATGATTACCTTTAAACAGACCCTGCCATTCGAAAGAAGCACTTTTTTCTTTCATCCAGGATTTCTAAGGAAATGGCTTTCATCTTAGGCAACTAAACATCTGGCTTCTTGGTTTGTTTTAAGGAGCAAAATGGGAAAAGACTGAATCACCAGAAAAGAGGTCAGGTTAGCAATTTTTTCCTATCTCAAAAAAAAAAAAAAAAGTTATAGTCTCCAACAGTTTTTCCTTGAGAAAATGAGTAATGCAACACACACTGGTAATTACAGATGAGGGATTTTCAAATATGTCTAATGACCATTCACACTAATCTCTCATGTTTGCTTTCTAAACCCTTACATACGAGCTATTTAACTGTGATTCCATAAAGTAAAAATGCCAGGAGGAAAAGGAGTGAAGTATTCCAGTTCTACTACTAGGCTTTCCGAGTTTTCCATCACAAAGACAAGTAAGTAAGTGTAATTTTTTGGGTGCCTCTCTTCTATTTACCCCTTTCCTACTTAAGGGCTGGAGAGTTTATTCCTCTGCCCACTTATACTTGTTTCAATTCCTAAAGTATATAATAACACCAACAAAGAAGACTACTATTGTTCCCATTACCATACGATATTGAGAGCTTATTAGATGTCAGGTACCGTACATGGGCCTTACTTACATGTCTTCCAATCTCTACTATGGTATCTGCTATTATCACACCAATTTTACAAGAAACTGAGGCCACACAGCTAGCAAAGAGCAAAACCAGGATTTGAACCCGGGTTTATCTGACAAAGCCTAACATCTCCAGTAAGGTGTGAAAACTACCCCCTATCTACCACTTGGATATGTGATGATCCAGTTCTGCCTATTCCCCATGTATTAAGGGCTTCTGTTGCATCTATAATTTTAAACGACAACCTTAATGGGCTTTGGGTCCTGGCTGTATGGCCCTGCCCCGCCTTTGCAGTTTAATCCTGTGCCACTCTACTCCTTCCTTTCTGAGCTCTAGGGACACTGGCCTTCTTTGGATTCCTTTCACACAAAGGGCTTATTCTTGTTTCAAGTCCTTTGCACATTCTGTTCCCTGTGCTGGCAATACTCTTTCTCCTAACTCATCCTTTAGTTATCAGCTTACGAGTCATTTCCTGAACTCAACCTAAATTAGCCCTTGCTTTTCAACTCTCAAGACATACTGAACTTTTCACTGACAGGCTTTATCTCAGATGATTAGCATCTTTTCCTCCCTGCACTGTGAACCCCCCCATGACAGAGACTGACTTTATCCTGTCCGATCTGCATCTCCAGCATCTAGCACACTGTCAGGCACGGGATCTAAACAGACATTCTGGAAAAGTCACCGCGGACTGGGAAAAAGGAAGGCCTCCGATGGTTGTTAGCTTTACCCAGGATCCTAAGGCATGTCTGAGTTCATGTAACCTGCGTGGGAGCTGTCACCCTTTACAAAACTGTTTTATCCAAAATGTAGAGAGAGAAAGAGATCATTTCAAGCCACGAGTCACAAACATTTCCTCATCCTAAATAGAGCTATCTCTAGAACATTACAATTTTAAGTAATTTTAATAAATAAGACATAACTACAAATAAATTCTTTTAAGAAATACAGCAGAACACATATATCCAAACTAGCTGTCTTCGAAATGTATCATTCTGGGGATGGTCTAATGACTGCCGTGACACTGTATCATTGCTCTAGACATTTCTAAAGCTTCCCTTTGGTAACTGTCTCTAAAATCAATTTGCTAAACAAACACGAAAACCTGCCTCCTCACTTTATGGTGACAAATCATTACTCCTTCGCTGGCACTGTCTGCCCCCTCCCTCCATGCACAGGTGACATGCCCAGCTGAGCCCCCACCACTGAGTTTGAATGATTCCCACCCCCAGCGCATGGGCCTTTGGCCAGAAGTGTAGTAAAGATGTGCAGCAGATTTGACAGGTTCTGTCAGACCATGGAGGAAGGGGACAGAGGAGACCCTTTCAGAGACAGCACCAGGCACGTGTGCTTCTCCAAACTGGCGTTCTCATTAACACAGGTGGGACAGGCGGACCGCGACAGGGCGACCAGCCAGCAAATGAGGACGGCCTGCAGAGGGCGCTGCTCGCTGTCGGTGAGCAACATCACTACAAGTGAGGTCTTTGCGTTGGCCCAAAGGGGCCAGATTTGAGTCCTCTTTGCTTGGTGGGGGTCCTCTCACACCTCAGAGTCCCCAAAAACTTTCTCCCAAAGTGTTGCCAGCATAGCTTTCCACTCCTCTGCTGCACAACGCTGATTAAACTGCCCCATTCAGTACATAGTTCAGAATTTAAAACTCGGGATTGGGGGCGGGGAGGGATGAATAGGCAGAGCATAGAGGACTCTTGGGGCAGTGAAACTACTCTGTATGATTTATAATGATGGGTATATGTCATTATGAAGTCGTCTAAACCCATGACATGTACAAACTGCTACAGACTGAATGTTTGCGTTCCCCCCCAAATTCTTATGTTGAGATTTTTTTTTAAGATTTTATTTATTTGAGAGAAAGAGAGAGCATCTGAAGCAGGCTCTGCACTCAGAGACATGGGGCTTGATCCCACAAGATCACAAGNCCCACAACCACAAGATCATGACCTGAGCTGAAAGGAAGAGTTGGCTGCTTAACCAACTGAGCCACCCAGGCGGATCCCATGTTGAGAATGAATCCCCAATGGGATGGATTTGGAAGTGATTAAATCATAATCCCTCATGAATGGGATTAATGCCCATCGTAAAAGGACCCTAGAGAGCTCCCTTACCCCTTCAACATGTGAGGACACAGGCCAACGCCTTGATCTTGGACTTTCCATCCTCTAGAACTATGAGAAATAAATTTCTGTTGTTTATAAGCCGTTCGGGCTATGGTACTCTGTTATAGCAGCCAGAGCTGACTAATACAAAAAATAAATGAATGCCCTATTATTTGTTCTATGGACTCCAGGTGAAAATGATGTATCAATGTAGGTTCATCAAATGTTCCACTCTGGTGAGGAATGTGGATAGTTGGGGAGGCTACATATCCGCTGGGGCAGGGAGTATATGGAAAATCTCTGTATGTTCCTCTCAATTTTGCTACAAACCTGAAAACGTTCTAAAATATAAAGTCTATTAAAAAAAAAAAACCCTGTGTCAAATGTCTTCTTTAAAAGAACAAAGAATTAACTAATAAAAGATGACAGGACAGTTTTCTGGGGTGTCACATACTACACGACTTCCAAATTCCCTTGTGAGCAATGTCCACGGACTCCATTCCCTATGGCCACAGTAATTTCTGGGTGGCGAAAACAACAGGCCACTAGAAGGTCAGGGTCAAAGGAAGTAGCAGCAACCTCAGTCGGGCCAGAATTCAAACAATGTATCTATTAGAAGCAGGTCTGGCTATACAATTCGGGAGGCACAGTACAAAACGAAGAGGTGGGGCCCTTAGTCCCTAAATTACTTCGATTTTCAAAATAGTGATGGGAGACCACTAAACCAAATGTGGGGCCTCTGTGACCGTACAGGACGCAAGCCCATGAACCCAGACCTGAGAAGAACCAGAGAACCCTCCCCAAACTTCCCCTTGCACGTTCCGTTAGCATTCCTTCTGCTGAGACATTCATGCGCTGTTTCAAAACTGCATGTGGTAGGCTTTGCAGAAACAATAAAAGAAACAAAACCCCTTTGCCTCTTGCTTCAATTTTGTAAGCAAAGTATTAGACATGTCCACAGTTGTAATAGTCAGATGGTACTGAACGTCATATAATAGAAAAAGAAAAATAGCAGTCCATGCCCCACATTTCCCAACCGGATTCCTGCTCCTCAGCAGAGGAGTACATTTTTAACTGAGCAGTTTCTTCTGACATTCGTCTTTGTGATTCCACATATGTATGGCTTGTATGTATCACTTACTGATTTCCTGTTATATAGGAGGCTCACTACACTACCTCTACTCACACCACGCGCTCCCTCCCCAATCGGTTCCATATCAGTGTGGGGATTATAATCAATATTCAATGTTTATATGATTCAGTTCATGGTGGAACCAAATGGATTACATATCTTTCCCTCTGCCACGTTTCATAGTTTTCCCCTAGGGAGATAACAGTCTCATGTCTACATTTGCTTTGTTTTTTAAGTAATTATCCCTAATTCTTGTTGATCCAAAATATAAACTCTCTATATGGTCAAACACACCAGGTAATCAATTGATTCTCTCTCCAAAAACAAAAAAGAATGCTGAAGATCATTTCCACCCATTCCTTGTCTGAACACCTAGTGTTCAAATGTTGAGCCTCCTGGAGACATTCTCTAATTTCTTTTCTGCATTATCTTACACTTCTCTCCTGTAGAAAATTTTACTTTCTAGGAAAATTCCTTGTATTTGGCTATTCAATCATTTCACAACATTTCTATATTTGGGGAATATTTATACTTTATTTTATTTTTTTTTTTAAGTAAGCTCTATGCCTAACGTGAAGCCTGAACTCATGACTGTGAGATCAAGAGTCGCATGCTCTACTGACTGAGCCAGCCAGGTGCCTCTATTTTGGGAATATTTTTAATTTCCAAAAGAACTTGCTTATGCTGACTGCTTCTTTTTTTTAGATTTTATTTATTTATCTGAGAGAGAGAGAGAGAGAGAGAGAACAAGCACACATGAGCAGGTGGGGGGGGGCGATGCAGAGGGAGAGGAGGAAGCAAACCCCCCACTGAGGAGGGAGCCAATGTGGGGCTCAATGCCAGGACCTCAAGGTATCCCCATTCTCACTGCTTCTTATTATTATTCTTTTTTTAAGATTTTATTTATTTAGTTAGTGGTCAGAGAGAGAAAGAGAGAATACAAGCCAGGGGAGTGGCAGGCAGGGGATGTAGCAAGCTCCCCACTGAGCAAGGAGCCCAATGTGGGACTCGATCTCAGGACCCTGGGATCATGACCTGAGCCGAAGGCAGACACTTAACGGACTGAGCCACCCAGGTGCCCCAGGACTGTTTCTTTAAAAAATATATCCTGGGGGCACCTCGCTGGCTCAGTCAGTCAAACATTTGCCTTTGGCTCAGGTCACGATCTCAGGGTCCTAGGATTAAGTCCTGCGTTGGCTCCCTGCTTAGCACAGAGTCTGCATCTCCCTGCTTAGCACAGAGTCTGCATCTCCCTCTCCCTCTGCCTCCCACCCTCCAGCTCACATGTGCTCTCTCAAATAAATAAAATCTTAAAATACACACACACACACACCCCTCCTGTTTTTGCTTAATAAACATCTTCTACCTGCCCTTCTCTTTCAGGAAGTTAAGGAATTTTTCTTGATTCCTGGAAGGAATTTCTTCCAAGATTCTTCTTTCTTGGGACCATCACGTTGCAGACATTCTTACAGGCCTGATGCTCCTGTTTGCCAGTTTGGATTTAAGAGTAGCACTAACACTCAAATAGGGAGTTTTGTGTGCAGGAAAGGGCTGGTGATCAGCTGACGAGCCTATATTTCATTAAGGGATCTCCAAATGTTAATATGGATAAACCCTTTTCTGAGGATCACTTTTCAAAACATAAAAAAAAAAACACCACCTCCTGCCTGGAGGACTGACACCTGACTCCAACGCCCAGTGGCAGAGGGGTCTGGGAGTCACTGTGGGTGTTCTGACTTCTCAAAACTGTTTTTAGTACAGGTATCTATCTTCACTAAGGCTCCACTCTGCTGAAGATTTGGTTGGTTATGGGTGACATTTCCATAATTTATTCTAGAGATTTGTTAGTATCTTTCATTCTGTTACTTCCTCTCCTCTTCTGTTTATTCCTCAAGGTCTACACTTGTTCCTTTACTTCATTTTCCTGTGCCTGGGGAGAGAGCAAATACTAAATACCCGGGCTGACTCTGCACCTTTAAACAGATTTCCCCCTTTGCTTCGGACTTTACTGTTTGCTTCAGAAATACTGTTATTATGGCAGCATTTCCAGGGATGGGAAACTATATTTCTACTTAATAGTCTTTTTAAAATACTAAAGTGGGGGCGCCTGGGTGGCTCAGTGGGTTAAAGCCTCTGTCTTCAGCTCAGGTCATGATCTCAGGGTCCTGGGATCGAGGCCCACATCGGGGCTCCCTGCTCTGCAAGGGGCCTGCTTCCTCCTCTCTCTCTGCCTGCCTCTCTGCCTGCCTCTCTGCCTGCTTGTAATCTCTCTGTCAAATAAATAAATAAAATCTTTAAAAATACAATACAATACAATACAATAAAATACTAAAGTGCTCACAAATGACAGGCTTCTGACTTTTCAAATCCACTTGTTCAATCCTGCCCTGCAACCATAAGGGGAAAAGAGCACAGCCCTGGAAGTCCTCTTGGGGAGAGGAGCTTTTCTTTCTTCCCTGTCATCAACTACCACCACACAGTAATGTGTTCATACACAGATAATCTACTTTGAGGATCACCTATAGATAATCCCCAAAGCTCAGAATGGCTCCTTACTTCCCACATCCCTCCATAACACCCGGCCTACTTCCCCCTTTCTTTCCTTCCTTCCTTCCTTCCTTCCTGTCTCTCTCTCTCCCTTCCTTCCTTCCTTTTTCCATTTTATTTATTTATTTGAGAGAGAGAGAGAACGAGAGAGAAAGCATGAGTGGAGAGATGGAGAAAGAGACACCCTGCAGACCAGGGAGCCCAACACAGGGCTCGATCCCAGGAACTCGGGATGACGACCTGAGCTGAAGGCAGATGCTTAACTGACTGAGCCACCCAGGCACCCACACCTGGCCTACTTCCTCATGTTGATTTGGGCTATTTTTCATATTAGAACCATCCAGTCATGGTGAGAGAGGCAAATCTGTTATAAAAATCAATCAAATATATAATACTACTCCAAAATTAAGTTAAAATATTTCCGGATATTTGTTTCCCTTCAATAAAACTAAGAAAGAAGAATCAACTAAAATACTACCTCTGAATGACTGGATCTTACAAACTTTAATAGTATGATTAATCACAAATTCATTTGGGTATATAGGCCAACTCTCTTTTATGTTCTGATTTTAGAAAATTGTTTTCAAGGAAGTGTTTAAAAATTTGACTCTCCCCCCACCCCCAACAAATGGGAAATGGAATCAAGACATTTTATGAAAGACTTTACATCCATATTTTGTCATTTCCAATATCCTGTTTAAGCCAATTAATTTAGAAAAAATTATAAACTATTTTTATTTTCTAGAATTTATAAAAGGTACTATGTTACCTCATATCAAATCAACATCAAGAAGTTAAATCAATAGACAGAAAATGGAATCTCTCTTTTGAATCCATTCATTTGTCTTTTGAAGGCATCTTAATAACTAAGATGTTGAGTACAGTACAAAATATCTCCATTTTCGGGCGCCTGGGTGGCTCAGTGGGTTAAAGCCTCTGCTTTCAGCTCAGGTCATGATCTCAGGGTCCTGGGATCGAGGCCCGCATCAGGCTCCCTGCTCAGCAGGGAGCCTACTTCCTCCTCTCTCTCTGCCTGCCTCTCTGCCTACTTGTGATCTCTCTCTCTCTCTCTCTGTGTCAAATAAAGAAATAAAATCTTTATAAAAAAATGGAAATTTCCTTTAAAAAAAATCTCCATTTTAAAAAGTGTGATCATCCATATGCATTGCTTAACAATGACTACTTTCAAGCAAAGGTACAAAAATAAAAGTTTATAAGCCATTCCTGCTACCTTCAACAGCTACTAGAAACAACCACAGTTGGTCTGGCAAGGGAAGGGGAAAAGGCGGAGGTACAGAGGTACGATAACTGTGCAAATCCTCAATATTTGGACTGGGTAGCTGTGATCTTCAGTATCTCCCACACCAGATGTTGTCGTTCCAAGAATTCCTATCCCAGGACACAGTCTCTCATTCATTCATCTTGGCATCAGTATTCACTATTCACATTTCCTTTCCATTCTGGTACATTTACCCTTAGGGTGCTCAAAAGATCTCTCTGGAACCTGTCACTTTCTAACTTAAGACATTTTCATGCCTTTTGCAATTGCTGATGAAATTAAATTCTCTCTTAGAGAATTTTAGTGGGTTAATGACCTACCATCCACTGTCATGTACTTTGAATTACAAATAATATTTGAAATTATAATATTCCTTCGGTTGTAATACAGATCTGTAATATAAATATATGCAGCTAACCAATGATGGAAAAACTGAATGTGTGATTTTCTCAATTTTTCATGATCAGTTGTAAAGGCCAATTACAGAATAGAAAAATTACTGGGGAACACAAAACACTCTAAACATGAAACAGCTGAAAGAAACCAATTTACATGGTTTCACCAAATAATGGCCAGGCTATTGTTTACTAAAATAAAACACATGGTACAAGACATCAAATGGATAACCTAACGATCTATTTATACTTCGATCTCCCCTTCCACATTCAATTTCAAAAGAGCAAAATTCAAGATATTTTAATTACCAAAACAAGAGTGTATTCTAATGAGATCTTTATCAGTAGAGATTGCATTTTTAAAACAGTAATATCCCACTAATTATACAGTTGCCCATTTGTGAACCTCTCCTTAAAATTGTAAATTTTTATCTACATCAAACTGCTTTTACACTGACAAGCCAAGATTGCTCTTACAAAGAACCGTATGGCAAATATGTCAAGTATATAATAATTTAATTACTTAATTAATTTTTAGAGAAGGGGGAGGAGCAGAGGGAGAGAGAGAATCTTAAGCAGACTCCGCATTGAGAATGGAGCCCAAGGCCGGGCTCAATCTTAGGACCCTGAAATTGTGATCTGAGCCAAAATCAAGAGCCAGATGCTTAACTGATTGAACCACCCAGGCGTCCCATATCATTATTTAATTTAAACACTTCTATATCTGGGTTCATATATCAAATCTGCTTAAATTGTAGAGGTAAACTGGGACTGTAAACTAAGTATTCAGTTTTGTCAATAGAGTATAAGACGGGTTTGGTTTTGAATCAAAATTGATGAATCAAAATTGTCTTAACAAAAGGCAATAATCCTGAAAAACTGGATGTATCACAATTTCCTTCATGATTATTACAAAAGCATACCCATGCTTCTTAAAGAAAAAATATTTTCCTGTCTCTAGGCAAAACAATCTCACTTGAGGACACAGCAATTCTTTAAGGCACCGATTATTTTAAGGTTGTTAAAAACAACTGCCTAGCCACTAACTTTAACCCATGGTTCCATTCCTTTTCTTTTTGGACATTACCTTTCAATTATTTCTTTATAAAATGAATATGGTGTCATAACTGCATAGTTAACCAACTTGGTCAGAATTATCAATGATCATCTATGCGTTATTTGTGGCAGGTAAAAGTGAAATAAATTTTTTTTAGAATTTCCTTGATTTTAGTAAGATCTTCAATTCTTGGGTGGGAGATC
The DNA here is from genome assembly GCA_002007465.1 of Ailurus styani. Taxonomy (NCBI): domain Eukaryota; kingdom Metazoa; phylum Chordata; class Mammalia; order Carnivora; family Ailuridae; genus Ailurus; species Ailurus styani. The sequence continues at coordinate 1,308,752 of LNAC01000166.1, read as the reverse complement.
CCTTTTGATACAGTCACTGAAACCCAGGTCTCAGTCTTCATTCCTAACACATCAGGCTTCAATAAAAGATGTGAAAACTTGTAAAATTTTCAAATGTTAAGTGTAAGAAAAGCTTAATGAGCTAATTCAAAGCCCCTATACCCCCTTCTAGGAATATTGAAACATTTTGAACTTTCTTTTTTTTTTTTAAGAATTTATGTATGTATGTATGTATGTATGTATGTATGTACGTATTTATTTATTTATTTAAGAGAGAGAGAGAGAGAGAGAGAGAGAGAGATCGAGAGAGAGAGAGAGAGAGAGAGAGAGAGCGCAACCAGGGCGGAGAGGCAGAGGGAGAAGCAGGCTCCTGGCTGAGCGGAGTCTGACACAAGGCTCAATCCCAGGATCCTGAGATCACGACCTGAGTTGAAGGCAGATGCTTAACCAACTGAGCCATCCCTGGGAGCCTCCATCCTGAACTTTCAAAACAGACAAAGCTTTACAGTTGGTGGATCTCCAGTCATCAATATGAAAAAGGGGGATCGTTTTGAAGAGGCTCAGGTATTCTTCCTGTAACTTTCTGAAATAACCAAAGGAGAAGCCCTTGTCAGATCTGACTTTAAGGTGTACTCTGGTCAAGGTTATCATTCTGGCACCATGAAAAGAGTAATTTCAACATTTCACTTCCATAAGCACTTATTCGAGGCCTCCCCTCCCTAACACAGACCATACGACACAGAAACAGTACATGTGACAGAAAAACAAAATCTAAAGCAAGAACTGTATTTTTGGATTTTTAAAAAGTGTGGTTATGCTAGTGTTACCAAACATTCTATCTCATGACTACATTAATGTTAGTAAAATACATTTATAAAATTGTCTAATTTAGCTCATGGGACTGATGTACAGAAAACTACTTTATGAACATAAAGCAAATATTAGCAGGAGCAGAAAAACGGAAGAAAGGTATAGGAGGAGGTGAAGATAACCAGATCAAAATTTTAAAATAAGAGAATATACCATGTGCCAGACACATATGAGCTCAAGAAAACATCAAGCCCTTTACATACATTACTTTAAAGTAAATTAAAGAGGAAACTGAACTTAATGAAATCACAGAATAGTGAATGATAAAGCAAAAATTCACTCGAGACTAATTCAAACCTGTGTTCTTAGTCATTTATAGGAATTTTTAAAAATAGGCAAAGGGCAGTGAGATGGAATTGTTTTTATGTCCCAGCCTTCAGGAAGAATGTTGGTTCAAAACAATAATTTCAAATATAAACAGAACCTTTATATATACCAAATTAATTTTATTTTTATTGGGAAACAATAAACATCATTTCAGTTGGCTTTAACTTTGATGTTCTACTATTCTGGCAATGATAGATATTTTACTTTACTCAGCTGGAAAAAAAGTACTAGCCATTCACATCATCATGAAATACTGTCATTCCACACCCATAGTTACACTAAAGCAACAGAAACTATTTTGATTTCAAGTATTTTGGTCGCTGTACAAATGTATCATGGAGATTTCTTGTAAATCCAGTAGTTAAGAGTCCAACTATCTTCCAGGAAGTGGCACAAAAATCTTTTATAAGGTCATGGTTTCAATTTTTGGTTCAAAAAATATATAGACACTATACATAAATGTTATATAGGTAAATATCCTTTACATATTATGATGGGGAAATGGTAAGTGGAAATGAGGAGGTAGCATTGACCAAAGCCCGCCCATGTCTCATTTCAGGACTCCCCCTACTTCACACTCCAATTGCCTTTGAGTTATCCACCACCCAGGCCACCAAACCCCTCATCAAAGGCCTTCCTCGCAACACTCACCTTAACTCCCGCAGGCTCATTTCGGAAGGAGAGCAACATCATTAAAATAATGCAAAAGTGTGATTTCTTTTTTCAGTATGAACTAAATCTATGAATATGATGCATTTAAGAAGTAAAAGTTAAAAGAGAAATTCCAGTTTAAGGCAGGGGAGGATTTATGGAGGTGGCCGAAGATTTTCAAAACTCCTTCAAATAACATTCCTTCAGTGTTGCTGGAAGTCTTAGTAAATCACATATGGTCCTCCAGACCAGACTCCTGTTTACCAATTCTGCCCCATCTCCCCATTTTTCCTTCAAATTGTGGTCTCCAGTAGTTTCAAATATATAATTTTATTTCACTGAAATATACTGCTATCTCTGTAACAATCCTCTCCTCTCCCCACCCTGTGACCCAGCAGGAACACCACACCCTGTAGTTCCACAAATTCTACTCTAGTTTGGTTGGGAGCCTTTTCTAGACTGTTCTAGCATCTTGTGTTTGCCCCTCTAGTGCTACTTACTACTTTATGTTGTAGTAGTATTTCAGACAGGCTTAGGATTTCCTCGTACTTCAGTGACTAGCACAGTGTTTGTCACAAAAGGGTCCTCAATAAATACTGGCTGCATGGATGGATTTGGAAATAAAGTTAGGCAACAGCCACTCCAGGAGAAGCCAGGAAAGAGAAATGTCTTTAGACTATATAGTTTTATATATTTATAAGAAGAGACCTGCATATAAAAGAAACATTCTTGTTCACTGAGATCCATCCATCCAAAAACCTAAAGGGTTGGTAGACTAGAAAGCTGTGATATTGCAGCTTTTAATCACCTTCCTGATCCATTTTTACAAGAAAGTCTAACTACCGTATCATAAATATGAGATAAACTCTGGTTAAACTATTAACTAAAACTAAGTACCACAGTCAACCGGCAGTTATGCAACAAAGAAGAGTGATTTAAATTATATTTTGCTTCCGCCTGGCTGGGAGGTCTACATACCAAAACTGGGCTGGCAGCTTTTGGGTGTTGAGAAAGTCCTACAAATATTCTGGAAATACCAGTGGGTGGAATTTAGGTCCTCAGTAATACAGCTTTTACCGTCAACAGGTGAAATGCAAAGTTGAGAAACCAAGAATCATCATATTAGGGTCATGTGTTTCACACTCAACACCCTGAATTAAAACAGAACAAAACAAAACAAAACAAAAAAACCAACACTGACTGCTAATAGCGCTATTTAAATATTTTTAAAAAGAAAAAAAAAGAAAAATGGAGAAGTTATTGATGTTTTCAGGCTACATGGAAAGGGCAAGGTTGGGAATCTACTTAAACATCTTCGTCTCCCCTAAACTAAGCCTTCTTACTCCTATAGACATCCAGCTGTGCTAATGTTCTTTTTTTTTTTTTTAAGATTTTATTTAATTATTTGAGAGAGCGAGGGAGAAGAAGAGAGAACATAAGCAGGGAGAGGGGCAGAAGGAGAGGGAGAAGCAGGCTCCTTGATGAGCAGGGAGCCTGACATGAAGGAAGACAGATCCCAGGACCCTGGGATCACGACCTGAGCCAAAGGCAGATGCTTAACCTTAACCAACTGAGCCACCCAGGCATCCCTCAACTTCCATTTCTGATTTTCAAATGGATTCATGTCGAACAAAACCAATAACAATAAACAAAGATGACCCAAAATAAAAGCAGTAAACACTTCACCTTCTTTTATAATGTACTGATATAAATCCCTTCATTTTCTACAAAGCAGAAAGCAGAAGGTAGCCTCTATTTAAATGAAACTGATCAACTACATTTTTCAAACAGTATTTAAAAGATAATACCAATGAACTAGTAGCAAAAACATCAGGTACTGATTTCTGACTGGTAGAAAAACACTACTTAGTAGATATGTATATGCATATAGTATGAGCTGATATGGGTAAAAGCATGTTTTTTTCTTACTATAAATTCAGAGGCAATCAACTGGTTGTCTAAGATTATAATTTAGAGTCTAAGACTCAGACTATGCCTTTTCCTTCTCCTGCCAGTTTTATACTATCTAGAATTAGACCCAAGTCCATTGATTTCTAGAAAATATACTCCTCTGAGAAATTTCTTATACTTCACCTAGTTTTGAGATTACCTCCCTGACAAGACAAAACACAGGAAGAATAATCTATCAATATAAAGTCCTCATTGTCAAAGTCCAAATTTTGTTTTGTTTTATTTATCAAGCATGTGCAAGCTGGACACTCTCCTAGGTTTCAGGGATACAAGGATGATGTAGAGTCCTGTCCCAATCCTGAGCCAGCTGGGGAGACACACATGAAATGTAATCACCATTAGCATTGAAAGGCTACGTGGTGGTAAGAAGAGTGAATTCACTTACAGAAGGGATGACTGACTAACTGCTTAGGGAAGCCAGACAACATCCTGCATGGGAAGTGACATTAATTGGGGCTTGAGGATGCATAGCCAGAGGGCATTCCTGTCAGGTCACAAAGACTATGCCATTTTGAGGTGTTCCCATCTACACTAATCTCCTAGTCCAGGCAAATCATATCCACTTACCTTTTTTTTTTTTTTTTTTTTTTTTAGAGCAGTGTTAATTCACAGCAAAATTGAGAAGTACAGATAGTTTCCATCTATCTCCTGCCCCCACACAAGCACAGGCTCCCCCATTATCAACATCCTCCACCTGAATGGCACATTTGTTATAATGAATGAAACTACAATGACATATCATAATTCCCCAAAGCCCATAATTTACATTAATGTTCACTCTTGGTGTTGTACATTCTATGAGTTTGGACAAACGAAGGATGACATGTATGTACCATTGTATGATCACACAGGGTAGTTTCATGCTTCTCATCCTCTTCCTCGTATCACCACTGCTTGGCCCTCCACAAGAAAACACTGTTTAATAAATGTCTGCAGCCTCCCCAGTGTTTACAGCACCAATGTCCACAATCGCTAAACTCTAGAAAGAGCCCACATGTCCAGACAGATGAAAGGATAAAGAAGATGTGGTACATATATATACAATGGAATACTATGCAGCCATCAGAAAATGAAATCTTGCCATTTGCAATGACATAGATAGAATTAGAGGGTATTATGCTAACTGAAATAAGTCAATCAGAGAAAGACAATTATATGATCTCACTGATCTGTGGAATTTAAGAAACAAAACAGAGGATCATAGGGAAAGAGAGAAAAAAAATAAAACAAGATGAAACCAGAGAGGGAGGCAAACCATTAAGAGACTCTTAATCATAAGAAACAAACTAAAGGTTGCTGGCAGGGGAGGGAGGGCGGGGGGTGTGGAGGAATGGGATAACTGGGTGATGGACACTAAGGAGGACATGTGATATACTGAGCACTGGGTATTATATAAGACTGATGAATCAGAGACCTGTACCTCTGAAACCAATATTATATGTTAATTAATTGAATTAAAATTTTAAAATGTTTTTAAAAAACCAGAAAATCATTTCCGAGATAAGACTGAAAATAAATAAATAAGTGTATGTCTGCAGCCAGGGTGTCTAGGTGGCTCAGTGGGGTTTTGGCATCTAACTCCTGATTTCAACTCAAGTCAGGTCTCAGGGTTGTGGGACTGAGTCCCACATCGGGCTCTGCGCTCAGCAGAGTCTGCCTGGCATTCTCCCTCCCGCTTTATCCCTCCCCATGGTCGTGCTCTTTCTCTCTCTCAAATAAATAAATAACATCTTTAAAAGAAATAAATGTCTGCAGCCAAAGAGGGCCACTGATCAAAACGGAGCTATTTACTCTTTGAAAACTGGACCAAACTTCTATAAACCTAAGGATTTCATATCTGTTGGCGGTGTGTCATAGTTGGCCAAGTAATTTTCATGGACTATCAGGCAAAAAAGCTGCATAGTAGAATTGAAAGGGAGGTTTCAATATTTCTTCAGTTAGTAAAAACACCATTCTCCTTTTACACTCTGAGTCATTGTTCCCACTGCCTCCCTGATAACCTTTAGATCGCAGGAATGCTATCTTTTGTATATTAAGGTCATAAAGTCTCTACAGACACTGATGCTAAGTACAGAGTGATTAAATTACTCATTTTAATGAATGGAAGTGGATCCATCAAGACGCTTCACAACCCAGCCCTAGTTCCTTTCCGAGCTCATTCCTAGTCACTCTTTCCCATTCTTTCACACACTCCTCTCCTCTTCTTCTCCTTCTATCTCCCCTTCCTTCCCCTTCCCTCCCTCTCTCCCACATCTGCACACACAATATGAATGTGGCTTTTCAAAAATAGGGTCTGCATTGGGCGCCTGGGTGGCTCAGTGGGTTAAAGCCGCTGCCTTCGGCTCAGGTCATGATCCCAGGGTCCTGGGATCGAGGCCCGCATCGGGCTCTCTGCTCAGCAGGGAGCCTGCTTCCTCCTCTCTCCTCTCTCTCTGCCTATCTCTCTGCCTACTTGTAATCTCTCTCTCTGTGTCAAATAAATAAATAAAATCTTTAAAAAAAAAAAAAAAAAAAAATAGGGTCTGCATTTTGACCAGGAATCTGAGAAACAGTTCCCTGGCAATAATAAATTAACAGTGAAATTAAACAAACAAAAAGCATTGCTCAGCACTTTCATTTAAATGCAGCTAACCAAGAAAAATCGGCTTGGGGCTTCAACATAAACTGTAGCACCTGTCCTCGCAGAAGGTGGACAAGTAGTCTGCATTTGATCAGAATGGTACACCTACACCACGGCTCTAAGTGAAGACAGATCAGCACAGGCATCTGCATGATACTGTATTGTCTTGCCTTTCCAACAAATAAGCTTTAAAGACGACTATATTCCAGCAGAGCTGCAGGTTATCAGACACCCTGAGAACGAGCGAGTGAAAGGCATAACTAATTCCCAAAGTATAGTCACATTTCAGGGCCCATATGCTTCTTTATAAGATACAGAATGGCTTTCACATCATGAATTTGGATAATGATCCAAATTACTTAAACTATGCATATGTTAAGTATATATATGTATACTTTACATATATACTTTTTAAATATTTTTGTACTTTGGAGAAAAGATAGTTATAATTGGCCTTGTAGAGAGTTTTTTAAAGCTTACAGATCTGAAACTCTTTCCTTCTATTTTCAGCGCTAACAGAGAGAAAGACACTTTGTTGACAATGTTATCTGTTGCAGGCTGTGTGTGTGTGGGGGGGTCCTTAATATATATATTTAATATATAATATATAAAAAATATATATCAATATGTATTTAGCTAAATAAATATTAAGCTTAATATATTTAGCATAACATATATTATGCTAAATGTATATATAAAAATAAATGTGTGTGTATATATATACATATATATGTGTATATATATATATGTATGTATATATATATATATATATATATATATATATATATATATATATAGTTGAAGCCCACAAAGTCTTTTAAAATGAGAGAATGGTTAAGTGTATGGTTGTTAATAAACAAAACTTTCAGTTGAAAATATAAAAAAAATTGGGGGGTGGGTGGTGGTTGGGTCAGGTAGCATTCAAAATGAAGACTTCTTACTTAATTTCTTCCTGATTAACTAAACCACATCATGGGGCACCTTGTGTGTTTTCAAAACCAAGGACCTTTCTGGCTACTGTGTAGGTAGCAAATTTGGGGGGAATAAATCTGGAGGCAGTTCAAAGGCTACTGTAAATGAAAAAGGAAGAGGGTTTGAATTAAGGCAACAGGAATATTTTTTTTAAAAAGGACACATTTGATATGCAGAGTAGATAGAATCAGTAGACTTTTAATCACAGGATGTGGGGGATGAAGTCATGGGCAGACTACCAAATTTCTGGCTTGGGTGGTGATGCCACCAAACAGGATACAGGAAGAAGAACAGGTTGAAGGGTGGGTTGACTAAGATGCTCCTAAGGACAGATGTCAGGGAGGGAGAAGAGTGGGCCAGGGATGGCACTCTGGGCGACAACAAGGCCCGGTGTGGGTGGCCCCGAGAGCCAGAGCTCGGGGAGGAGCCGCGAGCGGGTGGTGATGGCCTGGTGGCCTGGAGGTCCGGAATTCCAAGGAGCAAAACAAACACTTGTCTTGAATGTGGTAGAAAGGTCCAGCAAGGAAAGGACTGGGAAGTGTCCCAAGTAAGTAGAAAGTAGGATGGACTAAGGATCTTAGTAACAGCATTTCAGTAAAGTTGTTAAGAACAAAAGTCAGAGCAAGTTAGGAGGTAAATGAGAGGGGAGGAGTGGAGATGCTTGACACAGAAATACAGTTAAAGGCAGGGTTTGGGCTGGTTTGTTCTTTTTAAATCAGTTGCTATCTCACTACCTAGAGATGGCCAATGTTGACATTTTGGTGGCCATCCTTTATGTTTCTATACGTGTGTGTATGTAAAATCCAAAAATACACACATACTCATATATACACACAATAATGCAAACACAAAGAACATTTATTGTTAAGATTATTAGACACTAATAGAGCAAATTATATCTTTACATTTAAATCACCCTTAAAGTTGTAAGAATCACAAACACACACACAAGGAGGAGGTATACTCTCTCTTCTAAATCAAAACCCAAGACCTCTATGTGACGCACTCTACCCTTGACGAATGTTTACTTCTGAGAAACATAGGAAACGGACACACCCAATTCCACTGATTTTTCAAAGATAGAGAATCATTATCCACTTGGAATGTTTCCAGAGGTTTAAGGATACCATCTTAGGAATAGAGCCCTAGGAGCTATACTTCTGTGGGCAAACAACCTCCTAGCAAGGGGGTACTGATCATATACACCCAAAGAGTGACACCCAGTGAGTCATCAGAGAGAGGCAAGTTCCACCCTGTGAAGCCTCCACACCTGTCTGTCTCACCATGACGAAAAAGAACACCACACAAAGCTCTCTACTGTGGTGTTGCAATGTCAGCAAGAGCTGGGAAAACTGGTTAAACTGGCCGCGTCAGCTGAATAGCCGCTGGATTTGGCTTGGGTTCCCTCTACCAGGAAATGGGGCAAGAGGTCAGAATTGTAATATAATAAAGGTAACCCCCAAGGACTTCCAGAGAAGAAAGCAGGACAAGGGACAAGGGTCGTTACTGGAGAAAGCTGAGCGTGGGGCTGTTTTTTAAGCCCCAGCCTCCAAGCAGGTTCATTTTGGTTCCAGCTCTCTCTGGTCTCCCTCGAACTCCCACGCTCACTGCTGCTATGCCAGTTTCCCTCTCCTAGAAGTTCCCCTGGCAGGTATCAGAAGGAACATGTCTGATAAAGCTCTCTGTATGAACCACTCTCCCTAGTCTGTATACAGCAGAAAGACTTAAAAGCACTAATCGTAGATCTCCATAAAGAATAGATAAGTATCTGAAAAAAAAAAAGAATAGATAAGTATCTGAATTTTTATTTTTAATTAGAGGATAAAAAAATGAAACAAACAGCTTTGTTGGAGGAGACACGCAAAACTGCTGTTACCAACTTGAAAGATAATACTATTTCTTATTTATAACGTCAAAACTCAACTCTTTCTGGACATGTTTTAATAAAAGGGAATTTTACCTACTTAGGTAAAAACTAGGTTCCATTTGTGGGGAGCAGGGATTTCTTTCTACCACCATGGATCAGACACAGGTATAAAAAAAACCAATGGGACCCTGGAATATAGGAAATAAGACTGGGTAGAACTCAAAGCCCAAAGCAACGAGTTTGGGGGGGGGGGTGCGATGAACCACAGGGGACAATGGATAACAGGCACTTCCTGCTGGACACGTCACTTCCTGTGCTCCCTGGCTGAGTCTCCAGGGGACAACAGAACATACTGGTGCTTATGTCCCTCATCTACCTTCACTCACAAAGTAGAAAATGGTGTAAAACGTAAAGAAAGCTTTCTCTCCTTGGGTAACAACTGCTTGACATCATCTTCTGGTTTGGTCAAATTATAAAAAAGAAAAGAAAAAAGACCTATTATTTTTCTCTTCCTGCCCATTCTCCCAAGAAGACTGTGACAAGAAACTGGAAACATGAATTTTCAGGTCTTCACGGTATACACTTCTACAAGTAAACCAGCTGAGAATAAGGCCACCAGAAGATGACGCCAACATGGAACAGCAGCTGCCCTCCAGCATCTCCAGATCACTATGGTTGGTCACTACGTGCTGTCCTATTTTTTACCCTTCAGAGACAGAGGAACCCAGTCATTTTCCATCATCTGCTTTAAAGTGGATCAGATTTGCCATCAGTGGTGTTTACTTGGCAAGTTTCTTATAATTACTTCTGTAAATCAGTCTTTAAGGCCTTATAAAACTGCAGATAAGAATTTCAAGAAAATGAACCCTAAAATGAAACCACTGGGATTCACCCTGAATAAACTATGAACACACAGTGTTTGTAATTGATGGAGAACGTGCTCACAGATTTCATTTTGCCAGTACACACTGCCTTACACCAAGCATGTGATGTCAGTCACTTTCATCGATAACAGAGAAAGACCCGCCTGAGTTCTCATACATGAAATGCCTCAGCTTCCACTGAAGAATATGAACCCAGCGTTCACACTACGTATTTCCTAGCAAATGTTTCAAACGTGGCCTTAGAAGATGTGAGAAACATCCAAGTAGATGTTAGAAGGTAAAGTGAGGTCACATGGTCATCAATTCCTTTTCTGGGCAGTTGGCCAATTTTGTACAATGTGTTCAGTTATTACATACCTCTCCACTCCTTGCTCCGTATGGTAATTAGAGTGCTTCCTTTAATTTGCAGCTTGGTTTTCTAAACATAAATGTATATGTTCTGGGATCAATGACTTAACTCTCCATATTCCCTGCCAGTAGGATTTTCCTTGTTTGCCTATGCCCATTTGACAATGTTCCAAGGATTTTTTTTTTTTTTTTTTTTTTTTGGACACAGAGAGATTACAAGTAGGCAGAGAGGCAGGCAGAGACACAGGGAGAGGAGGAAGCAGGCTCCCTGCTGAGCAGAGAGCCCGATGCGGGCCTCGATCCCAGGACGCTGTGATCATGACCTGAGCTGAAAGCAGAGGCTTTAACCCACTGAGCCACCCAGGCGCCCTTGACAATGTTCTAAAGTTCCATCAATGAACTAACGTTCCAAAGTTCCAGTTTAAACCAAACTGGTAATACTCACTTATGCTAGACCCTTTCTTTCATTCAAGCAAAACAATAACTCTCCAACAAAAGCAAACTGAGCATTAGTTTTAAGCAGTATCTCTAGAAATATATATATAAACTGTATATCATGATAAGGAAAGACAGAGAAGTAAAGGATGAAAGGCAAAAGGAAAATGCCTGAATGATTCTAAAAATAAGATTGTTTGTAAAATATGAGCCTTGGAGAACAACTCTAAATGGTAAATAAGATGCAGCAATCTAATACTTGTTCACACACTCATTTATTCAACCATTTAAACATCTACTATGTACCTGGCACGCGGCTAGGGACTATGAAGAATGCAAAGATAAATGAACTACTATACTCAAGAGCTTATAATAAAGTAGCAGACGCATGTAAAAAGCATTTTAAGTACTAAAGTCCCAGACATGGTTTCAATAAAGTGCTATGAGACTTACAAGAAGGAAAAGCCCTTCCAACAACAGCATTTGAGGTGAGGGCATTTAGAATGGCTTTAAGACCAGGTACCGTTTATTCTAAGCACAAAAGGCACTCACTTTTCCTAAAGAAGGAGCTGAGTATATGAAAAACTGGGAATAATCTCGATCTACTAAAAGTAATGTTTGGCAAAAGGATAGTTCATCATAGTTCATTATAGTTTAAAAGTTCTATATATAATATATTTAATATCATAAGTATTACCATCAGTCTTTAAAATTTGGGACCTAAGAAAGGATAAAGACACCTTTTGAAGTTACTGAGATGGTAATGTAAATTGCAGAGACAAGCACTAGAATCTGTAACTTCTGACTCCACCTCTAAAACCCATAGTACCCCACTCAGCCACCCAAGAGTCTGCGTAGTTGAAAGTACAATTCTTAGGGTTTGTGCTTTGGTGAATGCTGTGAAAGATGTAAGCCTGATGATTCACAGACCTGTACCCCTTGGGCAAAGAATAAAAATAAAATTAAATTAAAAAAAAAAAAAGAAAGTACAATTCTTAAGGCTAGTGGGACCAAAAATCCTAAATTATATGGGTTTTTTCCACAGGTTTGTCTGAGCTTGGGGAACCTCCCTAATCTTACTCATACCAGTTAAACGGAGTTAGGAATCCCTTGAGAAACCCAATCCATTTGAAAGCTGCCAAGTGGAGTAATCTATTCCTTGAATTAGGTCTCATGCAGGTACAGCATCATCATGCTAATTACCGCGCCTATCCTTACAGGCAGTCAAACTGGAAATCATTTCATTAAAGACAATGGTTAGATCCAGTGATCTGGACTTGAGTCTAACACTGAACAGAGCTTAAAAAGACAATGGTACACACCTGGCTCTTTGATCCAGTTTACATGTACTTTGTTCAGAATGTGACCAAACAGGGCCTTCCCAGAGTAAGAACTGCCACAATCACCACTGTGTAGTCACACGTGGACTGCCAGGAACCTTAACTTCTAACAGGGGTCCATGTGTACTTAAAGGAATTTGAAAAAAAAATCTGAAAAGTGATCTTAAGAAACTGTCTCTGTTCAGACTAACGGCTGAATTAAAAGTATGGTAGAAAATAATCAGGGTCTCTCAAAATAAGTACTTGGAGGGAATCTGTAAATAAGATTCTTCACGTAAAGGTAGGAGGGACATTTTAAATATTAAAACGAATCTATACATAACATTTAACATGTCTTCACATGCCAACAAAGAATCACTGTCTTACCGAATAATGGATGCATTGACATTTCAAGGCTTACCCATCTTCCTTTAGATCAAGCAACGATCTTGTACGATGGAAACAACAACACGTTCTGGGGATGCTGCTCTGTACTACTCTGCAAAAATTACATTTGCCATTTGGTTATTTCTAGAATATCAGAAACATTATGGACTTTTATAGCCTAATCTTATATTTGACCACTAAATGCCGATACTAATTATAATCTTTGGCTTAGTTGATTTACTTGAATTTTCTAAGGAGATACTTTCCTCTTCCTTTCCAAAATTTGGAACCTTGTTTCCTTTCTTGTCTCTATATCTACTATAAAGTGACTGCAAGAGCAGCAGAAACTACTTACAGAGAGACTACACTCAGGCCAGATGCTCTTCTCAACTTGTTAGTTACATATATGCTCATTTCAGCCTAGTGGTACTTAAATGAGATAGGTATTATTATCCCTACTTTATAAATAATGAAATTGAGGCATCAATAAAAGATAAAAGATCACAAAGCCTCTAAGCAGTTGAGCCCGGTCAACAAACCACCTCTCTACACTGTCATTTCGGTATAGTATGCACTCTAGTCGGGGGGAAAGTTCAAGTTGTCAGGCCACTGGTGTGAACTGAATGTGTCTCCCTGGTCCCACCAAATTCATACTTTAAAACCATAAAGCCCAATGTGACGGTGGTATTAGAAAGTAGGGCCTTTGGGAGGTGCTGAGGTCATGAGGGTGGGGCCCTCATGAATGGCACTAGTGCTCTTATCAGAGACCCCATGGAGCTCCCTAGTCCCTTCCACGATGATGGCACAATGACCTTGGACTTCTCAGCCTCCAGAACTGTAAGAAACAAATTTCTGTTGTCTCTAAGCCCACACAGTGTGTGGTATTTTGTTATAACAGCCCAACAAGGCTGAGACAGCCACAGCAGACATGAAAATGGGAACCCTCATCTTGTTCCTGATTCAAGTTGCTGTTTGCTACAAGGAAGGAAGCGATAAACTTCAGTCTGCCAGGAGCTGATTCAAGCGTGGTTCCTGCCACCTCATCATCTTGCAGCCTGTGTCATTCAGGGCCTAGTGTTTGTTACTACTGAGCCACAGTGTGCCACTGTCTGGCTGATCAAGCATGAAGACAGTGGTCCAGGGATGAATGGACACCAGGAGCAATAGCGGGTGTCACTCTGTCGCAGCAACACGCTCAGTGGGGATGATGACACTCACCAGGAACACAATATCAAAGAGAAGATAATTTCTTAATCGTTCCAGCGAGAGGTAAAATGCATCATCTGACTTTCCCTCCAACGGTTCACAAAAAAGACTTCTCACTCACTATATAACGACGCATGTGCATGAATTCAGGGAGAGAGCAGGACCGAGGCGACGTCAAGTTATATATGCCAGGAATTCCATGGTTCTGTTTTAATGCCTTTTATTCTTTAACTTTCCAGTGGTCTGCCCTACTAATCCAGACGAGGAGTTTTGCTCAAATAACTGCTCTTTCCCTCACCAGTTTATACCTTGGGAACACACAGACCCTTCCACATGGTGCTCCAAAGGGAGACAGGGGAACAAAAAGCCCTCGGATTTGTGAGCTTTTCTTGCTAGACAAGCAGAAGAATGAGACTAGATAAGCAGAACAGTATGTAGGTCTTACGGCGGACAAGCAGCTTTGTTAAATGTAAAGGAAAGATAAAAACACCCAAAGAACAATTACAGCCTCAATCAAAATGCTTTCTCATACCTGAGATTATATCCTCTTCATGATTCACCCAGCCTGTCCTGAGAGACTTCGGAGCAGTCCCAGAGAACAATGGAATGTATTATTTGCTATTTCCACCTTCCTGATGCAAATGGGGAGTCACAAAGGGCCACCCCCACTTGCTGCCAAAGAGTTATCTCTAAAACACAAATACAATATCACGGGAGTGAGCTCACTGCTGACAAGACACAATCCAAACCCAGAAGGTTCCTGAGAACTTTGTGATCCGGCTGCTGTAGTGGGATGCAGGCTGAGTGCTCAGGCTCCCCAGTTAGATGGCTCTAGGTTTGAAATCTCGACTTCATCTACTGACTGCAGGACCTTGGCTAAGATCCCAAAGCCTTGGTTTCCTCTTCTAGAAAGGGACAGTTTGTATGATTAAATATGAGGTGTGCTGGCCTGGCAACCACATGGTGGGCGCCCTTGCGAGCTCACTATTGTGAGCCTCAAGTGCCACAACAGCTAAGACTCCCTCCTTTCCATCTGTCTCTCCATTCTATGCCCCATCGCCCAGCGTCTCATAGGTATTCAGTTACTCAGTCAATATCTGAAAACCTCCCCAGACCAGCAGGTCTGCTTCCAGGGCTCCTTCCTAGATTTGAACTCCCTGTCTGTCACCCGAACTTTAAAAACAACAACAACAATGCTTGTGTTAAAATGTTGGGAAGGGAGAAGAATATAGCAATAAAAGAAAAATGGTGATACACTTCCATATAGGGGGTCTGGGAGGAGGGCCCCCAGATCTTGACCCCACACAGGCACACCATGTTAAATTCTTAATTTCAGCAGCATTTTATTTTTTTTTGTCATTTTATTTTTTTTAAAGATTTACTTATTTTTTTATTAGACAGACAGAGATTACAAGTAGGCAGAGAGGCAGGCAGAGAGAGAGGAGGAAGCAGGCTCCCTGCTGAGCAGAAAGCCTGATGCAGGGCTCGATCCCAGGACCCTGAGATCTTGACCTGAGCCAAGGGCAGAGGCTTTAACCCCCTGAGCCACCCAGGCGCCCTCAGCAGCACTTTAAGAACCAAACATTCTGCGGATGTATACTCTGCAATCTGAAGCAGGAAGACCAGGTTTTACAATGCTGTTTTAATTCTTCTAGAATCTGATCGTGCTAGGCATTTACAGATACACCCTTTTTTAATATAAAGGAAGAAGGCAAGAGCCAGGGTAGTGGTGAAGGATAAACAAAGCTCTGCAACTTGAGGGGCTGCTCCCTTTCCGCCCCCTGAATTTTTCTGCCATGACACCCACGGTTGCTGTCAGTCTCAGGCACTGTGTGCAGAAAAGTCATGTCTAGTCACAAACCGTGCAAGTGGCTTTTTTATTTTATTTTTTTAAAGCCGGGGCAACGGCTTGTTATGTTTTAGAAATTAACTCTGACACTGGCTTTCTAGACGATGTCTGTCTGGCAGCCTCTACATAAAAAGTGAGAATTTTTTATAATACAGCATAAGACTGATGACCAATAATAATCCTAACAATCTCTGGGTTTCCATCACTGCAGCTGGAGAGCTCTGCTGTGGCAGCTGTCCTGCACGTCGCTGGCTGGCAGCATCTGCAGTTTCTGCCCAGTCAGCTGAGCACCCGATCCCTGGTTTCAGCCCAGGTCCTGATCTCAGGGTTGGTTGCGAGATTGAGCCCCAAGTCGGGCTCCGAGCTTAGTGTGGAGTCTGCTTCAGATTCTCTCTCCCTCTCACTCGTGCTTTCTCTCTCCCAAATAAATCAATCTTTTTTTTAAAGTGTGATAAATTCCATAACAGATGTTTTGATCTTAACAAGTCCACCTACAATATACATATTCTCCTCCACAGAGGAATTTATTACAGTAGTCAAAATACGTGACCAGACTGTTTCATTCAATTCATCAATATTTCCCAGATTTTGATGCACAGAAGAGACAACTCCCTTTGGATGAAGGAAATAAGGAATTGTCAAGTATAGGCAAAACTATTAAATCTTTACAGCATCAATCTTTTGAGGCTGAGATTTTTGTACATTCTTTTTACCCCCTATCATCTGACCTCTTACTCCGAAAATACTTTTCTGTGGAATTATATCTGATGTACCTGGCATCAGAACTAAACTGGGGGCACTTGGGTGGCTCAGTTGGTTAAGCATCTGCCTTCAGCTGGGATCATAATCTTGGGGTCCTGGGATCAAGGCCCACATTGGGCCCCCTGCTAGGTGGGGAGTCTGCTTTTCCCTCTCCTATGCCCCATGTCATGCTGGTGTGCTTTCTCTTTCTCAAATAAAATCAAGGAAGGAAGGAAAGAAGGAGGGAGGGAGGGAAGGAAAGGAAAGAAAAAAAAAAGATAAGAGAAGAGAAAAGAAAGGAAAAGAAAAAAAAGAAAAGAAAAGAAAAGAAACTGTAAGGATAAGAACATTCTTCCAGGGGCGCCTGGGTGGCTCAGTGGGTTAAAGCCTCTGCCTTCGGCTCAGGTCATGATCTCAGGGTCCTGGGATCAAGACCTGAGTTGGGCTGCCTGCTCAGCAGGAAGCCTGCTTCCTTCTCTCTCTCTGTCATATTAATAAATAAAATCTTTAAAAAAAAAATCCTTCTTTCCAATCTGGAAACCCAACACCTGAGATGATGGGAAACTTCTGTTAGAAGGCCCTGAATCGGGCGCCTGGGTGGCTCAGTGGGTTAAAGCCTCTGCTTTCAGCTCAGGTCATGATCTCAGGGTCCTGGGNCTCCCTGCTCCGCAGGGAGCCTGCTTCCTCCTCTCTCTCTGCCTGCCTCTCTGCCTACTTGTAATCTCTCTCTCTGTGTCAAATAAATAAATCAAATCTTTAAAAAAATAAAAAATAAAAAAAAGAAGGCCCTGAATCTTGACCTTCCAACTCTACTTAGTTCTAGGAGGAACTTGAAAGATGTTTTTGTTGTTGTTGCCAACATTTATGGTAAGGGAAAAGAGTGATTTTTTAGCAAGAAAGAAAATGAGGAAATAAATTAAAAGCCTTAGGAAAAAGTGTGCATGACCACTTTAAACTGGGAAGTTAAAAAAA
This sequence comes from Ailurus styani, assembly GCA_002007465.1. Lineage (NCBI taxonomy): Eukaryota > Metazoa > Chordata > Mammalia > Carnivora > Ailuridae > Ailurus > Ailurus styani. Next base: position 1,291,354 of record LNAC01000166.1, on the reverse strand, counting down.
AAAGTCTGTTTCCTTATAAATGGGACCCAAAAAACCTCTCAGAATATGTTTTTCTTTTTATCTTGCTCCCTATATCTAGGTATCAACTTTTCGCTCATCAGCATTTCCCCCAGCCTAGCTCAGGGCTTCATTATCTTTCATCAGGTCTATTTCAACAACTTCCTTATCTGGTTTCTCTCACCTTCTTCTCATCCTTCTTTCTGGATCAGTGGGGAGGGTGAGAGTGTGGGGGGAGGCAGCCTCGTGTTATCATCTGGAAACAAAGATTATATGAGTGCTCCCCAGGAACAGAGAGGACAGCCTCCAGTACTCATCCTAGGACTCAAACCCCTTCACCACTTGCTCTAACCTTATTTCCTAAATACTCCTTTACTCTCCTCCCACAAAGCATTGATACTACTTTTACTCTTGTCTACAATCCAAACCTTTGTTCAAGCTGGTAGTGTCTAGAATGCTCTTTCCTCCCACGTTCAGTTGAAGGCCCTCACCTGCCACTCCCAGACCGCACGGACCTCCCCTTATGCAACAGCTCATCAACATTTGTGTGCACCTCTATTAGGGCAATTGCTTACTGGCTTCTTACAGCCATGGAAGGGCTCAGAGCTCCGTCTCCCTACTCCAAGGGAATATGAGCCCAAACCAGTTCTCCAAGCAGTTCTCAGGCATCTTCTGTCAACATGCTGAAAAAGGTTGTCTTTTAAAGATGCATCAATTTCAGTTAGGTCAAAAATATTTAGTTGAGTCCCTGAAGCTGTCAGGCTTGTGACAGAACAGGACTGCCCTCAAGGAGCCTTTAGCAGAGAGAAGAGCAGGTTGGAAACACTCTTGGGCACAATCTGTTATGGGGATTCCCAAGTGGAAGGAAGAGGAAAGCCCGTGTCTCTATACGTGGTGAGAAAATTAGGAAAAGCTCCTTGAGGAGGTGGTGTTTCAGGCAGGATCTCGCAGTTGGTGGTGACTCTGATATATGAGACCTCCGAGTACGAGAAACAGCAAGGGGTAAGGCCAGGCAGGTGGGGCCTGAGGAACAACGAACAGCCCAGGGGAGTTGGCACCCAGTGGGGGGTCGACTGGACAGCAGTGCCCTTAGTCCAATGGACACCAGGCCTCAGAAAGGCTCTGTGTGAGATAAGAGTCTGCACTCATGTGGGGACGTCTCTGAAAAGTCCTGGCGAGCGGTCAAGTAACAGAACCATAATAGGGAAAGAAAGAACCTGACAACAGCACGGAAGATTGACTGGAGGAGGAGAGAAGACCCTTGGGTCTTTGGAGCAACTGAGACCCTGAGAGGGTAGCTGGGAAAGGGATGCAGCTTTGACAGGGACTGTGGAGACAGCATCAGGAAGATGGGACACACGATTACTTCAGGGATAAAGGGGTGGATGAGGTCTGAAATTCCCACCCAAGGTGACTAGCTTTATTGCTAGAAGAAAGCCAAGATGATGAAATGAAACGAAGAGCTATAAGGAAGAATGTAACTGCCACTGACTATCAAACTCAGAGAATGCCAAGACAGGAGGGGAGAAATGGAATATTTCAAAAGTCTATGTGTTCACAGCATTTCATTTACCTACAATGATTTCCAACATCTAGAAAATAAAAGCTCTGTGTTTATTTTGTTTGTCTCATGCTCTTTCATTGGCCTGACTCACTCTTGGGGACAAACCAGGATGTTCTGTAAACCAGACCTAACAAGCTGGAGGCCCCAGTAATGTATACTTTACTAAAAACACACATGGATGGGTCTGAATCATCTCCCCTCTTGCCCTAAATGTCAGAAAAGTAGGCCTGGTCCACGTGGTTCGTTGTTTTCCTGTGTAGAATACACTTGACAACTTCCCAGATGGGGAAGCAGTTTAACAAAAGGCCAGCACACAACCTTACAGAGAGTGACTCACAAAGGTAAGTGATTCCAGTTCAACAGAGTGGAGTGACTTTAGGAAGTTTGACCAGCGCGACAATCAACTTGGGAACATATTATTAAGTCTGTTTTCTGCAAAGAAAGAAAGAAAAAAAAAAAACTTAAAGCAATTCCTCAAAGCTGAAAAGGAACCTTCCAAAGGTCACCTTTTAAAAAAAGATTTGCACTCACTTAGAGGTACAAATCCAACATGGAAATCAAATTATGAAGTGAGACAAGCCCATCCCTGCCCATGCTATAAACACTCCATTAACCGTGTGGTTTCAGGCAGCCTGTTCAAACTTTCCACCTGATGTTAATCGCATTATCTCATAGGTTAAATTATACTTGAACTGGAGGTATCCCATTCGAGTACCAACTTTCCATTCAAACCAACATACTAGAAGAAAAGGTCTAGAAAAGAGCAGCCAGGAGTTTTAAACCCCAAACACCATCCCGGTTTTGTGCCTCGGGTTTTTTGTTTTGTTTTGTTTTGAATCCTAGATTTTCTACTTGTAGAGTCAGTGTATGATTTACAAGGAAAGTAAGCAGGCTTAAGTGTGAAAATAGCAATGGAGGGATTCTCAAGCTTTTATTAGAGTCATTTGACTAGAGTTTATACATTAGGAGAAGTCACATGGTACGACACCAAATAGCTCTCCACTGAATTTGCTCACACGCTCCCCCTCTCCCTATCTCCCGTAAAGCTCCTATTTTAAAAAGAAATAAAAAATGTTTCCTTCCTTCCCCAAAGCTTACACACACCCCATTAACCCTTTTACTTAAATCACTACCACCAACTTGGGAACCCCCTGGAAACTGGTCCCTACTGAGTCATCAAGTCTCCTTAGGAAGCCATGAGCTGGACAGCGCTACCATGCTGAGAAAATGGAATCATTTCTTCCCAAGCTGGCCTTTCACTGGACTGTTTCCACAAAGACTCAACACCAGAACAAAACCACCCAGGGAAAGGTGAACTTTCACCCCTACAGAAATTACCCAAGACTACAAATAAGACTCAAGGATGGAGGCAGAGTGTTTTGGTAAGGAAACCGCTGAAGAGTTTTATATTACAATTAACTTTGCTACTGGTTGGTAAGGCACAGTCCTTTTTATTAGTTTCAAACATGAAAAATTAGGGTGAGGAACACCCCACTTACTCTTCACCAAAACTGAACAATTTCAACAGCTTGTCTTATATTCCTCTATTTTTATGTTTGTTTTAGGTGAACTATTTTATATATTATTTCCCCCTAAGTAATTCAGTATGTACCTCTAAAAATCCAAGATGTCTTCCTCGTAATTATAAAACTAGTATCAACCCTAATAAAATCAAAATAATTCCCTAGTATCATCTCATCATGAGTATCATTCATACTCACATTTCTATTATTGCTATTACTCTTAAGCATTGAGAAGTGACACTAGAAAGCTACACCAAAGGTTGGTGACAGTCCTTGAGTCATCCATTTTCTCAAAGGTAGATGTTTACATGATTTCTTCATCCTTGCGTTCCTTCCGTATCCATGAGTTCAAGTGTCAGGGTAATTGCCCAAACATAACATCCACCAAAGCTCCGACTATAAATCTATGTTATTAATAGCTATAACAAGGACTTCATGAAGTAAAGAAGTGGAGGGAAAGAGAGAACAAATGCCTTTCAAGGAAGAAAAAAAATGACAAGGACAACTTCCCAGACACTGGGCTATTATATTACTTAAATAGTCTCCCCCTCTTTTCTTTTCTGAATCATTCCTCCTAGCCTAGATTCTTCAGAAAGTATTACTCTTAAAATTGAGTATTAGAAACTTCTGGCTTTTATGTCCTCTCTCTTGGCTTCTTTTTAATACATCTTGACAAGAGTAGTTGCTCCTTGCTTGCTCTTACCTTCCACTCATTTTTACCCCCCTTTGTTATATAATTGCCTTGCTTTCATTCCTGACAGCACCCCTCCGGAGCCAGTTTCCTTATCTACACTTGCAACATGCTTTCTGCAGGCTTCAACCTCCCTGCTCTCAGCAGGCTCCCATGCATTGCCCTCTCTGAGCCCAAGGGGCTCCCTGGGAAGCTCTTCTGCCTTTGCTTCTTCCTGGTAATTTATTCAGAGATGGGAATATTACCTGTTTGCAGACACCTTATAAATCTGGAAAAGGTCAAGATAAATATATATTTACTTAATTTTCCCCTATAGTCAGAATACAAGTGGTGAGCTGTGTGTGAAAGGAGAGGAAAGTCACCTTACCGACTAATTATAATAGATCTCTCTCCTGTACAATGGTTAGAACGCCTTATGTGTGGACAGTGCCTTCCAGCACTTTCCAGGCAATAGCAGTGAGGGAAGCAGGCTCTGGAGCCACATATCCTGGGTTCAAATCACATTGCCTAGTGTGTGATATTACAAGACAGTTAAGTACATCTTTGAACTCCAATTTGTACCTGTGAAAAATGCAGGTAATGATAGAACCCACCATCCGGCTTTGTTGTGAAAGTTGCATGAAGAAATAAAAGTAAAATGCTGAGTTAACAAAGTGTTTAGATAATAGCACTAAATAAATTTGAGTAATTTATGCTAACTGTGACCTAAAGATTCAATTACAAAAAGTGGTTGTTTCTTAAGTATCTAATATTGATCATTGGCAAAACTGGCTGGGGATGATAATCTTTCTTGGCATACCCTGTTAGTCCATAGGCCTTTTTGAAAGAAAGTTTGGTTATTTCCATTTTAACACACAGGCTTTATCTCATGTAATACAGAAAGTACACGAAGTGTTGTTCAATGCTAGTAGTTACTTTTGTAAACGGATGATTCATGCTAATTAAACTCACAACCCAGGAGAATAAAATTAGCTTGTTTCGACATTTCCTTTTGTTCAGTAATTACACTTCAAGGTTATGTAGATACCACATTACTATAATTTTGCCTGAGAGACAGACTGCACACCCACATTTTTAAAAACAGGCACTGCTGACAGAAATCCAGGTGCTTGCTGAGTAAGAGCCCCGTACACTCCATAAGCAAACCTTCTACTAACCTTGCGCTCCACTGCTACTTATTACATATCATAGCTAGTAAGCAAGGACTGAGATCATTTTTGCTTATTACAGATTCACCGGATTTGCAGGAGGATGAGAATTTAAAAATAGAAGCCAAACGTGGCTGCCGTTTCTCTCCGATGCTTATGTTCCAGTAGCAATCTGTTCGCCCGTGATGACAGCAAGCGTTCCATCAGATGACTTAAATTTTCATAAACCCAGTCAGAATTCCACTACTGCTCAAATGGGGGGGGTGGAGACATACAGATACATCAAATTCTCATCCATTTGGTTTCTCCAAGCTTTGTCTTTATAGACAGCTATCTGGGGACAGCTCTCATGAGAGGTAACACTGATTACCTCTTTGCATGCCTGGCACAGCATTGAGTCACCGACATAAGTTAGGTCATGACAAAGCTTCACTGACATTGCCTAAGTAAATCTCCCTTCCATAGATTGGCAACGCAGAGCCTAGGAAGGGTAACGAAATTCCAGAGGCAATGGCATGCACAGGTTTTGGGGAAGCCTGAAGTTTATATTAGTTTTTAAGGGAAAAAAATGTCAAATCTTGAGGACAAAATTTGGTTTAACACCCTAGAAGGGGGTGGCATAAATAAGGAATCCCGAGGTAGGAGCTTCCACAGTAACAACCTTGTGTCCGCCTGGAGGACCCCCACCACCACCCCCCAGCTGCAGAGACAAAGGAATCTGATGAACAGAAACGTGAATTGTAAAGCGAAAAACATTCATCTTTAGAACATCTTGGCTATAACGTAGCTGCACTCGGCTTAAACAATTCTTTTTTAAATAGATCTGGTTTTTGGTTTAGTATGTCAGGAGAGACGGGGCGGGGGAGGAAAGCATGCAGAGTGAATGAGCAGTCTCTGATGAAGGGCCAAGCAGTCATTTACATGATCTGAGTTTGCAGAATGCAGAGAAATTCTGAGTTCTGCATTGTACATTCCTTAGGAAATCTTTGCCCTTTTGGTGCAGTGAGGAGTCAGAAAGTTTAGATACAATTTATTTGTGATGCCTTTGAATAAAACTTGTGTGAAAGCAGTAATCGCTTTTCTAAACACGATGCCAACTTTTCTTGAGTGGTTTCTCCAGTGTTAGCAAAGTATGTGATGCTGACTGAACACATTCTCTCTCTTGGAATCAATTGTTTGTTATACTAAGAAAACTCTTTCTTATCCAAAATGAAAAACTTATTTTGGCAGAATGAGGGAAGGTCTTTCTTTTTTTCCCAAAGCACATCTCATAATTTTAGAATTCAGAATAAGGCGATTCTTATTACCATCGTATCAGAGCATGGTTCTGAGAAGAAATTCAAGTCGTATTTTATTTTTTCTCAAAGTTTTATGAAAATTTTTCTTTCACATGAGGAATTTCATGAGAATTTCTGATGAAGAATATGGGCAAGGCGCCCTGAATTGTGGTTTCCTAAAAATGCTGAATTTTCTTATATTCCAGACTATGTATGAATAGAGCTGCCTACCGTTGCCCAGGCTGTGCACAGCACAACTCCGAGGGACACACACCATTTACACAAAGTGAGGAGCGCTGCCTGGAGCAGGACAGTGCAGGGGCCCTGAGGGAAAGAATGGCTGCTGCCTCTGACAGAAAAAAGGACCTGCTTGGAAAAATGAAGGGGATGTGTCGAGAGATACATGGGCCAGCTGGCCCCAAATGGCTAAGTTTGGGACAATCTGAACATCAAAATAAATAAGGAGAGGAACAGATTATAACCCACTGAATGAAGTGACAATCCTAATTCCATAATAGGTAAGTAAAGAAATAAATGAGAGAGAAGGAAAATTTCTCCTTGCAGTACAAAGACAACTAACAAAGGAAAGAATCAACAGTGGAGTCCAATTAGAAATGGGCCATTCTGCCCCATCTTCATGGTAAAAACCGAATCAGACAGAAATCGATAGCAGCAGCGCAAGGACAGGGTGGGGAGGTTGAGAGAAGGACCACTCCTGCTTTCAAATATCCTAGTAATCACGCAGTAATCCTCACGAATGGGATTAGTACCCTTATCAGAAGAGACAGAACAGAGACGGTAGAGTTCTCACTCCATCAGCTGAGCACACGGCGAGAAGATAACCACCTGCAAACCAGGCACCAGACCCCAGATGGTACCTGCTTCCAGAACTGTGCGAGATGAGCTGTTTATAATCTCCCCCATCTACAGTATTTGTTCTAACAGCCTGAACTAAGGCAGTCCTATTTCGAGGTGTTTTTCCCTTGAAGATACTTTCCTTTCGTGTGAGGTGGTACGATCTTAAGAGTCCATGTTTCCTTTTAGTTTTGGCAACCTCAAATTTTCATCTAAAAAAGGTATCATTTTCTTTTCTTTTTAATTTTTTATTTTCATTCCAGTACAGTTAACATACGGTGTTATACCAGTTTCGGGTACACAATCTAGTGATCGAATACTTCCCTACAGGACCGGGTGCTCATCCCAACAAGCGCACTCCTTAATCACCATCACCTATTTAACCCTCCACCCGCCTCCCCTCCGGGGCCGGTTTCCCAGTTAAGTGAACCACCATCTTCCTTACAGATAAAGAGTAAGCTGCTAAACATACCATATCTGTCTTCCTGTGGAAGCTGAATGGCCGTTAATAAAAAAAAAATGTTTGAGACAATGAAACACAAATTCTTGGGGAACATTTTTTCTTCTGACACTGAACGTCCATCCCAGAACTGTGCGTCCCAACCTCGGCTGCATAATTTAAGTACATAATTTAAAATTCTGATGCCCAGCCCACACTCACTCACAGCAGAACCTCTGGAGATGCAGTCTGGGCACGGGTCATTTTTAAAGCTCTCTAGGACATTCCAATGTGTAGCCAGGTTTGAGATGCCCAGATCAAGAATCTATAGCAGTAAAGAATTATATCTTTTGTGTACAGATCCAAAGGATTCACGAAGGTTTTTTAGAATTGGTCTCACTGCCTTAACTATAGAGAATAATAAGAGATGGTCGCCAGAGGGGAGGAGGGTGGAGGGATGGGGGAAAGAGGTGAAGGGGATGAAGAGTACACTTACGATGAGCAGTGAGTACTATATGGAATTGATGAATCACTATATTGTGCACACTATATACTAGCCATGCTCGAATTAAAATTTTTTTAAAGTTAAAATAAAAAAGAATCACGCTCACTTCTTGAGGAATATACAGTCCCAACTAGCGAGTGAAGTTATGTGTGTATTAACTGAAAGAAGACTGGAGCCTGTGCCAAATGAACGTGAGACACCATAAATACACATGCAGACCCCACAGGCAGAGCGGGAATCCCCGCACCCTCCTGAGGCAAGGACAGGCCCTGATAATGAGAAGAGCAAGGCTGAGGAAGGTCACTCCGGCCAGGGAATGGTGAAAATGGAAAAGTGGCCAGGATGTGCAGCCAGCAGTGAGGCGACCAATCTCGCCAGATGGAAGGTTCGCGCTCCAGAGTAGAAAAGTTAAGTGTGGAGAAGCAGACTAGAACCAGCCCCAGGGGCTTTGAGAAATAAGCCAAAGAGTGTGGTGGCGGTTTGGAGTCTCTACAGAGATGTAAGCTAAGGACCACAGGAAAGCTTTCCTTTGGGAAGACGGCACTGATAAGCTATTCACAGTGGGATCCAGGCAACGACCGAGAACTCAGCCTCCTACGAGAAGAACATGGTACTTTGGGTAAAACTGCGTATGCGATGAAGCACAATCTTATCCCTTCCTTTACAGTTGTCCACAAAAAACAAGCACCGGGAGTTTAGGGCTTCCTAAAAATAGCACAGATCTCACCTGCCATGGGACCCCCTGGCAAGAGAGACTGGGCAGGCCAGAGGTTGTCTTTTTCTCTGTTCCCTTTGCCCTGGTTCCCGATTCGACAGTTGGAATACTTTCTGCAACTAGATGTTCCTCCTTTTTCCACGAACGCTACTCCTACGGTCAGCAAATCTAATTCTAGGGCACAAAGCTTCAGGCTAGAGAAATTTTTCTTAGAACTTTTTTTTTTTTAATAAGAAGAATTTTGAGAAGCTGGGTGATCCTGAGGTCATACTGGCAATTTCAGGCTCCTAGGGATCAAAAAGGGGCCAAACTATTCATTTATACAATACATATTGAACACTTACCATTTGCTGCCATTCTAGCCAGTGGGACCACAGCGAGGTCCCTTTTCCTGAGAGGCAGGCACCTCTCTGGGCATTATAAAGGTTTCACCCAAAAACATAATGGCAGTCTAGGGCTACACAACTTATAAGTAATTGATTAAAGTGTTCTCCTACAGGATTTGAAAAACTGAATAATCATCGAGAAAAAAATCAAGATCCTTTATATAATGATCCTAAGCCACAGATATAAATATAGGATAAAATGTTCGGTTTTTTGTTTTATTTTTTTAACACTGCATCTGTAAGCCAGCACTACTGAAACTGTACTCAAGCTACTATATGTATCCCGAACTCCTAGACAGGGCTGACACATAGAACATACTCAGTAAAAGTTGGTTCAATGGCGTCGTTGACCTGAACGGCATTCTAAGTGAGGCATAACAGTAGCTCTCACCCTAATTTAATCACGAAAACAGTGAGGGCATCTCAGCTACCTGGGTTCCAAAGGCCTTGTTGCAAAGAGGGCCACACCCAGGTACCCAACCTTCCAATCCAGTTATTTCTAAAGCCAGACCACAGTGCTCACATGCAAAGTGGCATCCTGTAAAGCCTTCCCAAAAGCAACATCCAAGTGGTGCCCAGGGTTACTGAGACACAGCAGCTCAGACACGATGCCATCCCAAGACGACAGAGACGTTCTTTGTGTTTGTAAAATGTTCATTTTATAAGCATCTGGTAAGAATCCACATGTAACTACATGCATTCATCAGAAATTATCTATGACAAAATGAAACTGAAGATTCACTGACAGAAAAATAACCAAAAAACGTGTTTGATTCTTCTTTTTCTAAGTCATCATACTCTAGTTCATAGACAAGTCCTATTTTCTCATTCAGGGGAAAAAATTGCGTATTCAAATCCCTTCCTCTGCCTTCCTCACCCCTTGAGGGGAGTTGTACCTGCATAATGTACTGGAATTTCTATCTTTGGCCCAATGACGTAGTGTCCCTCCTCCAGGCTGTGGGCAGTGATGGTGGTCCACTGACGGCACGAATGAATCAGAAGGTATTCGTTTTCCCGCAGCCCTTCTATGCATTCTCCTAGAAGAGATAATTTTGTATAAGAAACTTAGAATTAGCATCTGTTTGCTCCATACTCTGCAATAAGATTTTATTAGTTAAAACTTAACTAATGCGGAAATTGATAGTTCATCCCAATATGACATAAGCTTGCTTCCAAATGAGCACTAAAAAGGCATTCTACAAAAACTAGGGACTTAAAAAAAAAAAAGGCATTCTACAACAAGTTGACAATTGCACACAGGATTCCCTAAAAATGTTTCCTACTTATCTGCGAAGGTATTTTCAAAACTTCACTTTATCTAAATGATTGTACTCAAGGATAATAAAACATTTATTAAGTGCCAACAATATGCTAGGTACTACCTAGATGCTTTGCATATATTATTTCATGTGATACAATAATATTATGAGGCAGGTATTGTTCCTTTTTTCTTTTTTAAGATTTTTCTTATTGATTTTAGAGAGAGATAGAGAGTACATGCAGAGGGGAGCGGCAGGCAGAGGGAGAGAGAGCAAGGAGCCTGATGCGGGACTCGATCCCCGGACTCTGGGGTCATGACCTGAGCCAAAGGCAGAGACTTAGCCATCTGAGCCACCCAGGCATCCTTTGTAGTGTTCCATGTTTACAGGTGGAAGAATCAAGGTTCAGAATGTTAAGTGATACGTCTGAGCTCACAGATTTTATAAGCAAGAAAGTGAGGATTCAGGCCCAAATCGGACTGATTCCAAGGCTCATGCTCTTAATTACTAAAATACAACTACCAAAAATATATAATAAACTTCTCTGTTGAAACAGTACTTGAAATTAAATGCTAGTATCTCCTTTGAAATTGTGTATGTTTTGCCAGTTCCTTCTGGCCCCCTACCAAATTTCCCAATTAAAAATAATGACGCTTTATAGCATACAAATGAAATTATTTTTTTCATCTTGATATTTTCTGAGATACATCTTTAGCATCTAAACCAATGACAAATAAATTATTTCAAGAGAGAAATCCATCCCCTGAAACTTAAAAAGACATTTTTTTAGATGCTGAAATGACCCATCTCATTAATCCTGGTTTAGTCATTCTCAATGCTCAGATAATACCTGAAAAGGCTAATTTCTTTATACAGAAAACAGTTAGCCTTTCTTATTTTTGATGTTTATTATACTGCAATAACCAAGAGTCAGAGATTTAACTGGGTGTTTTCAAACGGAATTCAAAGTTCACTTGAAAAAGTTTCAGTACTTTTGCTATACAAAAGAAGTCAACGAGGTTGTAATGATCAATTTGGTTATCATGATCATAAGCTATCAAATCTGTGTCTAATCCAGTAAGGCCACAATCTTTAAAATAGTGTTAATACAAGAATACTTCATCCTGGTTGCAGGAGACACAGATGGGGAGTGGAGATGCAGGGAGATGGGAGAGAAAGCTGCATTTCTGGAAGCTGAGGTACCCTAGCAGGAATGGGAGGTCCAACACCCCAGGGGAACATCCCAAACCAGACTCTCCTGCCCTTCACGCTTTGGGAGACCAGGTTCATAATGTCCTCCCGAGGAGGCTGCTGGTACTTACGCTTGGAATCCCCCTCAAGCATGCTGGAGCAGGAAAGAAAGATCTGGAAGGACTGCTCCAAAGGAGGAGTCATCTGGCCTCCCCTGAGGCTCCCCACCAGGAGGTAGGAGGGGTTACAAGGACGGGATATGAAGTCCAACAGACCTGGTCTAGTCAAAGCTCTGCCTCCCACCACTGTGCAATCTTGGACAAAAACCTTTTCCCCCTGCGAAATGGGGCAACAACAGTACCTGCTACACAGAGGGGCCGTGAGGATGCCCAGGGACAGAGACAGGAAACATGGCGCACCAAGTCTGTCATATCATGTTAGGAGGGATCAGGAAACGTCAGCTATTATTAATTTTATTTACTGTGCGCTTTTTCTCCCTAGAATTCCATCCTTATATAAACATCGTAATTTAGGTCATATTATCCTCCTACAGGTGAGGAAATGACCTTCAGGGCACTTAGGAAACATGCCTAAGGCTGCATAGCAGAAACTGACTTTGGGGTCCCGCTACATCTCCCCGTTCTTTCAACGCCACACTGACTTTTGCCTTGAAAACTGCCAAACGTAATCTACAAAAAACAGGGAGAAACTGACCCTCAGCTCCAAGTCTCAAGGAAGGAGGGAGACAGTATCAGCAACGAAAATGAATAATGAAATTATGGATGCATTAGGAAGTGAAAGGTGCTATGCGAAAAAAGAAAAAGTAAAGGGCATGAGGATCAGGAGTACTGTATATGAGAAGAGTAGTTTGCAAGGTTGTCATTTTAAGGTGTTTTCTTTCATTTATCCAACAAACATACATCTCATTTGTTTAGCTTGTTCTAAAAACAGCTTTATTGAGGAGTAAGTGATCTACATATTTAATGTGTCCGTGTTGAAGACTGGCAATCACTTGTGGAGGATCTTTCATGTACCAAGCAATGGAGGAGTGGGCGAAAATGAAGAGAGAGCTTTGGTCCCTGCATTCGAGAAGATGATATCCTCTCGGTGAGATGTGTTCACATGTAATTTTAAGTAAGGTAAGACATCACTGGTGCTAGGCAAGAGGAATAAAGAATCTGGAGTGGAGACGGTGACTTTGGTAGAGAAGATCAAGAAAATATGAAGAGGAATAGAGAGCTTTGGGGCTGGTCCTAATTCTCTGGCAATGGGGGGAGCCAAAGAAGCGTCTGGGGTGGAGACTGGCCGAAGCTCTGCTTTAGGAGAATTAATCTGGCAATACTATAAAAGCTGGATCAGAGCATGGAGAAACCAGAGCCATGGGGTGTAGGTAAGGAAACTCAACGGGAAAACACACCACCATTCAGGGAGAAAGAAAATGCTGTTTTCTGCAACTAAACTGCTCTATCATAAAACTGTTTTAATTTTATTCTGCAGTGGGCTCTAAAGAGGCAGCCAAGAAACAACTGCAGTCAAGTTAATCAAAATGAAAATTTAATGTTAAGTCTTACGGCTAGCTGATGTAGTAAACACTCTTGTCAAGAGGATTCAGAATGATTTTCAAAGCTATAAAGTAGTAAGAAGCCAGTGCGTGCTTTTGAGCGTACGTCTTTTAATTTTTTTTTTAAACAACTGAACCATGTGTCTGCTTTAGGCAAAAGAAGTTTCACAAAAATTGTCTGGAAATAAACCTTAATATAATCACTTAAAATGTCCTAAGGTAGGCCACTAATAGAGACACTACATTAAGTGAATCCCTAAAGTAAACATTTTTGTGATATAATTACCCTGTTGCTTAACTACTATATATAACATGCTAAAACTTACATATTTAGCTCAAAGATGTAGTAACAAGAATTCTAAAAGAAATGGGTGTTAAATTCCAAAATATGTTAATATCTTCCTGAAATTTCACCAGATCCAGCATGCTTCTGGGATATACTTTCCTTGCCTGGTTTGGCCTTGATCCCCTCAACATTACGTCTTACACACTTATTAAAATCATTTTTAACGCTAGGAAAACTAGAACCCACGAATCCTTCAAAATAAGCCCACTTTAAAAAAATCAAATTTAAAATTTAAGGTGAAAATTTGTAAGACGGACATGCACAAATCCGGCTGGTTTGGCTGCTGGGCCATTATCTCCTGATCCTCCTTTCTGGTCTTTCCTTGGTTCCTTCAAGGTTTTCCTCCTTTACACAGTAGCTGTAACTGTAGGAGTTAATCAAGGTTCCACTCTTAATCTTTTCACTGTTTCTCTCTCCTTTACCATCTTACACATCCCTCAGGGATTCACTTAGTTATGGACAACTCGCATATCCACACTCTCAGCTACCAACTTGTATCCTGAGCTCCTCATCCAGACTTTATCTTCTACCCTTTTCTGCCTGGATGTCCCACCTTTCATCCAGGCATCCTACATTCATCCAACAAACATGTACAGAGAAGCAGCTATGTTCTAGATCTATGTTCTAGATCTAGCTATGTTCTATATCTAGAACCTGGCGATATAGTACTGAACCAAGTCCCTGCTCTCATGGAGCTGAGTTCTTGGATGGGTTTTCAATCCCCTGTTCTTCCCTCTGTCAACTTACTTAAATATTGCTGCAGATAAAACTTTCAAGAATACAACATGGCTCATCTTATTCTTCTACTCACATCTGCCTTCATTGGTTCTCATTCATACAGAATGAGGTCTGAGTCTTTGGCTCAATACTCAAGGCCCTCATGATCTATCCACAGAATATAAGACCTATATCCCCCACACCATACACCACAGCCCAAAGGACCTGCTTTCTGCGCCACACACACGGCACAGTGTCACTCCTCTGGGCCCCCTCACTTTCTTTCCTTTGCCTGAGCCTTAGCTCCCAATCCTTATTACTACTCACCATACTCATTCTTTTTTTTTTTTTTTAAGATTTTATTTATTTATTTGTCAGAGAGAGAGAGACAGAGAGAGAGAGCACAAGAAGGCAGAGTGGCAGGCCAAGGCAGAGGGAGAAGCAGTCTTCCCACTGAGTAAGAAGCCCAATGCAGGACTTGATCCCAGAACCCTGGGATCATGACCTGAGCCAAAGGCAGCTGCTTAACCAACTGAGCCACCCAGGCGTCCCCACCATACTCATTCTTAAAAGACCAGCTCAAATGCCACATTCATGAATGTCTTCCTGATATGAATCCTAATAGTTTTCATTTGAACTCCAGCAATCTGGTAGTTTTGCTAATACTGTATGCTGAATATATAAATTTCTTTAAGAGCTCAGAGCAGGAGGAACTTAGACTGCTATTTGCATGTTTATGTATATTCAAATGACAGTAAAACTAATTTAACAATATGGGAATGACAGACTTTTTTTTCTTTTTTTTTTACATTTCACTGAAAAGTTCCATTTTTTTTCCTTTTGAAATTGGTCTATACATTTGTCAATTTTGAGAATCATGGCTATAAGAGTTAAGGAACAAAGATAATTCAGGACTAAAAATGCTGTTAGATAAGATCCTCTCCAAACTGGGGCACCTGGGTGGCTCAGTTAGTTAAGCATCTGCCATCTGCCTTGGGCTCAGGTCATGATCCTGGAGTCCTGGGATGGAGCCCCAAGTTGGGCTCTCTGCTGAGTGGGGAGCCTGCTTCTCCCTCTGCCTGCCCTCCCCACCACCATGCTCACTCTCTCAAGTGTGCTCTCGCTCTCTCTCTCAAATAAACTCTTAAGAGGAAAAAAAAAAAAACAAACAACAAAGATCCTCTCTAAACTACCTTGTCTTACTAGCATCCACAGCAATGCAATGGAATTGCCTGGCCTCACTGCCTCATGGTTTTGTTTTGCCTTTTTAATATTCAGATATAATAATGTTTGCATTTATTTAGACAATTTTCCCCCCATTGAATCTTTTTTTTTAAGATTTTATTTATTTATTTGACAGAGAGATTACAAGTAGGCAGAGAGGCAGGCAGAGAGAGAGGAGGAAGCAGGCTCTCTGCCGAGCAGGGAGCCCGATGCGGGCCTCGATCCCAGGACCGTGGGATCATGACCTGAGCAGAAGGCAGAGGCTTTAACCCACTGAGCCACCCAGGCGCCACCCCCCCCGCCATTGAATCTTATGTTTTTATGCTGCTTGTAATTATTTTAGCTTGAAACTGTAATTAAATTTATTACATTTGAATATACTGAATTTGTGTATCACAATACTGTATTTTCTATGGGTTACTTAGGATGTGTCTTAATCAGTTCAAATAGTTGTAGATCTGTCACAGTAGAACCCAAATCTCTATTAAATGCTTTTTTATTTTTTAATATATGAAGTATGATGTACTTGGATGACAATTTAAAATGCTTTGATATTAGAACTCTTAGCTTACTGATGTTGAGTTTTCTATTAAGGTTGGACTGAATCCCAGACAACACAGACACATACCCACATTGGATTGCCTTTTTTTTTTTCCTATCCTCATGTCACAAAGAACAAATGCATGATATCACACAATTCTCAAAGTTGTGTTGTGATTTTGGTAATTAGTAAATTAAAATGTTTTTGATTTTTCACTTTTGTGTCTCTACGTTCTTCCCGTAGGCATTTCACACTAGAGTAACAAGTTCGGTCAACAATTTGGGCTGTATCTCTACAGAGGGCATGCACTCTTAAATCCTTTCAACTTCCAGAATACCTGGTTTTTCAATTTGCATAGCAAATATATAAACTCATATTGCTGGTTATCTTTCTTTTTAAAGCATGCCTTTATCCCCATTTAGTTTGGTTTCTTCTCAGCCCATTAGAAGAACTGTGTCCATGGTGGATACTCATGTATTCATTGACTGATTAATGAGGCCTCATTGAAGTAATCTGATTTATTAATACATGTGTAATGAGAGTCAGATTTACTAACCTTGGCATTGTTTTTATCTGTTATGGATATAAACTGCTCCTTACGCTGTAACTAAATCTATCAACAATGAGTAAATGAATAGGTTTTATAGTCTCTGTTACTACTTACTACAAATCTAATTTAACAGTTGTGCATTGTTTTATTTTGCCAACATTAAAGGGAAAGCTGGTCAAGTGACAACATTGTATTTTACCTCCTCCCTGTTAATAGAGTTGTTTAATTTTAATTATGTGTTTACTTGATCTTACAACCCTTTTTCATGTAGATAGGAACCCTACTGAGTCAGTTACATATTCAAACCGCTGCATTTCTCTTACAACTTAAAACTTTTTTTTGCAGTTTTATTGAAAAATAATTGACACATATCACTGTTTAAGGTGTCCAGCATGATGGTTTGACTTACATATAGTGTGAAATGACTACACACTAGGTTTAGTTAACATCCATCATCTCATGCAGATACAATAAAAAAGAAAAAACATTTCTTCTTGTGATGAGAACTCTTAGGATCTACTGTCTCAACAACCTCCGTGCACATCACACAGCAAGTGTTAACTGTAGTTAGTCATCACGTCCTACACTACATCCCTAGTACTTATTTATCTTCTAACTTGAAGTTTGTACCTTTTGACCACCTTCTTCCAAATCCCCCAACCCCCCGCCGTTTAAAAAAAAAAAAAAAACCTTTGGTGAGTAGAAATGCCAATTCCCACTTCCTGTCCTTACCCATGAAAAATGCCCACAAACCATCCTCTCTGCTCTTTTCTCAGGCAAGGGCTGAATACCGATTCCCAGGAAGACCTTGGAACAAGCTGGAGAGAGCACGGCTGCCTGGAGTCTGGGTCCCTAAATCAATACACAGCGACACCAATAGCCTGCCAGTGCCCTCACAACCGTGAGCGGGTATGGGAGGGCTAGGCTTCGATGTGATGTCTGCCGGTGATGTTTCGTAGTTTTCCTTTTCTGCTTCAGTAGTTAGACTCCGTTAACTAAAACATCTATATGCATGATCTTCAACACCAGAAAAGCCTCCTGATTATAGTGATCACAAAGGTTTTGTTTCAGAGGCTATTCCTCTTAAGTACTCTTCATAAATACAAGCCTGAATTTGCCGAGGTAGCTTCCGCTAAAAATAGCTTTCCGCATTCTTTTAGTTACATTTTATCCCATAAGCTGAGGGATATAATTAAATGCTACTTAGTCAGCATCCTCAGAGTCAGTGTATAAGGTCCTGGTTACGTTACTGTCTTCCAAATAAACAATATTTACTGTGAGAAGAGAACATGGCACTAGCACAGTATTTATCTCAAAGAACTACAATCCAAATGACGTGGTAAAGAAAGGAAGGATATGGGGAGTGGGGAAGTAAAGGAGGGCAAGAAATGATGTCCTAGCAAAGTGCTCTAAGACCGTTAAAGAGCGATCATGAAACCATGAAATTAAAATGCTGTCTGCAATGAAAAAGCAGTAAGGTGTTCTAAAAAGGAAGTAATAGAAGGGGAGGAAAATCCTAGAAGAATGACTAATTAAGAACTAATTAAGATAGAGAAATTACAAAGTGGTCAGGGAGGATGTGGTTTTAGGAAACCACAAAAGCATAGGTCATAATTTTGAAATCAATGGAAACTGAGAAACAAAACGAAATGAATTTTGCCAGTGGAAAAGAAAGCTCTAGGAAGAAGAGAAGAAACTGCTTTTAGCCTAATGGTTGAAGTATTAGAAGAAAGGGAAGGACAGGAGAGGAAGGATCAGACAGAGGTTACCAATCAAATAAAGGCATCTTACACCACTTAATAAGAGCTTCTCAAAAAGCATAGTAAGGAGCAAACAAAAATAAGGCTTCTGGCACAGACACCATGAATGCAAAGGAAAATGAATGTCCTGCTTCTAGGCAGACGCAATGAATAATGTTAGCAACCTGAGAGTCTCCCATACTATTCCCCTGCTCCAAATAGCGAGCACTAGCAGGACCCTCCAGAGACACACACACCTGCATCTCTACCTCCATCCACTTCACAAGACAGTCCATTTCTAGGCAACAGCATCTTGTGACTGCTAAGACATATCTGGTGGAACAGAGAAAAGCCTCGGTGGACGGATGGGGGCAGGAACAGTAAAAAAACAGTATTACCTGAGCTTAGCTGCTGTCCAGTTCTAACCACTTCTGAAAGGAGACTGTATCTGCTGTCTCCAGTCCTACCCTATCTTTTTCAAGGGGCTGATCATCCGTCATGGATTAGGGGAGGAACCTCCCTCGCTAAGGAACATAGTGGCTTCGACTCTGGGCTGAACAGTCACTGTCAGCCTCCGCGGACTTGGGAAAAAACCTTCAGCGGCAGGGACGTTAAGGGCACCCACCAGACCACTAAAATCAGAAGCTCCGAGAGTGGGATCCAGAAACCTGCAGTGTCCTGAAATCTCCTTGGGCATCCTATTGTGCAGCCTGGGTTCAGAGCACTACCGAGGCAGTAAGGGCACGGGCCCTAGAGACACACCAAACACCAGGAGACTCCGTTCTTGCACTTAGTGTGAGAAGGGGGAAAGATCAAACTTACCAGATGCTTACAAAGCATCAGCCACACAGTCAGCTCTCCAAAAGCATCCTCTTATTGTCCTCAGGTACCTCAGGTTACAGGATTTTCTTAGGCTAATCAAACTTGCATAGCATTTATTGTCTGCTTTTGCGCATTTTGTAGTAACTATAAATTATCCTGTGTTATTTAACATTTTATGCAAATACATTAAATTTCTTTAATTAGACTGTGACATTCTTGGGTGCCGGGGACTTTTCCTGTCTTCCTACCAGACCAGGATCCTACACCCAGCTGGTGTCAATAACGGCATCACTGATGATTATCTGACATGGTCACTTTTCAACGCTGAGTCCGCACAGATTGACACATTGAGCTATCAGATTAAATTAAATGTTTTGTTCCTTTTTTTAATTTTTTATCTTCTACTTTGCAATAAAGAATAAGGGTAATTCTATTTTCTCAAACCTCTCTTTATATATAAAGCTTTTTTAAAAACCAGGGTATTATTTCAAGCTAATAGGAAGCTCTTCATCAAGAATGACTGTTGACTTAACAACAATAACTTGTAGCAGTTTTGTTATGATTCACCTTCAACTAGAAGGTGGTAGAAATTACTAGATGTCCACCGATGTCTCACTCTCTTCTTGTCCTCAGTCATAGTCCCCTGAGGTTAACTGAGCACATGGCTGCCTAGAATACAGAACACTGTTCCCACCTTCACTATTCCTACCACCAAGTAGAGCCAACAGGATATAGTGGAAATCGTATGTGCCACTTCCAAGACTTACTCTTTAAAAACATCTTTCATATATCAGAAAATTCGCTGATTGAAATTTACAATTCAACAGTGTTAGTCTAGTCACAGAGTTGTCCAAACACCACAGTCTAATTATAGAACATTTCCATCATCCCAAAGAAACCTCATACCCATTAACAGTCCTCACCCTACTTCTCACCCCAGCCTGAGGCGACCACTAATCTATTCCCTGTATCTATATATTTCCCCATTCTGGACGTTTCATATAAATGGAATTATAAAATATGTGACCTTTTGTGTCCAGCTTCTTAGCATAATGTTTTCAAGGTTCATCTATGTTGTAGCGTGGATCAGCACTTCATTCCTGTTGGGCCAAATCATGTTTGAGTGTATGGATATACCTTATTTATTCATTCATCGGAGGATGGACATTTGTGCTGTTTGCAGTTTTGGCAGTTCTAGCATGCTGCTGATACGGACATGTGTGTACACGTTTTTCTGTGGACATTTGTTTTCATTTCTCTTGGAAATATACCTAGGGGTGAAACTGCCAGGTCACATGATAACTCCATATTTAACTTTTGAGAACTCCCAGATGGTTTCCAAATTGGCTGCGCCATTTTACATTCCCACCAGCAATGAATGAGGGTTCCAATTTTTCCACATCCTCTCCAACATTTGTTATTACCCATCGTTTTAAATAGTTATCTTAAATAGTTGCCTCACTGTGGTTTTGATTTGTATTTACCAAATGGTGAGTGATGCTGAGTCTCTTTTCATGTGCTTATTGGCCATTTCTATATCTTTTTGGGAGAAATATTTATTCAGATCCTTTGCATAGTTAAATTTGGTTATTTGTCTTTATTGTTGAGTTGCAAGAGTTTTCTGTATATTCTGAATACAAGTTCCTTATCAGATATATGATTTGCAAACATTTTTTCTCATTACAGTGACTGTCCTTTCACTTTCTTGATAGTGTCCTTTGAACCACAAGATTTTTAATTTTGAAGTCAAATTTATTTTTTCTTTTGTCATTTGTGACAAAATGATTTCTATATACTGAGCTTTCATAACCTGAAATCGTACTGAACTTGTTCATCAGTTTAACAGTTTTGGTTTGCTTTTTGTAGATTCCTTAAGGTTTTCTATATACAAGTTCATGTCATAAACAAATAGAAATGGTTTTACCGCTTCCTCTCCAGTATGGATACCATAGTTTTTATTTCTTTGTTTTGCTTGCCTTAATGCCCCTCACTAGAGTCTCCAACACAACACTGAATGTAAGTGGCAACCAAGATGTATATTTGGGAGAGGATGTGCCCTTCTTTTCCATCTTTATGCTTCCTGATAGATGGAGTATGGATGTGATTATTGGAATTGGAATGGCAGTGACCATCTTGGACTTTGAGGGGAACTTAGGACCGGAACTGAGTCCATGACATAGCAACCACTGAAAAGAAACCTGGTCTCTGCCACCTTGGGCAACATGCCAACATGTGGTCTTTGTCTTTGGGTCTCTGTGACTTTAAGCCAAACTCAAGGCTAACATGCTACAGGAATATTAGAATAAAGTAAAAACTGTGGTGTCTGCTTTATTTAATCAAAACACATGAACTAGGTTCAAAAAGGAAAAGAATTTTTGATTTTAAAAAACAAACAGTAGTATTAAAGGTGCCTATGTAAGGACGTACTGCCTAAGCCTGGCTTCTGGTTTTAAAATCTGAGCAATGTCTGATAGCTATTTTTTTTTTTTTACTTCAAAATAACCCACTGAGCCACCCAGGCGCCCACTGAGCTCTCCATTTTTGAAATACAAATAAACTAGCTTTAAATATGAACTCTAAAAAAAAACAAAAAAACAAAAAAACAAAAAAAAAACACAAAATAAAGCCACAGAATTGAAAGGAATAGCATTCCTCAATATTATGCTTCTGCAAATTTCTTTCAAGCTTCTCAACTAGTCTGTGATTGTAGAGGTTGTATTACCAACCCAAGTGTACTTCATAAAGACCAGAATATTACTCAAAAGTCACTAAAAACATTATCACGCATTTAATAGAACTCTTTATTTGTATCTAATTCCGGACAGAAGTTATATGTTAGCTCATATCTGGATGGTTAAATTAACACCTATGATGAGCTTTGGCTCTAAATTATTTATGAAACCAAATCAGGCTCATGAATCTAGATGGGGTGATATCAAGTATCCCTAATGCAAAGAGAAAATAATGTTTTTAGATTAATGGCCAGAAAATGTTATGAGGAATACAGATGAAACAACTTTCCTGGAATTTACCATCAGCAGGAGAACTAATGTCCGCATTAAGTACCTCAGCGATATCACGTGCAGGGTACTGTAGAAAGGAAGTCACTCCCAAGCTTACCGGATATACATCCATTTGACCATTACTAAGAATAAAGACCCAGGAACTAACTCTCAACTCTTCCCCTTGCATCTCACTTTGGCTACAGCACAGAAACTCTAGTGCTTACTGCTTAATGCTTAGTGGCTGCCTCTATTCTGAAAATGTATAAGAATGTAAAAGAAAGCAACTTAATTCTTTGAAGCAGAATCTGTAATAATATGCCAACTCAATCAGGGAGGTTTTCTTTCCTTTGAAGCCTCCAGCATATTTTTATTTTTGGAAAATATTCTGATTAAGTTAAAACAAATATGTGCTGTCATAGCAGGTTGACTAATCGAAAACTGGTTTCCAGTTCCTTTACTGAATAAAAGTACCAAAAGTTTAGAGGGATAAAACAAATGCTAAGGAAGTCCTTAAATCCCCGTAGCAGGTCTTCCTCTCTCGCTCCCGGCCATCTCTTGGCGGCTGCTCTCGGTTGGCACCGTCCTGAACCTAAGGCAGGAAGATGGTGGCCACAAGGAAGACAAAAAAGTCACGGGAGTGGATCAACTCTAGGCTCCAGCATGTTATGAAAAGTGGAAAGTACGTGCTGGGATACAAGCAAACTCTGAAAATGATCAGACGCGGCAAAGTGGAACTGGTCATCCTCGCCAACGACGGTGCAGCCTTTAGGAAATCTGAAATAGAGTACTATACCATGTTGGCCCAAACGGATGGCCATCCTACAGTGGCAGTAATACTGAATTGGGCGTAGCATGTGGGAAATACTACAGAGTATGCACACTGGCTATCACTGATCCAGGTAATTCTGTTATCATTAGAAGCATGCCAGAACAGACTGGTGGGAAGTAAATCACACAAAAATCTTCTTTAATAAAACTGGCCAGTGCTTGTTTTTTTAAAAAAACAAATAAATAAATCCCCACAGCACCTATCTTCACTTGAGTGCTATGCACAGAATGACTAGGAACCCTCCTATCTCCCCAGCTAGATCATGTTTGCTCATTCCAGGACTGCTGGGCATAGACCAGGTGTGTTAATAAATGCTTTATGAATGAACAATCTTGGGTAGAAATCGGTGAGCATTCACACCAAATACGTCTAAGTATACATCGAGCACTCATATCTTAGTTAATATTTAAACACTTCGAGGCAAGAGTATTTAGAAAAGGCTATTTTTTTTCAGTGTCTCCTATTGATCTCTTCCTACCCTAAACAAACATCCAGAAATCCACACTGCCTGAGATCCCTTCTTTAGATGAATACTCTACTCAAAGGCCCAAAGACTGCAGTCTTGGGTTCTAAGCATGTGAAAGAATTGTATTTTTACATTTTATGGTTTACTGTGAAATCCCAAGAAGAAGAAAAGGAACTCGAGATTAATTTAGACAAAGTACAAAGTGGTAATGTCATCAAACAACTCCACAGTGAAATCTAAACAAAAAGGAATGCGTGAAACAAAAGAGAAAGATGTTTAAAATGAGAGAGAGAGAGAGATTAGGGATATATTATTACCTCTTTTCAAATGAACACTTGGACAAAAGACTCCTTTGTCAACAGACTGACCAGGAATAATAGATCCCTGCTGTATGAAACAGAAGTATGCCTACTTAAGTCAAATCTGAAATGTTATGCTCTGAAATAGTGAAGAGTAAATAGTGAATAGTAAACCTAATATAGTAAACCTAATATTTAAAAGATAAGAATTCTATGCCAAGTGATTTTTGGAAAAACAGGTGAGCAATTGTAGTATCAGTATTTCTACAAACATTTAAAATACACGAAATCTAGCATGGTGCCTGCAAATACCACGGAATCACGTTTCCAGCAGGTGAGGAAGGGGACTCAGATTTATATCGGAAAGCTGACACAGGAAAATTACTCTTTGACAATACATAAAGGATAGTGACAGCCATTCCTCTCTCCCCAGTGTGTCCTCCAGGGTTGGGCACTGCCCGAAAGATGATGCATTTGATCGGTGTGAGGTATGTACTTATCACACTGTTTGTGAGATGTGCACCCCAAATAAGGCCCTCAGAGACCAGGAGCTGACAGCACCAGAGGAGCAGGCAGGCCTTGTTTCAGGCTCTTCTTCCCAAATATCACTCTACCTGAGAGGGGGCCAAAGGCCAGATCACCGGGCACATTTCTAGGCTCTCCCCACCCCGGCTCCCTGGCTCTCTGTTTCCACTTATTCAAATGCATATATAACGACTCCGTAGGCTGGGTGGGAGGCAGTGTGAAATCTCAGAAATAACCTACAGTGTGGAGCCAGAGTTAGGTAATTGCGGTTCTAATACTTATTAACTGTGTGACCACAAGCAAATTACTTAATTTCTTTGGGCCGGGATATTCTCACATTTACAATGATAGTAATAATAATACTGCAAGTAAGTTGAAATGATTGAATGAGAATAAATATAAAGAACTCAGTATAGTACCCTGTACATAAAAGGCTATTGAAAAATGGGACTTTGGTTTTATTCTTCTTCAATAACTGTCCACTTCCCTTATTAGCTTGACTCAGGTACATAATATAGTTTTTTGTGTCCAATGAGAAAATACTCTATAATGTGCAATGATTTGCACTTTATGCTTTACTTCTATTTCAATAAATAAAGGGGTGATATTCACAAGGTGTAAATGTTATGTTAGAGCCAACAATTTTATTTCAAGAGGATAAACTGAGCCACAGGTCAACTAAAGGGATTTTCATTGTCATTTTTAGTTTCAAGTTTGATCTAGATCCCCTTGAACTTTATTATGTGACAGATAAAACATAAAATACTAAAGTATCAAATTTAAAAATTATTCACTGCCATTGAAGCCACAACCCAGAAGATATATTCTTAAGAAAAATATCTGAACTATGTATTTGACAATTTTTAGAGTTTTCTCCTATTAAGCAGTTTTCTAAAAATCCTGCATAGCCTTAAAAACAAAACCAAACAAAATTTTGAAAAAAAAGAAACAAAGACTTACACATACACCACTGCTGACAATCTCATGTTTCTAGTACCAACACACAAAACCAGTGAATTTTAATATTCTCCGTACACATAAAAGAGGGTTAATAAGAAAAATGCAAACACCAAGTAACACCTGAGTTTTTAATTTTTCCAAGTAGCCTGCCAGAAGGCAAAAAAGCCAGGCAACATTTTGCCTCTGTAACTTTAAAATACATACAATAGGGTCGCCTGGGTGGCTCAGTGTGTTAAGCCTCTGCCTTCAGCTCAGGTCATGATCTCAGAGTCCTGGGATCAAGCTCCACATTCTGCTCTTTGCTCGGCAGGGAGCCTGCTTTCCCCCTCTCTCTCTGCCTGCCTCTGCCTACTTGTGATCTCTCTCTTTCTCTCTGTCAAATAAATAAATAAAATCTTTAAAATAAAATAAAGAACTTCAGTATGAAAGAACATCATATACTAAAATACTAGAAATAAACAAAGACTTAAGAAAAATCAGATCACCAAATTTTATAGATAGGTCTATAGAGATACAGTAGGCCTAAAGGAAATCCAAAGCATGTGTGATAAGTAAGGTGCGACCTCTCAAAATAGAACTGGAAAACAAAATAAAAAACCATCTGTTCTTTCCAAAAATCTAAAAAAAAACCCAAACCTAAAACACCAGTAGTTTACAGTTTACAGACTGGAAGACATCATCAGTTAAATTGGTACTGTAGTTACTTACATCCCCTAACCAACTATATTGCTTACAGATAAATTATTAATACAATTTTCCAAGGCAAAATGTAACAAAGAAAACCACCTTGACATTGAATCCTCTGTATACAGGGCCATCTCCTAAATGCATAATCTGAGACATGGAAATATTAACCGGCTTGAGCAAAGGCAAGATACAGTTGCAAGAGTTCTCAAGTGTATCATGTGTACGTATATTTTTTTAAAATAAAAAATCTATTTTAGTGAACCAAAATTACTTTGGCAATTATAGATAAAAGCTCTATATTTGCACACTTTAAATTAGGTTAAATTTAAGTGACATTTTAAAAGTTTTCACAGACATTGACAAATAAGGGATAGCACAGCCCGACTCAATAAATGTGGGGGGAAGGGTTCCCCATTCAGGGTCTGATAGTGAGTCACTAAATGAACATAACCAAATTATTCCAAGTATTCTAAGCTTGCCCCCGATACACTAATAATTAGAATCTATTTAAGCATCGATAAAAAATACTAGATTTTTTCCAGACAAGGGCAAACCTAATTAAAGTTGTTTACCTGAATAATGTCGATACATTAAACACCAATACAAAAACCTTGCCACATCATCCCCTTCTCCCTTCTAGATCTAAGAAATAAAGAAATCATTTTACAAATTATTCAGTAGACCATCCAGTGTCCAGGATGTTATTTCATTACTTAATAAGAAGAGAGACTATCCTCTTCCATTTCAATATGTTTTTTTCTAGATCCAAGAGAAATATTAGGGAGAGGGTCCAAATAAAACCAAGAAAACGAAAATAGAACAATCATGCACACAGAATACGTTCTTTTCCCCTGAAGTGAGACAGTCACATTAAGATACTTCTTCTTGGCCTGCTTACAGATTTCCCTAGTGGGACTTCAATGTCCACGATCACTCAACTGCTCCTTGTTGCTGGGTACTCTGAACCCCCACCAGCACATCCCACACATCTCTTCCTGTTCTCGGTCCCCATCCCACTTCTGCTGATGGGATCGCCACATACCGCTCTTTTGCTTGTTTTCTACCCATGAACTGGGAACAGCAGACCCAGTCCGATGGATAACATGAGAAACAGCTACAGTATGACACAACATCACCAAGAATTAAATCACAAAGGTGGAAAGGAACTAAAATTTTAAGGATGACACTTTAGTATTATCAACATGGAGAGATTAAAACCTTCCCCACCTAACCCCACAGGATGAAACCTATACCAAGAATCATAGTTAAGACAGAACTAGTAAGATTGGGCTCAGGGTTTTATTTTGTTTTACTTAAGATAAAATTTACTTAGAGAGAGTGAGAGTGTGTACTCACATGAGCGGGGGGGGGGGAAGGAGAAGGAAAGAGAGAGAAGTAGACTCCCCACTGAGTATGGAGCCCCATGTATGGGCTTGATCGCACAACCCTATGGTCATGACCTGAGCCGAAACCAAGAGTCAGATGCTTAACTGAATGTACCACTCAGGTGCCCTTGGACTCAGGGTTTTAAAAGAGAAGAGCAGAAAAGAGACTGGAGCCCCCTTAGTTCCGCACAATAGTGGCTATTAAGGCAATGAATGGAAAACATACCACTGCAAGCCTGAGAGACACTAACA
This sequence comes from Ailurus styani, assembly GCA_002007465.1. NCBI lineage: Eukaryota > Metazoa > Chordata > Mammalia > Carnivora > Ailuridae > Ailurus > Ailurus styani. The sequence continues at coordinate 1,263,896 of LNAC01000166.1, read as the reverse complement.
CCGCAGCTCTGAAGACCAATGATCAGCATTAGTAGAGCGAAATGGAGCAAGGGACAGTATATGAGTATTCTCTTGCTACATAACAAATCACCACAAACTCAGCAGCTTAAAAATAGCACAGAAATCTGGCACGCATGGCTGGGTTCTCTGTTCAGGCTGAAATCAAGCTGCTGGTTGTCCAGGTTTTCTCATCTGGAGCTCAGGGTCCTCATCTAAGCTCACTTGTGTGCTGATAGAATTCAGTTGCAGTTGTAAAGATGAAGTCATTTTCTTGCTCCCTATTGACTAGAGACTGACCTCAATTCCTAAAGAGTGCACACAGGTTCTCCTTGCCTGGTGGCTCCCTCTTTTTCTGAGCAATGGAGAACCTGTCTCACCTTGAATCCCTCTCCTGCTTTAAGTATCTTTGACCCCGCTCCTGTAACTGGCCAGAAAAAACTCTCAGTTTTAAAGGGCTTGTCTGATTGGGTTGGGTTCTCCAAGGGTAATCTATCTTAAAGTTAACTGACTGGGGACTTAATTACTTACGTTATTGGTAAGGTGTCTAGTCAATAGTGGGCTATTATTAGTTAAGTTTTTGAGGAGTCAAATGCTATATGAGGTGTTTTGATTGCACAGGGGATTGGTACCCCGAAGCCCCACAATTCAAGGGTCAGTGGTATATCCAACTGCATTCTGGATGTCACCAACTGAATGCCCCACCAGAACCTAGAAACTTGATATTATCCCCAAATTATTATAATTCCTCCAAAAGCCTCTCCCTGCTCCTCCTATCACTCTATAAGTGGTATCTCTATCCTCGTTCGTCAACCAAGCATCCATCATCAATGACTCTTCTCCCCTAGTCACCTACATCTAACTCCTCACCACATCTTACAGATGCTTATTGATTCAGAGACAACAGAATGTAGTAACTCAAAGTGTGGACTCTAGACACAGACAGCCTTAGCTCACATTCCAAAACTGCCACTTACTGGCTCTGTAACTCACCAAGTTATTTAATGTCTCTGTGCTTCAGTTCTCTCATCTGTAAAATGCAGATAATAATAGTACTAGTGCCTACTTCACAGGGCTGTTCTGAGGATTAAATGAGTTAGTAACTATCAAGAACTTACACCAGACATCTGGTATACTCAGTAAATCTCAGCTAATGCTATTGCCGTCACTTCTGGAACTCGGTCTCTCTCAGCTCCATCCCCTTCTCTATCTACTACATCCCTTCTGCTCTTGGCTTAATACACGCTCCCACAGCCCTCAGTAGGAATACTATGAGGGTCTCTGTCAAGATTCTGAGCCCTCTCATCTAGCTTCCATTTTGCTGCCATTAGTCTTCCAAAAGCAAATCTGCTGTCATTATTACTCTGCTTGGAAACCTTTAGGGTCCTTCACTGGCTCAGAGAAAAAACCCAAACTCCATGGGATATAGTATGAAACCGTTCCTGAGCTTCCACAGCAATTACAATGGGAAGGTCTGAGGTCTGGAAGGGTCACAGAAAGGGTCTACAGATGAACAGCTGGACCCCATGTGCTATCTATCTTGGGTTTCCACGGTTTTTTCCTCATGTTTATCTTGTTGCCTAGAACACCCTTCCCCCACAACGTGCAAACTAGAAATTTCAGAGTCTAACACTGCCTCTTCTGCCATCTTTGTAAGAGATCCACTTTTCCTTACTTTCTTAAAATGGCTCCTTAAGCCTAGGATAGTCTCAAGTCCGTGTAATTTCCCAAGCTCACTAAGACTACCTCTCCAGCATGTCATCCTCTCCTCACATGTGACACAAACAGAGCTACCAGAGAGATTCTCCAAAGCCATTTCCATACAGCTTCTTCTCCTCAGTACTTGCCTCCTTTTACCTAAAATGGGTCTAAGATCCTTTCTGGCAAAACCCCTTTCTTGGTGAAGTCTTGGCTGGTATATCTCTTCTATTTTCCACTCCACAGATGCTGTTGTTTCTTTCACTCTTTCTGCACTCTGTACACATCTTTCTCAGGGTCTTTTTTTTTTTTTTTTTTTGAGAGAGAGAAAGCACAAATGGAGGGAGGGGCAGAGCGAGAGGGAGAAGCAGACTCCATGCTGAGCAGGGAGCCTGCTCTGGGGCTTGATCCCAGGACCCCGGGATTATGACCTGAGCTGAAAGCAGATACTAAGGCGACTGAGCCACCGGGCATCCCACGGTCCTTCTAATTACACTGACATTTCACATTTGTGTGTCTGCCTTCCTGCTAAGCTGGGAGCTCAAGGTCTTGGCAACCCAAGTACTTAATGCTGCTACTCAATTTACATTTGCTGAATGAACTCCTGTGTAACTGGCATTCTGTTGTCATTTTCCACTCTTCAAATTCAGGAGGAGTGTTCTCACCATGTGACACTATTTCTTACAGAACAGAATCGGGTATACGAAAAGTCTTCTCACAGTCACCACAAAGGGATTCTGTTGCTACGCTATCCAAAATCCAAAGTTTATCAATTCCTGGCCTAGACTGTTAGGAGAGACTTAATGCAAAAATGTGGGCTAATCATGTGAGGCAAATAATTTTTTTTAAACAACAATTCTGATGGGCGCCTGGGTGGCTCAGTGGGTTAAAGCCTCTGCTTTCGGCTCAGGTCATGATCTCAGGGTCCTGGGATCGAGGCCCGCATCGGGCTCTCTGCTCAGCAGGGAGCCTGCTTCCCCCGCTCTCTCTCTGCCTGCCTCTCTGCCTCNAAAAAAAAAAAAAAAAACAATTCTGAATGGAAGAGTAATATTTGACTTTGGAATCAGAGAACTTTAGAACTAGAAAGGAGTCTGGAGAACCTAATTGCCAACTGCCTTCCCTTTCTAATTGAGGAAATATATACAAGGTCCCCAATCAGCTGGTGGCAACAGAAGACTAGCAGTCCACTTCCTGCTTTTGTCTTCAACCACTCTACCCCATCGTGCTCGACATAAAGGACAACTACGTTGCCTGTTTCATAAATGTGATGCTCAGATTTCCCACAAGCATGTATGTCGTTCACCCACACTGTGTATCTCAATGTAGTTTTAAAGCAAATCCAACTTAGATGAACCCTGTGAAACAACAGAAAGACAGACAACTGGGTTTGAAGTCTGAAAACAGAGTGAATCCTAGGACACTAGCTGCATGATCCTAGTTAACTCACAATAACCCTGAAGGTGGTTTTCATATGGAAATGCAAAGAATGGCGCCTGTTTAATAAACTGTTGTGAGGATGAAATCAGAACATCGATGAATGCTTTCTGTGAATCATAAATGTCACACAATTGCCATATATTAATAAAATGAAAGGTAAGGTGATAATTTACACTCCATCTCTTTTTTTAGCATTGAAAACACATCACTAGTTAATAATTGTTTATCCTTATACCTTAAATCCCTCTCTCTCTCTTTTTTTACTCTGGCACTGGCCCTGCTCATCAGAACTGCACTAGCTCCTAAGTAAGGAAAAGAAAGGAAAGGCAGGTATTAATTGAATATGCAAAAATTCAGGTTCTTCCCCAGGCTCTACTGCCAGTGACAAAACATAAATATCTCTTTAAAATAAGGTCATAAGTGGAGCACCTGGGTGGCTCAATAGGTTGAGAATCTGACTTTGGCTCAGGTCATGATCTTGGGGTCCTGGGACTGAGCCCTAAGACGGGCTCCATGCTCAGCTCCCTGAGACAGGCTCATGGAGACAGGTTCTATGCTCAGACAGTCTGCTTCTCCCTCTGCCCCTCCCCCTGTTCATGGGTACACCCTCTCATGCTCTTTCTCTAATAAATAAATAAAATCGTTAAAAAAATAATAAATAACATAACATAAGGTCACAAGTATATAATCAGCCAAAACTGTGTAACACAAATTGGCACTTACCCATATCTTCAAACTGACTATAGGTCTCACACAAGCTTGACTTCACTGAAGACTAGAATCTTCAAGGCTTCAATGCAAGGGGCATTAGGGAATCATCTAATCCCTATTTTTTCTTTTGACAGAATTTTTTTAAGACTTTATTTGAGAGACAGAGAGAGAGCATGAGCAAAGGGGAGGGGGAGAGGGAGAAGCAGACTCCCTGCTGAGCAGGGAGCCTGATATGGGCCTTGATCCCAGAACCCCAAGATCATGACCTGAGCCGAAGGCAGACACTGAACCGACTGAGCCCCCCAGGTACTCCCAAACCCAATCTTTAATTCTTTAAAGTGTATTTAAGTGAAAAGCCTAACTGTAAAAGTTACAAATTACACTATTTTACATTTCAACACATGTTAATGATTTCATAGGTCATACCTGACTATAGATGTCTATTTATAAGTAGAACATTTGAATTTCCCACAGTAGTACTCTCTTATGCTAAAATCTATAATAAATTAAATCTGAGATAAATACTTAGCTTGTGACATTGAAATATAAATAGAAGTACTATAAAAATTTTTGACAGTTATTTTTCCCTTCTGACATTAACTCTCACTGACCTTTATTATATTTGTCTATGTGTAGATATATAAACCTAGAAACAATGTAATTTCCACTTGGGATTCCATTTTTAGGGGGAAAAAAACACAGTTACTGAAGATTATAAACTAAGATAAGATACTAGGATAAGATCAAAGTCAAATGTGAGAAAAGGAAATAATTGTGGATGTGTCCCATGTTACAAATCAGTATTGCATGAATCTGGTTAATATATATCAAATTACCAGGACCTGATACATTTCAAACCAACAAGGCAAAAAACTGGATTCTGAAATAGCATCAACTATATCAAGATGTGGTATATATTTGGAATCAGATAACATCATTTTCTCTCAGCATACATATTCATATGTATTGAATAAAATTTTTAAAAGTAAAGTTTTAAGCATGGGTATATACCACTATCAAGTTACATATAAATAGAACGTGTAAACATCAGATGTTTTACCCACTTTCCTTTGTGAAACATCCTTATAACATTCCCTTAATTCAGCATGTTGTCAAATAGTACTTATTAAGCACTATTCTCAGTAAATGAAACAGAACAGTCCCTTGTTCTGTGTTGTAATTTGGCACAGACAACGTCCACACAGGCCAGCCTTCCAAAGGGTATATCAGAACTGTTCTAAAGAAAGATCACAACAGTAAGGCCCAAGAAAAAGGCACTTAAAATTCTGTACCAGTCCCAATTTAGTGTTTGTGATTGAGTGAAGTGTCAACCAAATGATCACTCAGCTCCTCCCTTCCACTATTTTTACCTCTCTGGGTTGGCATACGTTAATTAGTTACCAATCACATATTCCACTATAAATGCGCTTAGGAATCTTAAACTATTTTGCTTTTAAACTCTATCAACTCAACAGCTCCTACCTTTTAAAAAAGAACCTTTCCCATACTTCGTGATAGGAAATGTAGTTACTTAACTGATCTACTCTAGTGTGGCACAAAATTTTATTTGGAGTATGCTGAATAAACACTGTGGGGGGCAAATCTGCCTCCACAGTTTGCTAATTGCTCAGAGCTAAGAGTATCTTTCAGTGGGTACAAGGATTCATTTTGTGTTCTGTACTACCTTATAATTGGAAGAAAGAAGGTAGTTGAGGAAGCAAAAGGAGAGACAAACATCCATGAAAGAACCAAGAAATACAAGAGAGTACCACATAAAGTGCTACTTTTAGGGCTGAGATTTTAAGTCTATACAGATGTTCCCTGAAGGCACGTAGCCGACCTCAGGGACACAACACGGCCAGCCAAGGACCAGAGATGTCTAGTCCGGTCAAAGATGTGTAGAACAGCTAGTGTGACCACAGATTTCACGCCTTGCTCTCCCCTTTCCAAGCAGTACTTCTTTTTATCTAACCAAAGTCTCTTGTGAACCATTTCCCTTCAGTTCTTAGTGAGAAAGGAAACAACGGCTCAGCACCCTCCTCACAACCCTTCACATATTTGAAGACAGTTATTAAGTGGCCTCTTGAACATCTCTTCAAACTAAAGATTCACGACTCCTTTACCCTTTCCTCATGGGCCTTATTTTTTTTTAATAATCCGTTGGTTCCTTCCATTGCTTATCTCTGGATCTTTCCAGCTTTCTTTCTTTAATTCTAGAGTCCAAAAGAGAAAATAAAATGTTCTATTAATGGCCTGGCCAACAGGGACAAAGCAGGATTATGTTACTATTCTTAAAAATTGTAAAACACACACACACACACACACACACACACACACACACACATATTCTTCTATTAATATTAAAATATGAGTCCCAGGATCCAAGGTAAAATACACACAACAGCAATTCTCACTTCAACCTACACTTTGCTCTTTCAGCTTCCTTCTTCTACTTCATATATCTGAGTTTGAGTCTAAATGCATTACCACCATTGTCTTTAATAGGAATTTAACTTTTAATTCTTAGAGTTTTCACAATTTAATCAATTCAATCAATTCCATATTACCTGAATAGCTATGGATCTTGCGACTTACTCCATCAGTTCACTCCTAAGTCGGTATGACCCTCACTGCCCCAATTGCCCGTGAAAGCCCCTGGGAGCTCCAAGTTTTGGAGACCCAGATACAACTGCCTCTGTAAAGCAACAAAGTAAATACAAATAAAGTAGGATGGGAGTTTTTCACTGGTGAAGTTACATTTTGCAAGAAACACATCATTTACTAATAGTAATTACCAGGTTGTGAGTAAGTACCAGGAACTATGTAAAGTATTATTTTTAAAGACCAGCAGTCCAGGTGAAATAATTAGCCCAGGGTGACCTTGTTCATAAATGACAGAGCTGAAGAGAGAACCAATAACGCCTGCCTTCCACAGTTAGATGTGGAAATGAAGAGCTCAGTCTCAACTGGTGACAATGGTGTTCTATGTAAGGTAGCTGTGGTCTGGGTGTAAGAGCACGACCATCAGAAGAGTACACAGCAAGGCTGATAGAAGCAACATGCTTACCACCCAGGACCACACATGAACATTTCTACTCCAAAGGACTGTACTACTATATTCTGTCATGTTGCAAAAATTAAAGTCAGGCATATGGAGGTAAGTGATACTATGCATTTAAATTAAGCATCTAACCTGACAGAAAAACTGGCATTAAACTCAGACAACCAAAATGACTCACAAATATTTCCGATTTTCCTTCCAACCATAAAAAATGTGACCTTTCAAAAATGCCACATCACTTACTGATACATTAAAGCTATATTTTCTCAACTTGAAAGTTAAATTTCTTGGGTCTTAAAAAAAAAAATCCAACACACAACAGTATGAGGAAAGAGAAGGAAAGGAGTCCAGTACAATTTAAGTAAAATTACATGAAAGAATAGGACTATATATGGAGGGGAAGTGTACTATAGAGAGTTCTAAAAATGGTGATGGATTCTGTAAGAGGAAAGGGAAATCATCCCTTTAAAACATATAATACCTCTTGGAACACTGAAAAAATTAAATTAAAAAAACACATAATACCACTTGGGGCGCCTGGATGGCACAGGTCATTGAGCGCCTGACTCTTGGTGCCTGACTCTTGCTTTCAGCTCAGGTCATGATCTCAGGGTCATGGGATCAAGCACCACATTGAACTCTGTGCTTAGCACAGAGTTTGCTTAGCACTCACTCTCCCTCTCCCTCTGCCCCTAGCCCCTGCGTGCACTCACTCACTCTCTCTCAAGCGAATAAATAATATAATATAATATAATATAATATAATACAAAATATAACACCATTAGAAATGCAGTGGTCTTTGAGATACAGAGCAGTCACCAGGAGGAAAACTGTTAGCACGGCATGATAACTTGTGAATGAAAGTGGTTGAAAAACGTATTTTATTTGCAAGTTTGATAAATTTTGTAACATTCCTAAAGGCCACACACCATTAAAGGCTTTAATTATAATAAGCTAGCAAATTTAAATATGGTTTTGTAAGAGATCACATTGGGGGTTGTCTAATTTAACCCTTCACCATTAAATGTCATTCTTCCCACACAGAGGAAGAACCCTAGATGGCAACATGTGGACTCCATGCCTAACTTCCCAGATACAGCTGATTGGCTCAAAGGGGAACACATCACCCAAGATGAGCCAATTAGACCATTTTCCATCTTTTCAGTTCAGTCCTTTGCTCCATTCTTGCCCTTGGATCCCACGAGACTCTTGTATTCTTTTCTAATCAAGCAGCTTGAATTTGTTTCTATCATTTGCAAAGCGCTGGCAAAAGTTTCCATTTTCAAAAGCATTTATAGGATGAATTTTGTTTCTTGTACTGTCCTTCCCTTGCCCCCTCCCCTGAAAAGAAATAACTCTCAAAAAATGAAGACTGCAATGATCACTTCCTTTTAGTAGTGGGGAAAAACAGGGCAAGGTCAAGTGTGGGGCTCTCGAATCCAGTGCCGATATTACCCTATATGACCTCCATGAAAAAATAAAGAGAAATGCCCCAATTCAAATTTGTATTCACCATTAAGCTTTATGTACATCAGTAACAATCAAGTTAATTAAAACTATATATCATTCCACACTAGGTATTAGAAATGTATTCCTCTTGGATCTCCCCAGTGATATTCTAAATCATTCAGCGACTTTGACACCAATGATCTACCGCCTGGGATTGTTTCTATCATGAGAATCATCATGTAAATAAGAACTGCAGCATTCTGGGTAATAATGTTCACCCCCCAGAATCACTGTTATCAGCACTCAATAACCAAGTCTAAGCCTTTGTTCCCAACAAAAATCCTTTCATCAAAGGTAGCTGTAGTCACCTCAAAGGGAGAGGCTGCTTGCCATTCTGAATTCTGGTGGTGCCATATCTTTGAACCTCACCACACAGTTCTGTCAAATCCTAAAAGTGAATTCAAGCTGTAAAGATAGGATATTGAGAGAAGCCAGAGAGCACTTCAGCTCACCAGCTGTGTTTCCGGTGTGGGTTCTTGATAACATTTTAATCTATGCTGATAAAGGACACATTACATCTTTAATGAAAAGCACTGATCCAACCAGAGGTCAACTCTAATTCTAAACGAACAGACTTTCCAGTTCATCCTTCCCTGGGGCAGGGGAAGAAGGACATTCTTTAATTTTTATTGCTGTTGGCCTAGAGTATGCATGTAAAAAAGCAAGGAAAAAGAAACCAGATAAACACCTGACCACTTTCTGCCTACAAGGATTGGTTAACATATCCAAAAAAGACTCAGAATCATGGTTTGTCATGGACAATCCAGTAACATCAAACTGAGGAACACAATATAGCAAGAATTTTGTTTCAGACACCATGTCACAGTATCTCTTCATTTGAACTCAGAAACAACAACGGATGTCATATTAATTTTTAAAAAGCCCGGTCCTCCTCTGTTGGCAAAAACACGGTAGGTCAAATGTCATGGCATAACCAGCAGTCAAGTCCTAGATACTGTTTACAAACCAGTACTACAGTACCGCCATCAGAATGGACCAGAGTTGTGCTGAGGGAGGTCAAAAGTCAGAGGAGGGTGATAACCAGAAGAAACAATTTAGAGAAAAGTATAACTGTGCACGCCCTCACACCCAGCAAACAGACCAAAACCCGTCATGTTGGAGGGAGCTAGTGTGGCAGGTGTCTTAAAAATGTGAGATCCAACCTTTAAAATGTTTTCTTACCAAATGAGTGACTATATCACAAATGAATGGTGTACATAAAAGTACACTGAAGGGACGGAGGGAGCTGACCCTAGAGTTAGTAGCTTTGGAGGCAGTGTTTCTGAGTTGATATTATAATGTTAAATTTAAAAGACCTATACACAAATATTGTACTCTAACTGCAAAATTTGTTTCTCATAGTCCTCAGAAAATCCTCTGAGGTTCCGAAAATCCTCTCTCTATACACACACACACACACACACACACACACACACACACACACAGGTTGAACAAGAAAGAAAATATACTGAAATCAAGGGGGACCGACAGCGTGGCTGGTTCTCTCAGAAGAACCACAGACTTCCTGGGGCACCTGGGTGGCTCAGTGGGTTAAAGCCTCTGCCTTAGGCTCAGGTCATGATCTCAGGGTCCTGGGATCGAGGCCTGCTCGGCAGGGAGCCTGCTTCCTCCTCTCTCTCTGCCTACTTGTGATCTGATCTCTCTCTCTCTCTGTCAAATAAATAAATAAAATCTTAAAAAAAAAAAAAAAAGAACCACAGCCTTCCTAAATTCTTTCGATTCCAGATAAGACAGAGTAAGAAATGCCACTCTTGTCTCTCCACTGAATGCAATTACGAACTACAGACAGAATCCACAGATCAGGATTCTGAGGGCTTTGAAAAATAAGTGATCAACAGGCTGATTGGAGAAAGGGACAAGATTGTGGCATAGCAAAACACCAGAGGCTTCATGTAGACCAATGGTAGTGGCTGTAGGGGCAAGAGGGGGGCAGGTCCCTGAAACTTGGGGGAGGAGAATCCTCACTGACCAAATTAGTGGTCGTCCCAAGAGGATGGACAAATCATTGCTGCTTTTTTGTTCCTCCATCCTCTTACAACATGGTCCTGGACACAGATGCAATCCTGAGAAGTGCAGAGAAGACAGGAAAAACTAGAGCTTGCACTTTTTGGCTAGAGGACTAGGAAAAGTATGCCAAGGAGCCAGAACGTGGCAGTGACATGACAGAGGGAAGGGAGCTCAAGAGAGCAATCCCATAAAGTCATAAAGAACTTGTGGGCTCACCTCCAAGCTGTGCATGATCTGAATTTCAACAAACTACCAACGTCTTGAGAAATGAACTACACACAGGCTAAGGGGTGGGGCATAAGAGGTCAGGTCCAATGATCACTGCAAAGGCAGTGAAAACTGAACTGACATTCAAACCGCAGCCCATAAAAGCAGGTTGAAACCTGCAACCTGAACCTATCCTGTTGAATGCCTGCTAACACAGAGCAAATCAAAACATCAGTTTTCTGCTTAAAATTTAAACAAGACCCTAAATTTCATTAACAGAACATTCAAAACGTCCAGATTAAAACCAAAATTATTTGGAATACAAAAAACCAGGAAAACTTCAACTTGCAAGGGAGAAGACAGTGACCCAAATATTGGAATTACAAGATGAAGACTTCAAAGCAGCCGTTAAAACTATAGTTTAAGAAGTAACTGTGAACACTCATGAAATAAATAGATAAAAAGTCTCTGACCTTCCCCGAAGAAAACACAAAGGAGCAAATGGACATGCTGGACTGAAAAACACAGTAACTAAAATAAAATATTAACTGTTAGATTCTTTAGCAGAATGGAGATGACGAAGGAAAAATTCAGGGAGTTTGCAGATAAATCAATGGAAATTATCCAACACAAAAGAAAAGACTGAAAAAAACCCAAACACATTCTCCATACCAAAGTGTCTAATAATTTTTGTCATCAGAGAGTCTCAGAACAGGGAAGAGCGTGGGAATGAAAAAAATGTCTGAATAATGGCTGAAAACTTTTAAAAAGTTGTGGATATAAATTTACAGATTCCAAAATCTCAGCAAATAATGCACAGAATAAGTTCAAAGAAGTCTGCACTCTAACACACACAAACTGCTGAATGCTGAAGACAAAGGCAAAAATCCTGAAAGCAGACCACTTATAATGACACACTACCTAGAAAAACCATGGCTGAAATGATTACTGACTTTTCGTCAGAAATCATGGAGACCAGAAACAGAGCAACATTTTTCAAGTCCTGAAAGAAAAGAATTATCATCCAGTGAATTCTACATCCAGTGAAAATTCTCAGAGAAAGAAAAATTAAGAGAAAATTTGTTGCCAGCACAGTTACTCTACCAAAAATGGTAGAGAAAGTCCTTTGAACAGAAGGGAAATGGTACCAGGAGGAAATGTGCAACATCGGGAATGAAGGAGAGCAACAAAAATGATAAATATCTGGGTAATTATACTATCATTCTACTCTTAGTTTCTAAGATATGTATGATGGTTAAATAAGCCAAAGTTATAACAGTGTTTTGAAATTTTCAGTGTATGTGGGCTGCTACTATAGCAATGATTAGAAGGGTAAATAAAAAGTGGAGTGGGGAAAAAAAAAAAAAAAAGACAGAGTGAGGGGCGCCTGGGTGGCTCAGTTCGTTAAGCATCTGCCTTCGGCTCAGGTCATGATCCCAGGGTTCCGGAATCAAACCCCATGTCTAGCTCTCTGCTCAGCAAGGAGCCTGCTTCTTCCTCTCCCTTTGCCTACTGTTTCCCCTGCCTGTGCTCTCTCTCTGTCAAATAAAACAAATAAAATCTTAAAATAAAATGAAATAAAATAAAAAGCAGAGTGACATAAGGGCACCTGGGTGACTCAGCTGGTTAAGCATACAACTCTTGATTTCGGCTCAGGTCATGATCTCAGGGTCATGAGATTGAGCCCCACGTTGGACTCCACACTGAGTGTGGAACATGTTTGAGATTCTTTCTCTCTATCCCCCTCTGTCCCTCACCCCCCCAACACACACTCTCTTTCTTCCTCCCATTCTCTCCCTCAAACAAAAAAAAAAGCAGAGTGAGATAAACCCTAAGAAATCAGAAGGAAATAATAGAAATCTTTAAAACATTAAAGAGGGAAGGAAATGAGAGCAGAAATCAATGGAATTAAAAACAGAAACGGGGGGATCAAACAAATCTAAACCTAGTTCTCTGAAAAGATCAATAAAATTGATAAATCTCTAGCCAGACTGACTAGAAAAGAGAGACAAAAATTACCAAAGCAGAAAAGAGAGGGGTATCAATAAGATCTAGCAGGCATGAAAAGGAAAAAGTAACACTTAAGAACAATTCTGCCCATGTAAATTCAGCAATTTAGATAAAATGGACTAATTTCTTAAAAATCACCAACTACCAAAACTCACTGAAGGAAAAAAAAAAATTATAACCTGACCTTCTATTAAAGAAATTAAATTTGTATTTAGAAAAGCCTTTCCAAAAAATAAATCCCAAAGCCTGGATAGTTTCATTAGCAAATTCTACCAAACATTTCATGACGACATAATACCAATTCTATAATCCCTTTAAGAAAACAGAAGAGAAAGCATACATCCTAACTCATTCTATGGGGCCAGAATTACCATGATACCAGAACAAGACAAAGACAGTACAGGAAAAGAATTACACCAATATCCTTCATCAACCTACAATTAAAAATTCTCAATAAAATACTAACATTAACAGAAATACACCACTTCCAACTGGAGTTTATGCTGGGAATTCAGGCCTACATTAATATTTGAAGTCAACTAACATAATGCATGAATAGACTGTAAAAAACAAAACAAAACAAAAAAACAAAAAACAACCCACACGGGATCATTTCAACTGATATTGAAAAAGCATTTCACGGGCACCTGGGTGGCTCAGTGGGTTAAAGCCTCTGCCTTCGGCTCACGTCATGATCTCAGGGTCCTGGGATGGAGCCCCGCATCGGGCTCTCTGCTCGGCGGAAATCCTGCTTCCACCTCTCTGCCTGCCTCTCTGCCTATTTGTGATCTCTCTCTCTCTGTCAAATAAATAAATAAAATCTTTAAAAAAAAAAAGCATTTCACAAAATTCAACACTTATTCATGATAAAAACTTTCAGCAAACTAACCTGATAAAGGGCATCTATAAAGAAAATCCAGAGCAAACATCATACATCATGGTAGAAGAATGAGTGTTTTCCCCTTACGCTCCATTGAGAATAAGGTGAGGACATTTATTCTCCCTATTTTATTCAACATAGTATCAGAAATCCTAGTCACTGCAGTTAAAGGAAAAAGGAAATAAAGGGGCATATGATTGGAAAAGAAGAAATAAAATTGCTTCTATTTGCAGAGAACATGAATTTTTATACAGATAAAGAATCCACAAAATTCTCAGAGTAAGAAAGGTTGAAGAATATTAACTCACAGAAGTTAATCACATTTCTGTATTTTATCAATGGACATACTGGAAACAGAAATTTTAAAAATATAATATCACTCACAATAGCTCCCCCTGAAAAAACACTTAAGTATAAATCTAATAAAATATGTACAGAATCTCTATGTTGGAAACTACAAAACCTTTGAAGGAAATAAAATGATGTAAATTAATGGAGAGATAGCAGGGTTCATGGACTGGAAGACTCATTACAGTTAAAAATATCAATTCTCCCCAAAGTGATTTATAACTTAATGCAATTACAGTCAAAGTCCTGGCAAAAGTTTGTTTGTTTGGGTTTTATTTTGTTTTTGGTAAACACAGACAAGCTGATTGTAATATTTATAGGAAAAGGCAAAACAACTAGAACAGAGAGAACCATTTTGAGTAAAAAAATACACTAGGACTCACACTACCTGACGACAGACTTACTATAAATCAAGACTGTGGTATTGGTACAAAGATGCAAAGATGAGTGGAACAGAACAAGAATCCAAAAATAGATCCAGATATGGTCAATGGGTTTTTGATAAGAGCCAGTTCTGATTGTTGGAAAAAGAAGTCACAAATAAGCAAAACAGGACGGTTAAAATGAACCCTGTGCTAGAAACCAATGGAAGGTTATACATATAGACCTCCCCCAGATCATACAGACAGATATGGAAACGTGCAGAGACGTGTATGTGCGCACATTTGTTAGTTTCCATACGAATACTTCCTAACTCTACCTGCTGAGAGCATGAAGCTGACACTTCCAATAGCAATAAACATACCTTTATTAAAAGGAACTAAGGCTCCATGGTGAAGGGTCTGACTCCAAGGCTAACACAGAGAAAATACAAAATGAGCCTGGAACATCCTGTAGGATCAGAAAGTAAAAAAGTACTTAAAAAAAACCAAAATGGAGGCACGCTGAAGGACAGGAGAACTCCCTGTGGCCAAAGCTGGAACGATCTGGGCAACAAAGTAAGCAGCAAGAACAATGGGTTATAACACAAAGCATAAAATACATAGCCATCAGTTCATCCCTAAATAAATTAATGATAATGTATAAATGAATAAATGAGAAGACCAATCTTCCTTACAGTAGAATTCCAATTCATAAATGTAGAAGTGATGAGGGAAACAGGAAACCACCATTAAGCCACCATTAACACTGCTGCAGGCTAGATCCGCAGATTTAAAATGAGTGGGGAGGGGCTCCTGGGTGGCTCAGTGGGTTAAGTGTCTACCTTCCACTTGGGCCATGACCCCAGGGTTCTGGGATCAAGCCCCATGTGGGACTCCCTGCTCAGCATGGAGTCTGCTTCTCCCTCTGTCTCTGCCCCTCCCCCCTGCTATCACTCTCTCTCAAATAAATAAATAAAATCCTTATAAAAATAAAAAATTTGGGGCACCTGGGTGGCTCAGTGGGTTAAAGCCCCTGCCTTCGGCTCAGGTCATGATCTCAGGGTCCTGGGATGGAGGCCCGCATCGGGATCCCTGCTCAGCAGGGAGTCTGCTTCCTCCTCTCTCTCTCTGCCTGCCTCTCTGCCTACTTGTGATCTCTCTCTCTCTCTGTCAAGTGAATTAAAGAAAAAAAAAAATTTTAAAAACTCACATTTCTAAAAAAAAAACCACAGTTAAGTCCACTAATGGATATTTACCCAAACAAAATGAAAACACTAATTCGAAAGATACAAGCACCCCTATGTTCATAGCTGTATTATTTACAGTAGCCATCAAATAGAGGCAACCCAAGTATTCTATCGATAGATGGATGAAGAAGGTGAGTGTGTGTGTGTGTATACTATATACTATATATACCGTGTATATAGTATATAGTAATACTATATTTACCATGTGTATTAAATACTATATACCATGTACATAGTAATAGTCCATGGGCTATTAGTAATAGTCATGGGCATATACCCCATGGACTATTATACCCCATATTTACTATTATATAATATATATTATATGCACTATTATATATATTATAATGTATATATACTGTTATATATAACAGTATATATACACTAGTATATATACATTATAATATATATGTACACATTATAATGTATATATAATGTATATATACACATTATAATGTATATGTGTATATATGCACTATTATAATGTATATAATGTATATATACTAGTATAATATATATAATATATATATATTATAATATATATTATATATTTACAGCATAGACTATTACTCAGTCATAAAACAGAATGAAAGTTTGTCATTTGCAACAACATGGATGGACCTAAAGGGTATTATGCTAAGTGAAATGTCAGACAGAAAAAGACAAATACTGTATGAATTCACTTACAGTTGGAATCTAAAAAGCAAAACAAATGAACAAACATACTCTTAAATACAGAGAACCAAACTGTGGTTGCTAAAGGGGAGGTGGGTGGGGGCATGGGCAAAATAGGTGAAGGGGATTAAGAGGTACAAACCTCCAGTTACAAAATAAGTTAAGGAGATGAAAAGTACAACATAGGGAATATAATCAATAACATTTTAATAGTGTTATATGGTGACAGATGGTAAGTATACATACCGCAGTGAGCACTGAGTAATGCACAGAATTGGTGAATCACTATGTTGTATGCCTGAAACTAATAACACTGTATGTGAACTATACTGCAATTAACTAACATGGATGGGCAAAAAGAGAAAGATATATGCATGGTCTCAGAGTGTCTCTCCCCAAATATTTATTCATTACCAAGGGAATAATAGTAACTCTACAATGGAGAAATCTGGGGGAGACCACCTTACCCAAGTGATCAAGGTTGGCATCACTTGTAATAAGCTATAATGACATCATGTACCCTGACAGCACTTGAGAAGAGAACACCACCTCTGCAGTACTCACAACCTCAATCTAATCAAGTGAAAACATCAGAGAATCTCAAATTGAGGAGCATTCTACAAAATAAATAACCAGTAGTCTTCAAAAGTGTTAGGATCATGAAAGACAAGGAAAGACCAAGAAAATGTCACAAATTAGAGAAGCCCAAGGGGACAGAAAGACTGAATGTAATGTGGGATCTCAGATTAAATCTTGGAACAGAAAAAGGACAAGGGCAGGGAGGGGAACATGTGAAATCCAAGTGAAGCCTATAGTTTAATTAACAGTATCAGACCAATGTTAATCTGGCAGTTTTGATCGTTGTACTATAATTGTAAGAGGAAGATGGGTTAAGGGTATCTGGAACCTGCTATACTATTTTTGTAATTCATGTGAATCTAAAATTATTTCAAAATACAAAGTTAAAAAAAAAAAGCAAAAGTTTTCTTTCTAACATTTATTATTAAACTGGCTGTCTGATTTTTTTTTTTTTAATTTGAAAGAGAGGGGGGGAAGGTCAGAGGGAGAAGCAGACTCCCCATGGAGCTGGGAGCCCAATGCGGGACTCAATCCCAGGACTCCAGGATCATGACCTGAGCTGAAGGCAGTCACTTAACCAACTGAGCCACCCAGGTACCCTAAACTGGCTGTCTGAATACTGGATCATTTTTATCTGTAGAAACATTATACTTGGGGGAACCTGAGTGGCTCAGTTGGTTAAGCATCTGCCTTTGGCTCGGGTCATGGCCCTGGGAGTCTGCTTCTCTCTCTCTCCCTCTCTTTCTTTGCCCCTCCCGACCGNAAAAAAAAAAAAAAAAAACTAAAAAAAAAAAAAAAAAAAAGGAACATTATACTTGGTGGTCAGGTTTATAGGATATCCCACAAAGTCAATTTAGCCAATAATGGAATTTTTTTAATATACTAGGAGAAATCAATGTAGTTACAATGCTAGTAATTGAAGATAATGGTGACAGAATAAAAAACTGTTTAACATATTGCTACATAAAGAAAAGCTACACAAAGTACATTTAAGGAGACAGATGTTACTATAGAAATCCCTGAAGATTTTAATGTCCCCAATTTCACAACAGAACCCAGAAGGAGGCAAAGGACAAAGGTGAGGAGTGCTCATGCCTGAATTCCTACAGTGTGCCAAGCAGTGTTAGGTGCTTCTGATGAATGATCTCAGCTAATCTTTCTTATTACCTTGTGAGGGAGAGTTTGTTAACCCTGTTCACACATTAAAAAAAAAAAAGTGTCACTGAGGTCTCATGACTAATTAAATGGGAGAACCAAGTTTCAGTCCCAGGTCTGACTCCTTTCAATGCCTTTCTCTGTATGTACTGCATCAGATGAAAACTGAGATTTAGTCTCCCGAGATAAAGGGCACATCTTCAGAGGCTGAGAAGGAAAGGCACCGAAGGGGCTGACGATCTTAAGAGAATCAAGAAGACAGAACTAGAAAGTGTTAAAAGGTAAACAAAAGATCCTGGTAGAAGAGGTTTTAGGTTAGGGTTATGCACACAAAAGCTGCAGGGCTGGGGGGATGGGAAGGGATGTTACAGATGCAGCCCAGAACAAGCAGGCAGAAGAGCTGTCCTCTAGAGAACCCGTGAAGGTCAAGGAAGGAGCAACACAGAACATAGAGCTCGTACAGTGTGGTTACACTCTTCCAAGTCCNGTGGGGGGGGGGGGCTGTGTGCGTGTGTGTGTGTGTGTGTGTGTGTGTGTGTGACTTCCAGTGTTTTAAATCACAATTAGAAGAGGACATATCTTTATTTACATCTTTCTAACCCTAACACTTCAAATTAACAGCTGAACATCAATCTGAGTAAAGGTTTACAAAATTAAAACAAGGTCTCTTTTTTTTAAGCCAAATATTGATGTCATTTCTTATCCAACTAATTAACCCAATGAAACAGCTAAAGTGAGATGTCATTTCTGTAACTTCGAACAGCTTCATTATTAGGACTGTTTAAATGCATCACCTCACTCATTCCAACAGTTTCCTTTGAATTTTATTTTTAAATTAAAGCAAAGCAGGAATATAGCAGTATAAGGAAAAACCCATTATTCTGGTTAGACATTTTCAGATTTAAAATTGATAAAATCTCAAGTGTGAGGGTTCTTATTATTCTGAACATATAACTGGGGTACTGAAAGGGCAGAGATCTTGAAGACAGGAAAACAGTTTCAAATCCTAGCTCCCACGTCTTTTGAGCCCACGGAGGTGAAAACCTACTTTAAAGGTTATCATGGAATGACCCGAGAAATACCTTGTGTATCTCTCTACCCTGCATCTGCATGCAGCAAGCCTTTAATAGAGGAGTTGAAAGAAAGTAACCATATCACATGGTTCTTCACACATGGGCCTTAAACCATTATAATGATATGTAATCATTCAAATGACAAAAGTGACAGCTGGGCAACAAACAAGTCCAACTGACCAAAGCAATCTGTTCTGGTTAAAATAGCACCAGACAGAGCCCGGAGACATGGGCTTTAGTTATATTTCGACTGCTGCTCAGTCAGTGACTTCCAGGCGAGGACGCAATCTCTTGCACTTGCCTCCTCCTCCATCACACATAGGGGACAGGGGCTTCCTTCAAGCACCAAAGTCCTGGCAGCCCATCAGGCTATACTGTACTGGGGGGCTTGGGAAAGCATGGAGGGAGAAAAACTGTAAAGGGATAAAAACGGACAGGAGTCCCATAAGGAAGGGAAGAAGGAGGAAGCACCTTGCCCATCTGCAAGCATTCCACAGGTGATCCCAAGCTCTCTGGGTCTCAAACTCTACAGTCAGAGAGGCTGGTGTGTTGAAACAGTTTCCCGGGGTTACAGGCCAAGGACAGAGCGAGCATCAGGGATGATGAGCGTCAAGGATGCTGATCACACCTTCCAACAGGCTGTCAGGCAGGGTGTTCCTGGAAAGTCAAGGCCATCCCACCCCACCTCTGTGAAGACAGACCTCAGACTAGGAGAGGGTGGTTTACATACAAAAATGGGGAAAAGAATGATACTTTAGTTGCTGTACCTGCTTCCATCTTAAAAATTCAATACAAACAATCAGATGTTTTAAAGAATGTTTCAGTTTTTTATTTTTATTTTTTATTTTTTTTAAAGATTTTATTTATTTATTTCACAGAGGGAGAGAGAACACAAGGAGTCAGAGAGGAAGGCAGAGACGGAGAGAGGGGGAAGCAGGCTCCCTGCTGAGCAGGGAGCCCGATGCGGGCCTCGATCCCAGTACCCTGAGATCATGACCTGAGCCGAAAGCAGAGGCTTTAACCCACTGAGCCACCCAGGCGCCCGAATGTTTCAGTTTTAAATCTGGAAGCTTTTGTTCAGTTCGAATGCTCTTCACATTCTTAAACTAAGCAAACTGAGCTTACTTTTATGCCGTGTTTATTACCACCATGTTTCATCTAAAAACAACTGGATTGATCTCTTTAAAACAGTAAACTAGGGGCGCCTGGGTAGGTAGTCGGTTGAGCATCCAACTCTTGCTTCCGGCTGAGATCGTGGTCTCAGGGTCATGAGAGGGAGCCCCCTGTCGGGCTCCGCACTGAGTGTGGAGTCTGCTTCAGATTCTCTCTCCCTCTGCCTCAGCCCTTCTCACTCGTGCTCCCTCTCTTTCTCTAATAAGTAAATAAATCTTTAAAAAATAAATAAAATAGAAGAGTAAACTAAGGTCCAACAGACCAAAACCACCAAAATCCAGCATTCTGTAAGCCTAGAATAAAAACCGTTTATTGAACAGACTACTGCTCAACCAAAAAAGTGAGGAACTAAAACATGTAGACTCCTCCCCTCCCCCATTTCTTTATTCTTTCTTTCTTACTTGGAAAGGAATGAACTTCAGCTGCCATTTCTACTCTCAGGAAAAAATAAGGGAGAAGGCCTATAATACACAAGTAAATAAGAGACAAAAATAAACACGCTTTATCTGGCAGAGAAAGTCTTTTTTCTCTGGTCTGAACCCAGGCTCCCACACAAGCTCGCAGGCTCGGGAGGGCCACCAGCCCTGTGGATTTAAGGTCCCAATCCGTGAACTTCCTTCCATGGGTCCAGCTAAGCCCTCACACTTCCCTCACGTCGGCCCCCTGCCTGGCTAGTGCTCCATCATGTGGCCCCGTTTGCCCTAAGGGCAGCTGAACCCCTAAACAAACAGGCTCTTCCCCTCAGGGAGCTGTGAATCACACAACCAACCTGACCTTCAGCTGAGTAAGATGGTCAGAAACAAGGACAGCCCTCCATTCTTTACTGACCCGGGAACAAAAGAGGGTCAGGAACAAAAGCATGTCAAATCCTCGCCCTGATAAATGACACGGAGACTTGACAACAGGGAACGGACTTTGAAGGATTTGTAAATTGATAATGGAACTTATCTTTTATCTTTGGGCAATCACCTAAATGCTGAATCTTGGTTTTCTTATCTGTAAAATGAAAAACGTAACAGTACCACCTTCCAAGGTTGCTTTCAAGATCTATATGGCTATCAGTGGGAATTCTAAAGTGATTATCACTAAAGTAAGTGTTAGGTTTCTCAGAGCGACCAATCTGGAGGCACAGGTACCCCAAGGTGGAGCTCCAGGGTTGGAGGATGGAAAGAGAAGGGGCACAGATTTGACTTTTGTCCCCCACCCCCCCATTCCCATGGGTAGTAGCGGCTCGTTACAGCAAGGACTCTTGATGGGGTGGGGGTGGCGAGTATGTATTGTTTGGGAAAGGCCCTCACCTCATCCCTAGTTCCACCCTTACCCCAGCTTTAGAGAGAGGAGGGATAGCCAAGTGTGACCTAGCTTTAGCAACTTAATGGAACAGGCACTAGTATTTGCAAGACGAAGAGCTTACACTACAATATTGTGGAGGATCCTCCAAGAGCTCTCTGAAGTAAATGCCAGTATTCCTTCTTATGAGACAACAAAACGGACTCTGGAAGACTGCCAGGCACCGAAAGGCAGCTCTATAGAATTCTAAAGCCCATTTACTTTGCACTATAGTGACAACATCTGTTATTGAACAGGAGGAGTTACAGAGAAGTGGAAGTTGAGTTCTTTCCCCAGAAGAACACAGAAGAAGAAAGAAGAATTATATGAAATAAGAGCCTCGGTTCTGCCCTAGGCTGAAGTCCGATAAACATGGAATTGGCTCACAGATCAAGAACCGGAAGTAGGATAACCGTCTGTGAAAGCAGAAATTCTATGACTGCTCAGGTAAACTTACTTCTGATAACTCGATGCTTAGGGTTTCTCCAGTTCTATAAAACCTCTCCAACTGAAGAGGGCTCCGTAGATTTACAAACCTGTGGGGTTGGCCCTTATCCTGGGTCATTTCTGGACCAAAAGATATTGATGAAGCAGTTAAAATGCTTTGGTTGCAAAGTCACAAAATGGCCAAGCTATCTCTAATTAAAAAGCAAGCCAAAACTGTACTAGGTGGCGTTATTTCTGACAAGAATACTCCCAGACAGGGTTTGAGGCAGTTAAGAGCGAGCAATGGTGGGTATTTCCACTGCTCCCTACAGTCTCCATCAGCCACCAACCTCTATTTCTTTTTTTTTTTTTAAGATTTTATTTATTTATTTCACAGAGGGAGAGAGATCACAAGGAGGCAGAGAGGCAGGCGGGGGGGAGGGGGAAGCAGGCTCCCCGCTGAGCATGGAGCCCGATGCGGGCCTCGATCCCAGGACCCTGAAATCATGACCTGAGCCGAAAGCAGAGGCATTAACACACTGAGCCACCCAGGCGCCCAGCAACCTCTATTTCTGACAAACATGTGACCTTTGTCTATACTCAGGAGAAGTGCTGTGTAGACTAAGCTGTAAGCCCTGCCTCCCACTCCCTAGCCCCCAACCCTAGCATGGGATGCCCATTGTTAGGCTCCTCCAGCAGGGAAGAAGGCCCTCGTGGCCATCATGGGCCCTCTCCTACAGTTTCTGCACATCTGCTCCATTCTCCTCTCTGTTGGCTGGCTTCTGTTTATACCTGGTTCCCTACCTCCTAATGATATCATTTATTTGTTTGTTCATTTTTTTAACATAAATAGCACTTATCAATATATAAAGCGATGGTTTAATGCACTACAGAAATCAACTTTTAAATAAAAAAACTCTGAGGTGGAAACTATCATCCTTATGTGCCTTTTTTAGATGAAAAAAATGGGGTACAGAGAAGTTAAGTAACTTTAAGATCACACAGCTTCCACTTGGCTATCATGGGCTTCTGGCAACTCTCTATATCATGATATTTTAGTTTCAGATCCCAATTCAAATTCCCAGCCACCATGCTTAATACTTGCCTTAATAATTAACACTTACATACTTACTTAATAGTACATTGCCTTTACTCTCGTAATCACCACTAATAATTAGCGTCAGTACATTCAAGAGGTAAAATGAGCCCCATCAGATGTGATGAAGTTAAGAAATCTGAGCTTTTGATTTTGTCTTCCTCTAACATTGCAATACTACATTCTGATTTTACAATGAATCTCCAAAGTTGGGCTACATCTCACAATCACTGCTGACTGTGATGTATCATTTCCTGCATACCTATTAGAACTTGTAGTTTGGAAGAAAAGTCTGGAGACAATTGTAGAGCATTCCTTAGAAATGCTGTCTCAATCCTCAAGAATGCTCTTGCTGTCACAGAGGGCCATAATATGTGGAACAACATGGACATCTATGGCCAAGGGCAAAAATAATGCAGAAGACATCAACTTAGAAGGTAAAGAAGACTTAGAAACACCGTTAATTTATTTCACCTGCATTTTCTTGTTATATGGCCCAAGAATTTTCATCTGCATCTAAGCAAGCCGCAAAGAGCTTACTTAACAAATATAAAACAAAATTTTAGGTGATAAAAAGCCCTGCTGGAGTTTATTGGGCAAGTGTTTTCTTTCTTTCTTAGCTATATATAAAATAACAGTGCCTCTTACAACTGATGCTTTTGAAAGATTTAATAAACTACAGAAACTATAATCATAACTAGCAGAAGGTGTCTCAGAGACATAAGAACATCAGGATGCCAAGCGCCTGTACTCTGAGAGGGAAAAAATCCTCTGAGGAAGTCCAGAGGTACAGAGGCAAGTTCTCAGATAATAGGAGGCTATATGGAAAGCAGTATCTAGCTAGTAACTAGGAATACTGAAAAAATTTTCCCCAAAGTTCACCAAAGAATTTGGGCTCCAGCAGCCCAACTCCATGGATACCCTTGCTTCCCCATTCTCCTCTGGAAGACAGGGATGACAGTCCTTCACTAAGTGCTACTGCTGTAGGGATCAAATCAGCCACCTAAGGAAAGCACACCACTTCGTACAGATTAAACAATGTTAGCTACTCCTAGGAGCCACCAATCAAGAAAAGGCAGCTCTTCAAAGAAAAAAGGAAGGAGCAGATAAGGAAAGCAACTACCTGCTAGACTCAAGTACCCAAGCACATGACTTGGACTTCTTCTGTGATCATGTTCTCTATTTAATGACTACTCACCCAGACACAAGCAATTCTTAAACAGAGACTTCCCTTATATCCTGAACAAAAGCAGCGCCCACTGCAGTTTTATTTCTCTGCTTCTGTAATCACATCCAGATCTGAAAGGGTTCCTTCTTCGGACACAAGCCAACCCACATGGCAAATCTCTCCATGCACAGCCCACCCTCCCAACCCCATACAGAAAGAAAAGTGCTCTTAAAGTCATCTGGAGAGACAATGTGCCAATATTTTTGCTTGCATTCCAAAATACAGCAAACTTCCTGTCCCTGGTGTAGCCTAGCAAGCTCCTCAGAAAGGTCATGGTAATAGCACTGGAAGCAATTCCCAACAAGCCCGGGAGCCCAACCTCGGCACTGAACGTGGCTTCCACCCATTCTCTACGCAGGTGCAAACTGCCATTTCTCTCTGCAGAAGAGATCCCTCTGATGCAGCTCGAGCTGCTCTGCCAAACAGTAAACTAAATTACTGAACTGCTACATGAAAATCATTATTGATCCATCATTTAAATAAAAATCAGTACTGAAAATCTGCTGTTCTATGTCATACTGCTAAGTAAACCATCGTATGGTTTTGATATCCAAGTAGGACAGTACCAGCTAACTTTCAATTTTTATATTCAGGCCATAAAATGTGAAACTGAGCTATGCACAACACAATTTTTTAACAACCTGAAAAGCTAAGTATACCAAGATAATAACAGAAGAATACAAACCAATTAAAGTGAATTCAGTGCAAAGATTCCATCTCAGCTTCTTAGTCAATGGGTGACATTTCAGGGAAACTGAAGCTCTTTGAAATATAAAGTACATTTTAAAAGATATTGACACCCTGAAATTTAAAACATGTTCTTTACAAAAAGAGTCGTATCATTGAATGCTGAACTAAGCATATCAAAGAACTAAAAAAAATTCTGATTTAATGAAAAATAAAAATAACAGAAGACTTTGTTAAGAGAATTTTGTAGCATATTATTTGAGGAGCAGAACAGACAGTGAAGTTTCTCAAACTCAACTTTGGTATGGACGCAAATTTTCCGCACTTAGAGCATATGGGATGTGGCGGTTTCCAAGTCACCTGCATGTCTTAAGCTTTTGCCCTCTACTCAGTAGCTTTGTTCATTGTGCAGATAAGAGGCTGATGGGAAGAGAGATGCTTTCATTAAAAGATCCCAAACAAATGTTCCCAGAAAATGAAGATATTGTTCTAGAACAGAGACCAACTGTTCAGGTTAACAGAGCGAGAGTCTTCAGTACTACTCTGTCTTGTACTGGCTACTGTAAAAGAGAACATGTGTATTCTTCAGCTCACAATAGCATTAGGCTTAAAAAAATGGAAATTAATCACTGTATGTCAGTAAGCTGAATCCCCCCAAATGACCAACGGAAGACGCAGAAGAGTGGAGAGTGGAGTTTTTCTTAAAACTTCTCATGTAATTTCATGGGGACTGAAACACCAGAAGTATTTTAAAGATAAAACAGCTCGAAAAAGATGGATAATCATTTATCCATCATTTAAAAGTAATCCACATACAAAAATCAACTCAAAATGGAAAGATCCAAACATAGGAGTTAACACTATAAAATTCTCAGAACACGTAGAAGTAAATTGTTGTGACCCTGGAGTAAGCAATAGTTTTGTTTTTGTTTTTTTAAATACATGATACTAAAAGCGTAAGTGACAAAATAAACAACAGATAAACTAGAAATCACCAAAACTTAAAATTTTATGTTTCAAAGGATACATCAAGAAAGTGAAAAGATAACTCACATATGGAAGAAAATATTTTCAAAACGTATCTGAAAAGGGCACTTATCCACAATACACAAGGAACTTTCACAATTGAACAATAAAAAGGAAAACATAACCCAATTAAAAATGGGCAAATAATTTGAATACACATTGCTCCAAAGAATATACACAAATGGCAAATGAGCACATGTAAAAGATGTTCAACATCATTAGTGATGAGGGAAACGCAAATTGAAACCACAATGAGGTATCTCCACACTGTAGACAACGGCTATAATCAAAAAGACAGACAATAAAAATGCACAGAAATTAGAACCTTCATACATTGTTTGCAGGGATGTAAAATGCTACAGACATTTTAGGAAAGGGTCTAACAGATCCTTATATGATTCAACATAGAGTTACCACATGACCCAGCAATTCTCCTGGGCATATATCTAAGAGAAATGAAAACATGAACACAAAAAGTTGTACACAAACATTCGTATCAGCAGTATTTATAAGAGCCAAAAGTAGAAACAATGTCTCTCAGGTGATGAATGGATACATATCATGAGATAGATCCATACAGGGGGTGATTATTCAGGCACGAAAAGGAACAAAGTACTAACATATGCTACAATATGAATGAATCTTGAAAACATGATGCTATGTGAAAGAGGCCAGTCACAAAAGACCGCCTACTGTATGATTCCATTTGTACAAAATGTCTAAGACAGGAAAAGCTATACAGACAGAAAGTAGATGGGTAGTTCTCAGGGGCTAGGGAGAGTAAGGTGAGAGGTGACTGCTAATGGGTACGAAGTTTCTTCGGGTAGCGATAAAAATATTCTGGAATTAGACAGTGGTGATGGTTATATAACTCCACGAGTGTACTAAAAGCCACCGAATTGTACACTTTAAAGGAGTGAGTTTCATGGTTTGCAAATTATTCCTCAGTAAAGCTGTTAGTAATTTTTTTTAAAAAATCATCTACTCTATGCAAATAGCATGGGGCTCAGAGGTAGGGGTCTCAAGTCCTGTTTTGTTCATGTCCCCAGGCTTGCTAAACACTAGTGGCTCTCTGAGCCTAAGTTTCTGTACGTGTCAACTGCTTGACCCGGGCTCTAGGAGAGCAGGCCCTCCCCACCTTCAACGAGGTGATTCTTTGATCATGCCAGATCTCAAAACACAGCAACAATCCCACTGCCTATTTGGGAGTCACTAGAGACTTAACACTCTATCCTAATTAAGGTATACTCATCACGTGAGGCATAACGGTCAAGAGAATTAATACATCCAAAAATGAAGAAGATCAAAAAGGAAACAGTAAAACCAGCTGAACCAAGCCACTGCTAGAAAGCCCAACCACCCCCCAGTGCCAGATAACACCCCAGTTCTTTCCAACCTGCCCTGATAAATTAAACCGGCACTGGCAAGGGAAAAATTCTCTGTAGCCCTTTTCATAGATGGACTGGTTCAAAAAGATCTATACTGAATGTATATGTTCTTATGGCACAAGCATTTAAAAGGGTGTAACTTGGGCGCCTGGGTGGCTCAGTGGGTTAAAGCCGCTGCTTTCGGCTCAGGTCATGATCCCAGGGTCCTGGGATCGAGGCCCACATCGGGCTCTCTGCTCAGCAGGGAGCCTGCTTCCTCCTCTCTCCTCTCTCTCTGCCTGCCTCTCTGCCTACTTGTAATCTCTCTCTCTGTGTCAAATGAATAAATAAAATCTTTGAAAAAAATAAATAAATAAATAAAAGGGTGTAACTTTCAAAGGTTCATACAAGACCACATCCAGGAAAGAGGCGTTCGAGACACAGAAGAACACAAACCAGCCCTCTTCAGCTGGCTAATTCTTCTCTGTCTTTCAAGACTCAGCACAGGCAACAAGTCCTCTGGCAGCATACCCCAACCCCCTTCTCAATTCCCGCCTTTATGCCATCCCAGAACACCACGATGGGAGCAAGCAACAGCCTGGAGGACATCTCCACCTGGACTTCCCACCAACAACTCAGGCTTAGCATGTCCAACCCCTGACATCACCCGGTCTCTCCACTACCTACCCCAAGACTGTTTTCTTATTTTTCATTTTTGGGGAATGGCATCACCATCTATAGGGACTAATGGATACAGGCGGAAAACTACACACATCAGTAAAAAGGATGTATTATAGAATTTTCTGAAAAGATAATAATAGCTTTCATTCAGGATCACACACATGAAAAGGCCAAAGAACTATTACAGATTTTCCTGAGCACCTTTCAGGAACAAAAGAGAATATATTCAAAAGTAGTGCACCTATTATTTATGTGTAAAATAGTCCATCAGAAATACTTAACAGCAGTCTGCTCCTCAAAAGGAGTTACAGTTGGTCCTGGAACGACACAGGGGTTAGGGGCGCTGACCCCCCGTAAGTAGAAAATCTGCATATAATTTCTGACTCCCCAAACACTTAACTACTAATAGCCTACTACTGACCGAGAGCCTTACTGGTAACACAACCACATATTTTGTATATGTCCTACTGTATTCTTAAATAAAGTAGGCTATAGAAAAGAAAATGTTACTAGAAAATTGTAAGAGAAAATACATTTATAGTACTGCATTGTATTTGTTAAAAAAAAAAAAGTGGACCCACGCAGTTCAAACCTGTGTTGTTCCAGGGCAAACAGTATGTATTCCCCTAGTGCACCATGCACATTGTCACTTGAAAAACAAGAAAGAGAACAAAAAAGAATGGTAGAAATAAAAAGTTTTGTCAAAATTCTTACATATGGTAGTATTTAGAATTCATGAATCAATCATTTCTTGCCTCTGAATATAAACCAGAAATCTTCCGATGACATATGACTAATTCAAGATGAATGGCTGAAGCTAGACTTCTAGTTAAAATCACTGAAGATCAATGTGTAAATATAGTTTATTCCATAGGAGTTAATGCCCAGTCATCTTACTATAGCTAACAAATGATTTCCACCTCCTCAACATGTTTAAAATCTCTACAGTAAATCTCAAACATTTAATAGTATATGTAATAATCTCAAAACCAAATCATATAGATTGAACTAGATTTTTTTTCTAGCAAAAATATTAAGACCATGGTCACATGTCAGAAATTACTCTCGCAAATTATCCTTTCAATAGAAAAATCATGTTATCCCAGGAAATGTGTTGTTGAGGTAGAATATATGGTGCTCATCAAAAGAATTGCTCTAAGTTTTAAATGACACTTTGTCACAAAGTTACCAGAGCCTTCAAATTAATTCTCTAACAGATGGGGATACTAAAAAAATGATTAAAACAATGATACACAAAGCTGTGCAGTAGAAATCTCTATTTTTTTTAAAATACGGTAGCAATTATTCCTTTCAAAATACCGAATGAGGGCGCCTGGGTGGCTCAGTGGGTTAAAGTCTCTGCTTTCGGCTCAGGTCATGATCTCAGGGTCCTGGGATCGAAGCCCACATCGGGCTCTCTGCTCAGCAGGGAGCCTGCTTCCTCCTCTCCCTGTCTCTCTGCCTGCCTCTCTGCCTACTTGTAATCTCTCTCTCTGTGTCAAATAAATAAATAAATAAATCTTTAAAAAAAAAAATACCGAATGATTACCCAAATAATTCTCTCCATTTCTCAGACAGTAACTTCCCCATAGGATGGATGTAAAACATATGTGTGTGTATATATATGTGTATATATGTATATATATACACATATATATACACATTTATATGTGTGTGTGTATATATATATATAATAAAATCTATCACCTTCATTATAGAATTCATGGTTATCTACTATAACAAAAGTTTTATTTTTATTTATTTTTCCAAAGATTTTTACTTATTTGGCAGAGAGAGAGAGACAGTGAGAGAGGGAACACAAGCAGGGGGATGGGGAGAGGGAGAAGCAGGCTTCCCGCTGAGCAGGGAGCCCAATGCAGACCAATCCCAGGACCCTGGGATCATGACCTGAGCTGAAGGCAGATGCTCAATGACTGAGCCGCCCAAGCGCCCCAAGTTTTATTTTTATAAACCAGAAGAACCATGCTCTTCATTTTTGCTTCATTTCATATCATCATCACACATCACAAGACGAGGAGAGAGGTATGTTACCACGTCACCTATGAACTGGTTGTCCTTTATAAA
Organism: Ailurus styani; assembly: GCA_002007465.1. Classification (NCBI taxonomy): domain Eukaryota; kingdom Metazoa; phylum Chordata; class Mammalia; order Carnivora; family Ailuridae; genus Ailurus; species Ailurus styani. The sequence continues at coordinate 1,233,821 of LNAC01000166.1, read as the reverse complement.
GTAATCCAAACAAGACACTTCAAAGAGTGAAAGAAGCACAATCAAGAGTCATCCTGAGGGGCGCCTTGGTGGCTCAGTCAGTTAAGCGTCTGCCTTCGGCTCAGGTCATGATCCTGGGGTCTTGGGATGGAGCCCCGCCTAGGGCTCCTACTCATGGGGGAGTCTGCTTCTATCTCTCCCTCTGCCCCTCCCCTCAACTCATGCTCTCTGTCTCAAATAAATAAATAATCTTTTTTTAAAAAACCCACACATTTATTAAAACAACAACAACAAAAAAGAGTTATGTTGGGGCAGGAGGTACAAACTGGGACTATCCTAGACAACCAAGATCATCCATACAAGGAAACAAATTCAGAAAAGTTCTTTAATTTCCTAAATTTACACACAGGGTCCAGAGGGAATTGAGGTTGAAACCGATGTCTGACTGGGGTCCAAAACAATAACCATTTCCAAAACAAAACAAAAATCAGGAGCAAGTCAACTCATGTAGTACCAGTGCTTGTGTTCCGTATATTGCTATGATCATGAGCTCCGCAGTATGACTTACACAGGCTTCGTGAGTTATTATTGCTTCCACTAACACTCAAATCCCCTTGCAATTCCTATAACTATGCTAAGGAACTACACATGGGAGTTAAATTTTAAAGACACTAGGTGGAAGAAACACTAAGAAGTGCAGAGTGGAAACAAAAATCTCACCCTGGTGAGTGTTAACCAAGCACAATCTTCCAACAGTTACACGGTAGCAGTATCTTATTAAGAGATGTTTACTGTATACATCATCCTGGAGGCTCAACTGCCCCAAGACATCAATGGCTCTAATTGTACTGCATACACAGAGAGCACTAAGTACATGCAATTTTCCTGCCTTCACAACTATATAGGCTGTTCCAACCACAAGCATGAACAAACAGCACTCACAACTGCTTCATACAGATTAACAGTATCTGTTACCATCTCATTTACATTCAGTAGGAAGCTGTGAGTGGGTTTCCCGTAATTCAATTACATTTGCTACACAAATTATTCCTCCATGTTTTAAGCCAAAGAACCCCTGAATATGTATTACCAAATTTTAGGCAATTTTTTTCTGGTTGGAATTTGGTACATATAGCTCTAATAAGAAATTGGTTAATTTAGCTATGTCAAAACATTCAACTAAATTCTCTATTTTCAAATTTTAGTTTTGCATATTTGAAAGCTTATTAAACTGTTCATCATATAAGTTTCCAAGTCATAGTCCAACTGATATTATGATACATACTCCTCTCTATACCATAAAAATCTTTTCTTGGCTTTATAGAAAAGTAAACTTTTTAGAACATTTAAGGTTTTATTTATTTGAAAGAGAGAGAGAGGAAGAGAGTGCGTGTGTACGCACGAGTTGGGGGGGCAGGGGGATACAGGCAGAGAGTGACAAGCAGACTCCCCATTGAGCAAGGACCGGCCAGGGGCTTGATGCCAGGACCCGGAGATCACAACCCGAGTCCAAGCCAGACACTTAACCACCAAGTGAGCCACCCAGGTGCCTCAAAAAGTAAACTTTTTAAAAGAGGAAATATACACACATTAATGCAACCTTTCCTTTTTTATCATATCGATGTAGTGGTGAAGTCTAGGTAACTATAGTTGTTTTACAGGAGTCTATGAATGCTTTAATTGCCTCTCAGGATGGATAAAGATTCAGTTCCCTTTCCTAAATCTTCCAAATCTACAGTACTAGTTATAAAAAAAAAATGACAATGCTGGCATTAAAAGATAAAGTAAATTTTAAGTTTCTTGAGGACGGGGGACTTGGACTTGGTTGTGCCTCCCATCTGCTCTACACATCACAGGCATGTTCCCAAGACCGCCATTTCTATTTCTAGACAGTTCTTAATGACATTAATGAAAAGAGGCACTCTGGATAATCCAGGAAACCATATAATTTAGAATTTATGTTGCTGAAATTCATTATATGTAATCACTGAGGCGGTTTTGCTTTCCTGATTCTATGCTATGTCATGTTATACTAAATAATTTAGCTTGTATTGGCAAAGTGGACTTGGACAGGGCACCGGAGAACCTGGCCTAGGATGAAAATTATGCTCTTTCACGAATTAAGTCAGGATACAACCAATAAAGAATTGTACACTATGTCGCTAAAGGGGTTTATCTAGGGATCTCTCTTGCCCCATTTTCAAAGAGATATCTACCATTTATTAAACCCACTGTTCAATGAGCATACAAGAGACTGGTCTAGGCCCACATTAGTGTCTCCAAACGTACATACATCTCTACTCTCCCCTATGTAAATTAGTAATACTACTCTCAAAGAAAATTGAGTAAGAGCAGATGGCTTAGGATAAGGGTTGGCAAGTTTTTTTTCTGTCAAGTGCCAGAGAGTAAAAATTTTAGCCTTTGTGAGCTATACAACCTGTGTCATAAGTACTCAACTCTGCTGCTAACGTACAACCCTAGACACTATCTGACAAGGGTGTGGCTGTCTTCTAGTAAAACTTCACTTACTTACACAGGCAGCAGGCCAGATTTGGCCGTGCCTTAGGTAAACGCACTGGTATTTCGTGGGGGGAAGGAGGGAGCAGATGGGGGGCTCGAGTTGAGCAAAGTCAGATTTGTGCGCACAGCGCATGCTTCCACGTTGAGAAGGCTTCCCTACTACTTCCCACTCTGGGGCACCTCCCCCCTTCCACCCTGGTAAAATCCCATCCTGAAAGCTATCTAGTAAACTGAAGACTTTGGGATAAAATAATAAAATACTATGATGAGATGTGTCTTTCCATTCCTAATGGCATCAGTGGCCGAACCATGCTGCACGCCCACGTGCCCCACGGCAAGCTGGCAACCACATACCATGCAGTGACTGGAACACACTAGTTCAGGGTGCTGAGTCCTTGGCTTCGGGAAAGAGGTGGGGAGGGCAAGAAACCCTTTGAAGTTAAGTGAAAACTCTGTGTTTATACACACGTCTATTTGCAGCTTTCATCAGATCTCCAAAAAGTTAAACAAGAGTTAAGTTTAGTTAAGCTAAAGTTGTTCTAATCAAGACACAATGTATACTGGGGGGGTGGGGAAGTAGGGATAGGGTGGCTGGGTTAAGGACATTGCGGAGGGTTTGTGCATATGGTGAGTGCTGTGAAAGGTGTAAGCCTGATGATTCACAGACCTGTACCCGTGGGGCAAATAATACATTATATGTTAATTAAAATAAATAAATAAAAACGAAACCAAACATGATTGGTTTAAATATATCAATAGAAATTTTTAAAAAGTGAGAAAAAAAAAAGACCCAATGTAAAAATATTGTCTAGTAGAGATGAGTACTAGGGGAGAAGGGGATCGAGTGCTGGTGCTGGAGCCTAAGTGTGAGCACACGCCCTGATTACATCGCTTGTGTTCTCGTCCCTTCGGATGGCACCAGCCTATCTTGGGTTTCCACAGTATCTGCTTGGATTCCATAGCATTTGCTATTTCACTTTGTAACTGTAAAAGACAGTACTCTTCAGTTCCAGGTAAGGACCCGACTACAAGTATGGGCTCTGTGACTGACGCACATCAGAAGCTGGGCCTCTCGGGGAAGAAGGCTGTAGGTCTGCCAGGTCTCACCCCCAGGTAAGTGAAGAACATTACTGTACCTATGAGTTTGTGTATAGAAAAATCACACATATGAATGTATGAACGGAGGCAGTTAGACAATTTAAAACCTGGGCACCTGGGTGGCTCAGTCGGTTGGGCATCTGCCTTTGGCTCAGGTCATGGTCCCAGGATCCTGGGACCACAGGGATCCTGCTCCACAGGGAGTCTGCTTCTCCCTCTGCCCCTCCTCCCCCGTGGGTCTCTCAGTCTCCCTCTTCCTCAAATAATAAATAAATAAAATATATTTTAAACATTAAAATAGAAAACCCACCTCAGTAATTCCCAGTATCCAGTTTGGTTCCCATCGTCTATTAACAGTTTTGTGGGGCTCCCGTGGCTTTCATAACTTCAATTAGTGCAACCAGGCCCATCCTGGGTCCCTTGCCTATTAGTGGTTCGACTCCAATGAAGATGACTGACAAAAGGGTTTCTCATTCTGTAATGTGCAATATGAGTGGGAAAAGACTCCTGTTGGCCTGAGAATTGGGAGAGGCAAGCTAGAAGAACCGTTAAAAGTTAGAACTGACTAGCTGCTGGCTTCACCTTCCAGCTTCAGCTAATTACTGCCTTTCTCTCAGCCTCTGTTCCTTGTAGGTAACCTTATGTCAAAGAGTACCTGTGAAAATTAAATGAGATAATGTATATAATGCATTGTACGATAGCTAGCACCATAATCAGTCCTCGATAAATGTTAATTATAATCATCATCCAGGGGTAAACACTAATAGTGTTGCTTGTTTGGGGAATACAGAACAGTTACGTTTAATAGTTTTATGTATCTGTTGTCAAGAAAGTAAAAGCTGTAATTTTCTTCTTCTTCTTTTAATCCTTCACATTTAGTGCTATCAAAAAGTAGAAGTTCTATGAATACTTGTTCGCCTCAAGTGTAAAGACCAGTGTACCATTTTACCATCACTTCTATAGTAATTCTGCAAAATCTCCTTCAAAGAAATAATGGTGACATGCATTAAAAACCAGGTTTGTTTTTTCACTTTCCTGAGGAGTGCATACTCTTCAAGGGGATTTGGGGTAATCACATTATATCTACACAAAAAGTTTAAAGAATGAGTAATTTAGGTATAGACCCCAGTGGACGTTGGGCAGGCAAAAGCACAAGAACCTTTTAAGAGAATGGAGAACAGAAAAAGCATGTCTCCTTATGTGGATATACTGGCCAATGAGGAAAAGTGCTATTTAACTACCTCCCTTTGCCGGTAATTGGAGCTATAAAAAGAGCATCGTTACAGCAAGGGTAAGCCCATATCTTTCTGTCTGAGGCACACGCAGTCAGAAATTTTATAAGGATTCTAATTTTCTGAGTACTCAGCAATCTTAGTATCAATCAACTTATAACTGTTCTTCAGATCAAACTACAACAACTATCCTTTGCAAGACTTTTTCTTCCCTGCTGGGTCAGAAAATTGGCTGAAATCCTACTGCAAAATCTAAAAGCACCTTTTAAATTACTAAATGCAAGTCAGCGATTTTGGAGTCTGAGAAAGCTAAATTCCGTTTAAGTGATTAATTCAATTCCTATGCCAACAGTTACTTAAAATTATTTAAAAGTTATAACAAACTGCTAAAAAATACTGCTTAGGGTTGCAATATTTGTAACCACAAGCTTATTAACCTTGATCTTTTACCATCATTAGCTCAGCTTCTATTCCCTCCTGATCAATGTCATTCACTCCTGTGGCTTGTTCTATGACCTTTACATTGAAATCTTCCAATACTATTTCTCTAGCCCTGAACTCTGTCAAGATCCAAGCCCAGATTTCTAGTTCCTTCTGAACTAAATTTCCCTGAAATAAATACCTCAAGTTTAACATTTCCACACCTCCCCTCACAATGACCACTGGAGTCCCATTCCCAGTATAGGGAAAGACTGCACACGTCTCTACCCTCTTGAAAGTTGGGTGTGGCCATGAGATTTGCCATGAACAATGGAGTGTGAGAGGGACATGTGGGACATCACTTCTGGGTAGGAGCTTTAAGAGATCAACACATGACCTGCTATATTCTCTCTCGTGCGCCCACAAGCATGGAAGCACACACAAGGACTTCTAGGCTGGGTCCTGCAGTGAGGGTGAGGACAGAGCAGAGCCCCAAGGCAAATCATCATGAACATGTGGCACAAGACAGAAATAACCCGCTGTTTTAAACTAGTGCCATCTCAGTGTGTGTATCACAGCGTACCCTGGTCTACCCTCATTAATGCAGCCCCCTACAACCTGCTGTTCTGATCTCTGGTCAGGGCATCACACCCAAGCCAGTAAACTCAGGACTACTGAATGCTTCCCTCTTCCTCACAGCCCCCGTATCCAAACATAAGTCCTGAAAAATCTTACCTTTGAATTATTTCCAATTCACCCCCTCCTCTATATTCCCACTGAACTAGTTTTGGCTGGAGGCCATCTTTCTCCTTGATTACAACCCCAGAGCTTCCAAATATTGTCATTCCAGTATTCCAAACTTTTCCTGCCCGAAACGATCTTCCAAAATGACACCACAACGATCCTTCTAGAAATTAAATATGATGGAGTGCTTCCCATACTGAAAAGCCCTTCAACTTTTTCCCACTGCTCATATTAACAAGCACTTGAGGAGCACTTTTGTAAACAAGCACTGTGCTTGGTACTCTGGGAAGAACGATGAGTCATTCGCTTAACACTGATCTTCAGACTGAGATATGGTGACACAGCTAGTTGTAGAATGAGCTGCTCGATACTAGTATTTAGTAAAATATTAAAGCTCCTTAGACAATTCATTCTTTTAAAAATATTTATGTGAGAGTGTGTGTGTGCATGTGAGCGGGAGGAAGGGGAGAGGAGAAGCAGACTTCGGAGTACGTGGGGGCTGGGGGAGGGGAGAGTGGTTCCATCCCACCACCCTGAGATCATGACCTGAGCTAAAACCAAGAGTCCAAAGCTTAACTGACTGAGTCACTCAGATGCCCCTAATTTACTCTTGAAATAAAAACAAGAGTGCACTTCAGTTACTCTGTGAAAACTTGCCTCACTCAAGTTCTTTTTTTGTTTGTTTGTTTTTTAAGACGGGGGAGCGGGGAGGGGAGGGCAAGGGGGAGAGAGTCCCCGGCAGGCTCCACACCCAGCATGGAGCCCAATGTGAGGCTCAATCTCAAAACCCTGAGATAATGATCTGAGATAAAATCGGAGAGTTGAACGCTCAACTGCCTGAGCCACCCAGGCGCCCTGACTGGCTCAAACTCTAAAATGTTTTCTTGAGACAAAGAAAAAGGGATGGGCTGTAGCAGGGCAAGAACGCGCACAAGGCCCAAGATCCCAAGTGAGCCTCCCTGGAGACTGCTGATGTTAGTAGCTTACAAGTCATTAGAGTACATATCATTGTAGGTCTTTATTTACTAATTTTTATGTTGGGGTTCATCAAAATTTCAGACCCGAGTGGATTCTGTGGCAAATTACAGGCAACGCTAGTTTTATTGTACTTTGCTTTATGGTGCTTTGAAGATACTGCATTCTTTACAAATTGAAGGTTTGTGGCAACTCTCCACTGAACACACCATTTTTCCAACAGCATATGCTCACTTTGTGTCTCTGTGTCACGTTTTGGTAATTTTCACGATGTCAAACTTTTTCTTTTTTTTTTTCTTTTTCTTTTTTTTTTTTTTTAAAGATTTTACTTATTTATTTGACACAGAGAGAGAGAGAGATCACAAGTAGGCAGAGAGGCAGGCAGAGAGAGAGGAGGAAGCAGGCTCCCTGCGGAGCAGAGAGCCCGATGCGGGGCTCGATCCCAGGACCCCGGGATCATGACCCGAGCTGAAGGCAGGGGCCTTAACCCACTGAGCCACCCAGGCACCCAAACTTTTTCATCATTGTATCTGTTCTGGTGATCTGTGATCAGTGATCACGACTCTGAAAGCTCAGATGATGGTAAGCAATTTTTTGGAATAAAAGGATTTTGTAATTAAGGTATACACATTGTTTGTTTAGACATAACACTTAACAGACTCCAGTATAGTATAAATAATATCGTTTACACACACGGGGAAACCAAAAAAGTTCATTTGACTTGCTTGACAGTGAATTTCGCTTCACTGTGGTAGTCTGGAACCAAACCTGCAGTTTCACCAACCCATGCCTGTATTCTGTTCCAACACCCTCTGTTATCTGTGTCCTGGAAGGGGGCAAAAGGCTAAGAGCCACCAGTTTAGCCACAAGATAAAAGTCAAACTCCAACATGTTACAGCTCTTCAAAATCTGCTTCCAACTTGCCTCGGGGCCTCACCTCCTATCACCCTCCATCAGCTGCCTCTGGTCAGGACGTTCCTAACCTCTGTTGGAAATAGCATTCCCCCTCTTCCAAACCTACCCAAACTCTACTCACTCTTCAGGGACTAGCTCGGTAGTCAAAATTAACATTTTCTGTGAAACTTTCCTCAAGAGCTCTTGGCAATGTTAAGCTGACCTTTAGAAGGGAGCATTCTGATGCTTATTAGTTGTGTAAGAATAGACAAGATGCTAAGTCAAAGACGACTCAATAACTATGCTCCCAGTGGGCCTCTGAATCCAGTATCAAGACTACACTTACCTCTGTGTTCCCAGCACTTAGTACTATGCCTGGAAGACAGCAGCAGGCGTGGGATCCACAGTTGTTAAATGAACACCATTATGAAAACCACATTCCATAATCCCATGTGGGCATCAGCCTACTGATGGGTGCTAGGGTCAACTATTATTTTGAAAATCTAGAAAGGAAGGTTATATATTTGTAACGTCTAACTTTGAAAGATTATCTGTCCTTTTTTACAACTACAGGCCAGCAAAAATTGTGTATTTACATATGCGTGTGCTTCCGTGCAGCGTGTGTATTTACGTACGTTTAGTAGTTTCCTTTGACCGCCGTAATAAGTTTTCACAAACGGAGGGACTTAAAACAACAGAAATGCATACTCTCACAGTTCTGGATGCCTGAAGTACAAAATCAAGCTTTTGGCAAGGGCTGCACTCCCTTGAAAGGCCCTAGGGGAAATTCTATTCCCTGCCTCTTTCAGCATCTTGTGGATTCAGGCAATCTTGGTTTGTGGCTCCTCCACTCCAGTCTCTGCTGCCTCCTCTTCTGTCTCAAGTCTCCCTCTGCCTTTCTCCTACTGGAATGGCACTTGTCATCGGATTTAGAGCCCACTCAGGTAATCCGGGATGATCTCATCTCAAGACTCTTAATTACACCTGCAAAGACTCGTTTTCCAAATAAGGCAATAAATATCTTACGTAAGCTTTGGACGTGGACACATGAAGCCACCATTCAACCCACTACACTGTGAGTGAGTGAGTGAGTGAGTGTGTGTGTGTGTGTGTTGTAGACTCTGCCAAAGAACAGTCCTCAAACCAGGCTCGAATGCACATGTATATGTTGCCAAGGTGACAGTTTGGAGACTACTGGGTGCTGGGAACACCATGATGAACATGAAAGTCAGTGCCTGCCCCCATGGAGCAGAGAGTATGGTGGCGGATAGAGAATCAAGTTATTTTGGGGGCGCCTGGTGGCTGAGTCAGTTATATGTCTGCCTTCAGCTTAGGTCATTATCTCAGGGTCCTGGGACAGAGTCCCACGTCAGGTTCTCTCATCCTCTCTCTCTCTCTCTCTCTCAAATAAATAAATAAAAATTTTTTTAAAAAAGAAATCAAGTTATTTTTTAAAGTTGAAAAATGTAGTAGGAGGGAAAATTATACCATGGTTGTATAGAACAGGGAACCTTGCCTTACCTGCTGTTAAATGTTAAATGCAACCCTGATAGTTTCTCAATTAGAGAGATGGATAGCTCAGAGAAGATTCCTTGATTTTCAGCTTAGCTTACCTCGTGTTGGAACATCCCCTAGAAGTCCTTGTTTCTGACTCAAAAAATTACCCGACTCAAAGATACTCCATGGAACTACCACAGCTCGCATAACTAAGGACGCCATCCCTTGTAATACAGTCATTACTTCACAACAATCAAGAAAGAATAAACATGGCCGATTAAACTATGACATGCCATTAATTATAAGATGCATCCCAATTTCAGGGCTATTAAAATGCATACTTTGGAATTAGTGAAATACGTTCATTTTCAAATACATTTCACAACGTATCAGGACAAACAGCTTTTGATTAAACAGTATCACCAAATCTCAAGGTGCTTCCAGCAAAATTTTAATGTTGAGCTGACTTCACCCAGACTCAGAATATTTTTCACCTTCCTTCCATGAGGTTAATATATGTAAATATAATTCAGGAAGTCCTAAAATAAGACATAACCTCATACATTGAGTCTCTTCTAAGCTTGAGATAATTTGAGAAGTCAGAGATTGGGAAAGAACTCTAAAACCCTTGAACTGAAAAGCAGGAAGGATTGGCTGCTGGAATTATCATTCCTTCCTTGCCCAGAACTTGCTAACAGGTCACAAGGTGAAGAACAGAGTGCAGGAACCCGTGTGTGTAGTGGGGCAGGGCTTGCAACTACCTTACGGATGAGCTGGAGTTTCCCCAGAACCCTGTGCCAGAGCCCTACTCACCCTGTGAAAGGTACAATGGGAAGAGAAGACAGGACACCTGCTCTCAGATGGCTTAGAAAGATCTAAAAAGAGAAGCGATGAAACTTCTATGCATACCTGACTCCAACCTATGGAAGTTCCTCATGGAATGCAGGATTGAGATTCTGTTGTACTTTTATGCAGATGTCATGCAGGAGAAAAGGTTTCAGAGAATAGTCTGTTATGAGTCTCTTCTCACGCTACTTATTTTCTCTTTCATGCAGTCTGGGTTTTGACACAGAGATAGAAGGCCCATGTTGCCCTCTTTTTGTCCTATAAAAATTTAATGTTGGTCCTTGCATGTGAAATTAAGAGGACTCAGGAAGACAATGCCATCAAAGATTTTGTGGGAGGTAAGGAATATGTAAGAGAAATTTACTTTAAGTCTTTAAAAATGAACACGTGTGGGCCGTTATGAAATTTGTAAACACACATATACATTAAGAATGGTGTGTGAGGGGCGGCTGGGTGGCTCAGTTGGTTAAGTGTCTACCTTTAGCTCAGGTCATGATCCCAGGGTCCTGGGATCCAGCCGGGCTTTGGGCTCCTTAGGCGCCGCGGCAAGGAGCCTGCCTCTCCCTCTCCGGCTTCCCACTCCCCCTGCTTGTGCTCTCTCTGTCAAGTAAATAAATAAAATCTTAAAAAAAAAAAAAAAAAGGAACGGTGTGTGAAAGGGGCACCTTGCTGACTCGGTTAGTAAAGCATGTGACTCCTGATATCAGCGTTGTGGGTTCAAGCTCCACGCTGGGTGTAGAGATTACTTAAATATAAAGTAAAATAAAAATAAAAAATAAAAGAATGGTGTGTGAAAGTGTGCCCTCATCCAAAAAATAATGGAGGAAATATACTTTCAATTAATTAAGTAGTCTTAAGTGCAACTTGCAAATGCTTCTTAAAGTCTGAAAGGCACATTCTTTGCACACACACACCCCCCCACACACACACACATGAACAGCAGCTTAGTAAAGTATCATTTTAAAACAGATTCTTCCCTGGAGAAAACTTATTGCCAAAGCATCTGGACTATATTCCAGAAGGCATTTAACAAGTTACTATCATTTCTCAGACTCACCAGGGTAGTGCTGGCTTTAAAATGAATTAAAATTTTCTTTAGAAAAGCAAATCTATCTCTCTGATATGAGGAACCTGAGGGGCAGGGCAGGGAGTCGTGGGGGGTAGGGAGGGAAAAATAATGAAACAAGATGAGATCGGGAGGAGACGAACCATAAGAGACTCAATCTCACGAAAAAAACTGAGGATTACTGGGGGTGAGGGGGTAGGGATAGGGTGGATAGGTTGTGGACATTGGGGAGGGTTTGTGCTATGATGAGTGCTGTGAAGGGTGTAAGCCTGATGATTCACAGACCCTGTACCCCTGGGGCAAATAATAAAAAAAAAAAAAAAGAAAAAAAGAAAAACAAATCTCAGGCCTCCCACAGTCACTGGAAAAGAAGAGTAAGAAGTCGAGATTGGGGTGGCCCTAGCCCCTTCTCTTTGAGGAATAAAGGACTGATTTCATTAACTACAAGTATTCTTAGATCAGAGCCCACTGCATTCCCTGAAAGACAGATGCAGTTGAAATATATTTTTTCTACTTTTAAAGAGCAAAATAAATTTGACAAAGATAGTTCAATTCAGTAGTTAAGCAAACATTTGAGTAAATGGGCTGGCGTAACAAGAGTCTGGAAGAAAATAAAAATCTTATATCATATGCAAAAATTAATTCTAGACAGATTAATGACTTAAATAAAAAACTTTAAAATCTTCCTAGAATAGTTAAGAGACTACACATATATTCTAGGGGTCAGGAAGATCCTTCTTAGCAAAGAGTAAAAACACAAGAGACTTGTCTGTCCATATAAAAATTAAAAACCCTGAAATGGGTAAATACAGTCAACAGATAAATGTAAATAAGGAAAAAATCTCTCTATAACATACAAATAGCATCTAGAAATTGGCAAGAATGAGTCAACAACAGAAAAACCAGCAAAAAGCATGATTTCAATTTGCAGAAGAGCATTCTAAGTGGTAAACAATCATATAAAAAGGGCACAAAATCACAAATAGCCAGGGAAATGCAAATTAACACAGCAATAAGATCTCACTTCATATCCATTAGGCTGGCAAATATTTTTTAAAAACTTTATAAAAGATAATGTTGACATGGACTTGGAGAACTGGTACTGTCATACATCAATGATGGAAATGAGAATTGTTACGGACTTTCTGGATAGCATTCTGGCAACATCTATTAAATCAATTCCACTTCTGTGAATTGCAATACTGGGATGAAAGACCCACTTCCCCCTATATTTTTAATTTTGAACTTTGCATGTGTGATTAAGAGAATCAGTAAGACAACACTATCAAAGATGTGTTGGGAGAAGAAATAAAAGATATAAGATAGAAATCACAGACTTCTATAGAAACAATGAGCAAATGAATTACTTAGGTATATTGAGGTTTAGTGAAGTATTATTTAGAGGCTAATAATTAGAAACAAATTGAACACCAAATCAATAGGAGTATTTCCACACTATGGAATATTATGCGGCTATGAAAAAGAATGACTTTGTTTTACACCCAATATTTCAGAAAACTTCCCATGAGTGATAGAAGCAAAAGGAAAAAAAAGTATAATATAATCCCATTTTTATAAAGCAATGACACATTTCTCTTCCAGTATGTGCCTTTGTATGTGTATCTAATGTCGACATGGGATTGATTATGTGAGTATGGAGAAAAGAAGGCTATGTACTGGATTATTAAAAGTGGGTTGGGGGGTAGGCAGGGTTGGGCTGGAGGAATGGGGGTTGATGTAAAGGGAGAAAGCAAAAAAAAAAAAACAAACATATATACCTAAAATGCTTTGTTCATGTAAAATTGTAAGTGTGTGTGCCCCTGTGTGTGTGAAGAGGGATACATGAGAAGGACAGTCACCAAAATGTTGATGGTGGTTATCTCAAAGTGGTAGGAGCTCAGATTATCTTTAGCTTTTAAATATTTTTACATATTCAAATTCTTCATAATGAATATATTATGTTAACCATCAAGGGAAATGAAGTTTTGTTTCATTGTGACAATTTAGAAACTAGATATTTATATTTAGTTCATATATTTTCCTCCTTCCCTTCTCTCTGGTTTCCACTTATTAGCATAAAACTCCTGTAGTAACTATTGCACAGTACTCATTTTTTTTTAAGATTTTATTTGAGAGAAAGAGAACATAAGCAGCAGGGAAGGGGTAAAGGGAGAAGCAGACTCCCCGCTGAGCAGCGAGCCCGATGGGGGACTTGATCCCACGACCCTGGGATCATGACCTGAGCTGAAGGCAGATGCTTAACTGACTGAGCCACCCAGGTGCCTGCCTGTATTGTATAGTATTCAACTGCAGAGTCTACTCAGATTTGTATCTTCCCAACTGACTCAAGAAAAGGAGAGTGAGCAGAGTATCTGCGCGGCTCAGGGATTAAGCATCTAACTCCTTGGTTTCCACTCAGGTCATCATTTTGAGGTCATGGAATCGAGACCCCTGTGGGGCTCTGCACTCAGTGGGGAGTCTGCTTGGAATTTTCTCTCTCCCTTTCCCTCTGCCCCTCCCCCCCATTTTCTCTCTCTCTTCCTAAATAAGTCTTAAAAAAAATAAGAGTGAGTGAGTGAGAGTTGGTGGGGGGGAGAGAGAAAGAAAGGGAAGGAGAGAGAAGACTACAGGGAGGGGAAAAACAATTCATAAACTACCTGATCTACTGTTAAGTTAATTTGAGCCTTGTTCTTTGGCAAAATAATCTTAAAGTCATCTTGTACTTCACTTTTAGCAACTGTCATCTCAACTCACTGATAAAGAGAACTATTCAAAGAGTCCTCTGTGCCAAATTGGTAAAGGGATACACATTTTACTCCCCATCAATCACTGCCTATACAAAGAGAATTAAACTGGGCTTTTTCTCCTTATCTGTGGTTCCCTTCTTCTTAAGACATCACACTGAAGCTGACATTGACACAGATATTCAACAGAAGAAATGAAATGACACTCAAGCCATCTCGTTTGCTTTTCTCCCTGGCGTCTGGAAACTGTCTGAACCTCTATTATTTATTCTCTCACATCAGCACTCAGGCTCTAAGCTTCAACAGGCTCTCACGTTGCTGTGATCTACCTTTTGTAAAAAAGAGAATAGAAAATGCCAACTGATCCAAATGTAGTAAACTTGTCAACATACTCTTAGCCCTGAAAACCAAATAGTGATGAACCTTATTGGTCAGTGTAAGTTTCACGCAATGCACAGGAATTTATCAACAAAAAAGTATCTGTGGGGTCCTCTCCATGACTTGAATTCATGTTGTGAATACACACCATGGTTTTACCAAGACTTTCATAAGATTATTTCTTTTTTTTTTTAAGAATTTTTATTTTTATTTATTTGACACACAGAGAGCACAAGCAGGCAGAGTAGCAGGCAGAGGGAGAGCAAGAGGGAGAAGCAGGCCCCCTGCTGAGCAAGGAGCCCAAAGCTGGGCTCTATCCCAGGATCCCGGGATCATGACCTGAGCCCAAGGCAGACGCTTAACCGTATGAGCCACCAAGGCGCTCCAAGATTATTTCGTTTTATACAGTGGAAGAGGATTCCTTCTTTCAGAAAACTGGCCACAATGTAACAATGAACACAACACTTAAAACCAATATCCAGGGCGCCTGGGTGGCTCAGTGGGTTAAAGCCTCTGCCTTCAGCTCAGGTCAGGATCTCAGGGTTCTTGGATAGAGTCCCGCATAGGGCTCCCCACTTGGCAGGGAGCCTGCTTCCTCCTCTCTCTCCGCCTGTCTCAGTCTACTTGTGATCTCTCTCTCTAATAAATAAATAAATTTTTAAAAAATAATAATAATAAAATAAATTCTAAATAAATAAATTCTAAATAATAATCCCATTTCCAGGAACTCCAAATAATGAAATGATATAAAACTGACAAATTCAGTTACACAGATATCCTCGAAAACATGATAGTCAAAACAGCAAATGTCTAACAACTAAAAAATGGTCAGGGAAATAGTGGTTTATTGCTGATAACAGAATCCCATTGAGTCATAACAATTTTATTTTCAAGAGATACTAATAGGGGCGCCTGGATGGCTCAGTCATTAAGCCTCTGCCTTAGCAGGGTCCTGGGATCAAGCCCCGCATCAGGCTCCCTGCTCGGCAGGAAACCTGCTTCTCCCTCTCCCATTCCCCCTGCTTGTGTTCCTGTTCTTGCAGTCTCTCTCGGTCAAATAAATAAATAAAATCTTTAAAAAAAAAAAAAAAAAAAGACAGAGATACTAATAATGAAGGAAAACGCTCACGATCTAATGTGAATTCGGAAATGCAGTTCTATACAGTTTGGTCTGACTTTTTTTTTTTCCACTTTTATAGTCTCCATTTACAGGCCATGCCTGCATAACAGGAAAATGTTAATAATGGTTACATAACAAGTTATATAACTTCTAGAATTAAAACTGATATTCATTTTTGTCATTTTTTGGCCTATACTTTCCAAATTCTCAATAATAACGATATCTGGAGGAAAACAAGCAAATATCTTTTTAAAACACAACCACCAAGTCTCTCTGGCAAAAGAAAGCGAAAGAAAGCAGGGGGGAGAAAGCCCCGTTAAACAACTGGACAACTATTCCCACTGTGTGCATCAGACCAGAGAGAAAATCTGAAAAATATGCAAGCCAAAAAAGAATGTGAGGAGTGTCTTATAACAATAATTTTTTTTTCAAGTACACAACTTTTCATGGCTTACTTATAAAGTACTTTCTATTAGAGGGCCTTTCAGTGGAACTGCTTTAAGATTTTAGTTCGTGCTCCAGGATGAAAAGAGAAAAGCTGGGCAAGAGGTTCAAACTACCTGAGCTACAGAAAAAACCTGTACAAGAAGATGTTAAGGAATCCGAACGCACAGACGTTAGGGCCAAATGTATAGCTATTTTGCTAAGGTTTTGTGTCGGGAAAAAAGGTGAAGAAAAAGCATCTAAGCACAAATTTAAACGGCAGAGACTGCTGAACAGCTCCCAATATCCAATGCTCCTCTCTCCTGTAGAAAGAACTCGTGGGTACTGTGTCCAGTTACGACATCAGTTCCTTACTTGCCTGCCTATAGTGGAGTAAGTCCTGACCAATGAGCTGCAAGTGAAGTGCTGTGTTAGGACTGGTGGTTCCTGCTGTATGAGAGACGCAGACAATAACGGCCAGAGCTCCAGCAGCCATTAAGGACCACGAAGTGAAAACCACCTCCTCAGCATGAAGAGCAGAAAAACACGAGGAGCCTTGGTCCTTCACTCTGGATCTGCCATAACTATCCTGGAATATATGCCTTCAGACTCCTTTTATATGAAAAGAAAGAAATCTCCATATTGTATAAATCACTATTTTTTTTTTCCTGTTATGCCCTACTAACATCTACCTTAACTTATGTAACCTGGCCATGACGAACTTGTGAAAATTTCTTCCAATCCTGTCTATTATCAGTGGCTCTCTATTTCTCCCAAAAGCTGGGACCAAAATAAGCAGAGAGGGGGGAAAAAAGCCAGCGGAGTATCTGTATAAAGCCTCATGCTACTTACTTATGTTTAAGTAGGTAATCAGCATCTTTTAGAGCTCTCCCTCTCTCTCTTTTTTTAAGATTTTATTTATTTATTTGACAGAGAGAGATTACAAGTAGGCAGAGAGGCGGGCAGAGAGAGAGGGAGAAGCAGGCTCTCCGCTGAGCAGGGAGCCCAATGTGGGGCTTGATCCCAGGACCCCAAGATCATGACCTGAGCCAAAGGCAGAGGCTTAACCCACTGAGCCACCCAGGCACCCCTCTCTCTCTCTCTCTCTCTCTTTAGACACAACTAATTAAACTGTTTTTAACTTGGGTCTGGTGCTAGATTGATTTCGTGGGCCATTGTGGTTCAAGGTAAAAATGGATCTTGCATTATTTCAACTGCTAACCTGAAACAGACTAAACTTGAAGATCTCAAGCATAAGCTTCCTGAGGACCACCAACGACAATGGAATGACTGCTGGTTCTAACCATCCTTTGCTTGCATGTTGCTGATAAAGACAGAGGCAATTCAAAGTGAGTATCAATGAGTACAACATGTGCACAGATGGATATGTTTCCTAAGGCATTTCATCAACTCATTTTTGAACGCATGTCAGACTGTTATAACCAGTGTTTTCTAATTACCTACAAGGCAGCAGAATATTAAAATAGAAAAGTAAACATTTACCTCTTTTTGTCACTTTTAGCTATTTGAATCTAGTTCCCTGCCACGAGGAAAGCACGGTCAATGTGAACTAATTATCTGAACTAATTATCAAGAGCAAATCTTCATTTCTAACATCATAAACTCTGATATTGAGAAAACCGTCATATTTGAAAAAGACAATGTCTGACCAAGGAAGTCTTCCTCTACTGAGTGGAGAAAAGCAACAGAACACAACTTATTTTAGATTTTCACAGGGATACATCTTTAAGCACTGTCCACATTTCCTCCTAATCATAACAACTTACTGAAGATGTTAAATATTAACCTAAATAACAAATATCTTCATTACTGTAAGATTTTATGTTGTATTTTAGATTCAGTAACTTGGTATTCATTAAACAATCATTAAGCCATCAAAACCCAAGTGTTATTTAAGTACTTCAAACTAGGTTTAAGAATTAGCAGAATCAATTAAAATGACCTGCCCTTTAATTACAAAGCAATTCATCCACAAAACTGGAAAAAGGCTTGAGAATGTTGTTTTTTCCTTCTTTTACCACCATGTAATACTCCCACAAGGGCATAAAAGGAAACTCATTGTCTGGGATTAAGACACTAAAGTCTCAAGTCAATCTTGGGGCTATTCTAGGAAGATGACAACTGTACCAAATTAGCAGTTGTAGTTTTGTAACACTATTTAAACCAAATGGCTTACATTGCTTAGAAGTAAAATCCCTGGTACCCTGAGAAGATGAAACATTGGTTGGTTGAGTTAAATGGTCAGCCGAGTATCCGATCAGTCCCATTCTTTATTATACTGTAAGAGTTGATTAATTCCAAAGATTGATGGTATTCTAGTCGGTTCAAAATTAAAAATTCAACGACATAGCTACATGTAATATGTAAAGGAGGCATCTTAAGTTCAGAACAAAAGAACGCACGAGAGAGCAAAGAATCTAAAAGAGTTGTAATTTCCAGAAATAATTTTTTTAAATATTAATAGCTAATGATCCTAAGAATCATTATTTCATCATGACGGTCCACTAAGTCTTTATTTTCCCTACTGCTAATTTTAGGACCTGCCATCTTAGTTTCAATTTATATATTTACGAATATGTCAGTCACAGTTGAAACAGAACTAAAATTCTATTTCAAACATGCAGAGGTCACAGATGCTTTAGTAATATAGACATTTGGGACCTGAAAATTTTTAATTCTGAGGTTTGCTCATTCATGTAATTAACTGCTTTTGAAATATCTCTTATGTGCCAGGCATTGTGCTAGAAGCTGGGAAATAGCAAAAATAACTGTAGATACCTTTAACCAGAAACTCAAGTAAACATTTTTGTGCCAGTAAGGAGCAGGGGCGGGCGCTGAAGCATGGGGGAGCATCTTCTTGCGGAAATGTCTCCTAAATGGCTTAAATCCCATGAGATTTAAAATATTTTAACAGGTATTTTCTATTTTGTCAAGTATGACAAAATAATACATAAGCCAGCAATAAAAATTATTTTTCAAGTTACACATAATAGCTGATGTTCTTAAGATTGATAGTCCTGATGAAGACCAGAGGGAGTTCATGAGTCTGCCTAGAACTACAGCTCAGTAAGTACAAAGACAGATACCTCAGGAATCTCAAAAATAAACGAGTTTACAAGCTGGCCTACCAGGACTTGCTATTTCAATAAGGCAGCCAAAAGAGTAAAAGAGACTCAAATATGCTCTTTAAACTGTGACACAGTCGATCACAACGGTCAAACCAGTTTTCCTTTCACAGACAGCCAGTGTCTTAGGGCTTTCAAAACAGCCATCTTACTTGAAAAGCAAGAGCACTGAAGGAGCAATGTCCAAATCTTGTCCTGTGGGTCTGAATGTGTATCACCGCCCACTGCCTTCCAAAACGTCTCTTCCTCTTCTTTTTTCATTAACTTGTAGGCATGGCAAATTAGAGGAAAGTGAAAGACTTTGGTATATGAAAGGATATTCAAGAGGCTTTCTTTATCACCCAGTTGGTATACAACATTATATACAAGGCACTCCCTTCCTGCCAACAGTTCTGTAAGTGCTCAGAAAATCATCAACAACCCAGTAAAAGTAGCAATGAGTATCTACTAGAAACAGATTCAAGGGTCTTCGGAGCATTTGGTCAGACTTACATGTGATACTGGATTAAGTTAAAACTTCCTTTCCTAACTTTCTGCTCGGGTCTCTCCCAAACCCAATCTTGGGTTAGTTAGCTCTGAACACTTTCTCTCCGATAAAGACCTTAACACCACCTTTATATATAACCTGTGGATTACCAGATCTGAAATACTCAGAAGGAAATAGACTGAAGTCTATACCTCAGTCTATACCTCAGTATCTTCAGCTGTCCAAAAATAATAAAGTATTATTCAGTGCCTTTCTGATACACTCTGAAGCCTCCCTCTCAACTGGTCTACACCTCCACTACTCCAATCTTAGGTATGTGTGCTGCTTTGCAATACACATGTATTTCATATACATTATTGCATTTAACTCTCATAATAAGCAGTTACATAAGAATGCAGGCTGCATGAGGACAGAGATTCCTGATTTGTTGTTCAGTTTTATTGTCCCCATCCTTGTAACAGGGCTTGACACATTGCAAGGGCTTACTACATATGAGCTGATTGAATAAACCAATTAACCAGTAACTATGAGATACATGGACCAGGATAATGTACATCTTTTTCTGCATGAGATTTCTGCAAGTCAAAGGGGTGTCACTACGGCCCATAACTATGAAATGGCGAGGTTTCTAGGCTCCAAATCCAGCACTCTTTCAACTACTGTTTCTCCCACCCGGGCCACATGTACCCTCTTACAGTACAGAATGTCAGGGGTAATGAAATCATGGAGAAGTAGATCTTCTAGGAATAAGACTAAGTTGACTTAGAAAACAATTACATACACGCATGCGCACACACACACACACACACACACACACATCAATCATGGAGATTTTGAGAACTTAACAGAAACACCTTTGACATCTGCTAACAGCCACATGGAGCCTCACCGTGTTCACAGTGTCCACGTTTCTGTTCCTTCAGCCTTCCAGGCACTTACATTCTAGTTAGAGAAGCACTTCTTCTCTAACAAACAAAACAAGGACCAAGCTCCCCAATGCCAACACACCTGGGGCTGAGCACCAGCTCTGATTCCTCTGCACAGATGGAAAAGAGAGGTTGCTGCTGATCCATCATTGCAGCTGCCCCCAACTCCTACCATCTTTTCCTTCCTCCCAGTCATTCCAGGACTTGGTAGTCCTCTTCCTTTCAGCAAACAAGGCCATGAACTCATCTTTCACTGATGGAGGCCAGCATTCTTCGAACAGGGCTACATGTCTGATGCAAAGCCAATACTTCCCATCACAGCTGTAAGGGAGTCAATTTCCAGAGCCCCAACTCCCCAATATTCTCTTGTCTAAAAATTGGCTTGCCTGGGATCATGGCTATGATGGAGGGACATCCCACCCAGGATGAATGGAAGCTGTCCTCCACCACCTCCCCATCACAACGACCCTTCACCCGCTTTACAGAAACAATGCATCTTTAGATCTTTCTAAACTGCATTACCCCAGGGTGTAAAGATCTCAGGGTGACTAACAAAGAAACAAATAAAAACGCTAATGCTGTAAAGGAGTGAGTCTTCGGCATCTGGGTTGCAAAGCCTTTTCTAAATCAGGTAATTTCCAATTCTTCATTTCAAATGACCTGAAATATTCAAATATGAAGAGCCCTAAGGTCAAAAGAAATATATAATACTGGATTTCAATTTACGTATATTTTCATTAGAGAAAGAATGACAGTGATCAATAAGACACCTTTAAGCATAAAAAATATATTAGATTGGGAAAGAATTCTGCAGGGGAAGGAAAACAAAAATATGAATTTAAGAAGGAAAAAAAGGTGTAAAGATTTTAACTGTTTAAGAAGAACTTATTCATGCATTTTTTTAAAAACAAATGATTCTGGGAATCAATTACAGGCCTACTAAAGTCTTTTTAGTGATGTAACAATTTAAAAGGTCAAGATTTATAATATGCTGAAAAATGTCATTCTTTGCATTTAAACTTAAGATGAAAAGTTTTAGCAATCAGCTTAAAAATGTGCCTAGGGTAAAGACTTCTACAGGATTTTTTTAGGAGGTACAGGAACAAAAAAGGTGGAAGAACAATGTTGCTACAGACTAACCATTGGAGTCTTTCCAAAACGAAGCAACTGAAGAGACAAAGAACGAACGATTTTCCACCTACCCAGCTGTGAGCTAGGATGCGCTGGAGATGGGGTGGGGATTAGCCTTTGCTCCACCCTCTTCTTGGCCATAAACACATCTGTTGAACCTGGTCCTACAGCCAACAGTTTCTAAGACTGAGGACCAGGTTAAAAATATCTAATCTCAACCACACTGCTCACGGGGTTAGGGCCCTTGACTGATGAGCCTGTATCTTATTTCCTAAGGACAACTGCTACTTCTTGAGTACTTTTGTTTTCCAGAAAAATTCATGAGGCAATACCATGAAGGCTCACTATTTTGTATTTCTCTTATCATACGATGACAAATTTCACCACTGGGGATGCAATACTGAATGTGTCTCTCGGACTGGCATTTCAGGCGTGACATGCATTAGGCAAAGAATTGGAGAGTTCCTTCCTGTGTGGTTAATATTTTAAGGATGGCAAATGTACTGAGGAGTAATCTCAACAGGCACAGCTCCGTACCTAAGCCCTCAGATACCGTGTTTTTCCTTCTTTCTCTGATTTCAGACTCTCTTCTTCCCCACTGCCCCTTCCGTCTTGTCAGGCGCTCCTTTGGGAAGCAGAAAGTAGTCTAAATATGATGGATGAGGCCAGCACTTAATTCGGTGTCTACACTGTTTGAAAAATATTGACTTTCCGGTCCTCAAGCTCTCAGAGAGACAGTGGGGCTATTTAGAGTAGACATTAGACCTACTTTAAACCTACTCCCATTTAGTGTGAAGAGGTAAAGTTTGAGATAAAAGGTCTTTCTTTAGAGTCAGAAAGTTGGCTGAAAAGCCCACTCCACACATTTACCAAGTATGTCACTCAATTTCTCTGAATCTCAGGTTCCCAAACTCCTTAAAATGGGGTGCTGAAGATTTGAGACAAATATGCGTCAAGCACCTAGAAATGTACAGCACGTAGTAGGTATTCAATAATCAACAGTTATGAAGTTAGATGTTTGATGTTCTTTAATGACTGCTTAAAATTAGCCAATGGTTCCCTCTTGGCATCATGTCAGCTAGTGGCATGTTTTTCAGTTTCCTTCTAGTCTCTTTTAAAATAAGTGATTTGGAAAATGACTACCTTTCATGTCTAAGTATGGGGTGTGTGTATGTAAAATGTACCTGCAGTACTAAAACTGGCAAAAGGACACAGAATGAGGACTGCACAAAACTTGAGATTTCACCTACAGCTTTTATAAATATGGCGACATGTCCTGAATATGTTCTAAGCGTGGCTGTGAAACGTGATTAAAAATAAGCATGAAATCAATCAATGATCGACTCTCTGAAAGGCTATCCAAATTTAATTGGTAAGCTAACACTTTTCCCTCATAGGATTAGCAAAGTTTTTGTTTGTTTGTTTGTTTGTTTTCAGGATACTTAATATTCTAAGGGTGTGGGGAGAGTGGTACTCCCGCAATTCTCATGGTATCGAAATGAGTATCACCTTTAGACTCGGGCAATCTGACAATGTATATGAAGGTCTCAAAAAGGATTCACATACTTATTCAGAAAGGCAGGAATATGTACCAACCCAAACAAACAGATTTATGGGTAAGGGTCTTCATTACATCACAACTTGTAATAGTAAAAAAAAAACGAAGCAGCTGATGTCCACTATAGGGAACTAGATTATACAGGACAGCCACCCCCTGGAATAGTATGCAGCTATTAAAAACAAGAAAAAACTTAAGTAAGATGGGATTGTTAAGTGAAAGAAACAAGGTATAAAGCAGTATTTGGCTATGATTCCAAATTTGTGTGTGCCACTGTTGGTTCTCAAGGGGTAGTAAGAGAAAATTTACAATCAAGAATTGGAATTACACAGTGATCAAAATCCATTCCACAGCTTGAAAAGACACAGTGTTAAGACCTGCAACCCACGACCTAATTTTAAAAAGAAGTGTGGGATGAGTACACTGCTGATTCAGATCCTTCTTATGAATGACAGGGATAGGAAAGCAGATAATAAAGCTAAAAGTTCTATCTGCAATTGACATTCAGCCTCTTTAAACTTTCAATTTAATGAAGCTTTTGGGTGACTTTTATACCACATGCCATCAAAGGTCCCTGCCTAGGTAAGAAGTTTTGGCAGTGTGCAGTGATGAGAGAAGGTTGGAAAAGGTGACGACTCAAAACCTTCCAATAAACACAATTTTGCACAGTGGAAGAGGAAATGAAACACTGTGAATACAAATACACACACACACACACACACACACACAGGCACACACAAAGATTCAGACCTGCATATACATAAACCACGCAAGAGAACACTTTCCCACCATACTGCAAGCAGAAATGCTTGAACACACCACCTTTCCTTCCTGGGTTCATGTGTCCTTACTAGTTGGAAAACTCCTAGTTTATTCCCACCACTACCAAGTCCAACCAAACAAGGCTGGAAAGCATGGCCAAGATTGTTTTCACGAACTTTCTTGCAATTACTTCTCACATCAGTACTTCAAATGTCTCATCTAATCCCACAGATAAGAAAAAGAATAAGAATGCCTTTGTACATTTACACATCTCATGTTACACACTCTTGCACTCCAGAAAAGGAGTAACCCAAATCCATGTGATTGAAATGACATCTTTCTGCTCAGTGCTCTTCTTTCTGACTTGGCCTGTGTGACCACAGTTCTACTGCTCGCCTGCCAGCCTGGGCCCAAGGGCTTCCAGCAGCCCCATGGCAGAACATGTTTCTGAAAACAGTCTGAAATTACATGAAGCCCAAATCATCTGAAGTTATTGTGAAAACACAAGACAAGACACACCTAAATTGTGTGTTACAAAATTACGTGTTACAATTCAAACTGAAAGGGGTCTACTTGCTTGACAGTATGCACTTGTTTGCAGATGTCACACTGCAGAGCAAACAGCTGGGGGGTGTTTGGTTGGTTTCTGGTGGTCAGTTTCAGGAAATACAACCATTTCTTAGTTCTGACCTCAGGTTCCCAATCAATACAGGTTTTGGAGGCTTAAATTTTTTCCAGGCTCGAAATGTGCTAAGCTAATAATTAACCTTAAGCATACCATCACTTCTGCTAAAAACATTTTCTACACTCAGCCCCAAATTACTTTCAGTTCGGTTTAACAAAACAGACAGGCTGTAATAAAAGGTCTCTGAGAAATTGAGCCCTTTCATTGGTCACCCAGGAGCTTTTCCTCTTAAATCGGCTGCTTCTTGGGGGAGGGGGGACGGGGGGAGGGGAAGGAGAGCATCCAAAATAATGATGCCACCCAAAGCACAATGATTTTGTAAGAAAGTTCCCTAAGATAACTCTTCAGGGTTTCCCAGGTTGAGTAATTCTTGCAGGCGGGTGGGAAGGGACAGCGCGCCTCCCAAATTACTATCTGCAGAGGTTTCCCCAATGTTGATTTTTTTTTTTTAAGGCGTCCTTTTTAATTACACTGCAAGGGCTCAGATTTTCACATCTCTAGCTGCTGCTGGGGGTAGCTGAGAGCAACGCGCCAGGGCTGCGGCAGCCGCTCCGGCCAACTCCAGCGCCGCGGGGCGGGCAGCCCACTCCCCACCCGGTCCCACCCTCCCCAGCACACGCGCGCACACCCGCGCCGAGACTGCGGTCCGGGCCGGTCCGCCCTGAGCTGGCGGCCGGGCCGGGACTCACCGCTGTCCAGGCGCGCGATCTGGGGCAGCCGGTAAGTGCTGACCAGCAGGTCGAGCGGAACGGCCACCGAGCTCCACTTCACATCCTTGAGGCTGCAGCCCAGGGAGGGCGCCGGGTCCATCTTCCCCGCCTCCTCCTGCCCCGCGCTCCCGCCGCCGCCGGCACCACCCCGCGCCTCGGCGGCCGCGACTGCTCGCGCTCGCGGTCTGGGGCGCGCGGGAGGCGCC
>LNAC01000166.1:1048866-1208012 GCA_002007465.1 Ailurus styani | reverse complement strand
TCGGCTGGGCGTCAGCCTCCCGGCCGCGGCCGCCGACGCCTGTGGCTCGGCGCGCCGTGCAAGCTTTAGCTCTCGCTCCCCCGTCCGACCGCTCGGGCGCCCTGCAGCCTCCCGGGCGTCGCCGCGTGCCCAGACTCCTTCGCAGCCCAGGGCCCTTCCCGGAGCCCAGCACGAGTGGAGCGAGCCCGGGAATCTTTCTCCCGGTCGTGGCGTCGGGCACTGTCCCTTGCTACTCCCCACCCCGCACCCCGCCGCTGGAGTGGCTAATACGGGCCACAAAAGAGACCTCTTCGGTGTTCACCTCTTAGGAGTGTCACAGAGAGACCGGGAGGGGAAAGACAGGCGTGGAGCACTCCTGGGCGTTTCTCCCGCAACCCCGCAACTCCACCGACGGGGCTGGAAGTTAATCCTACCAGTCTAGGCGTTGCTCGGCGGCCTGGAAAACGCCGAAGCACCGAGATGGAGAAGGGTGATGATGAGTGATCCGTGTCCACAGAAGGGAAGGTGACCGTCGGGTTTGGTACCTTAGCTGTATGAATTGAGATGCTGGAGACGCGGGGTAGGAGGTCGCCAACCCCCATAAGCACGCCAAGGGAAAGAGCAAACTAGGTTACCTGGAGCCTACTGGGGCCAGCCGTTTTCACATGATTTTCTCAGTTCTCTTCCAGTCTTTAAGGTTGGGATAATTCCGTTTTCTAGATACGCATACCAAGGCATTAGGTAGTTTGGCAAGATTACACAGCTTGTACACGGCAAGTGGTAGGATTCAAATCCATAGTTTACTTTCCGTGAAAAATAGGGGCTTCCCCCAGTATTGCGCATGGCCTGCTTACTGCAGACACAGCTCAGAAGGTAAAGGTGCCTGTAGAGTTCCTCTTGAAGCAGATCCTGACCTTTGTGTGCTAATCTTTTTTAAGCATTATTTTACAGTAGCAGAGGTGAGTGGTTACCAGGTGAAAGGGTTGCATACCAACTCTTTGTGGTTTTCAACACGTATTCAGTGTTGAATGCTTAAGACAGAACAAGCGCCTGCTTCCCCAACCCAAGGGGACTTGAAAATACCCAGCTGACTTTCAGTGGGCTGACTTAGGTCTGTGCCAATGAACGAACCACTCCATTAGCAACTGAAGAAAAACACGGAGATTCTTCTACACCCACCTTCCTTGTCCTGTCACTTTGAGGCATTGGCCACAGTTTTCACAAATTTTTTTTTGCTGAAAGTTTTGTCATGCACGTGAATTTTTTGAAAAAGTCTTGGGGGAAAGTGAGTAATATTTTAATATATTATTTTACTCAGAATCACAGGCCCATTAAAGCTCTAAGATTTTGCTCACATAAAGAATTTTGAAAAAACCATATGAAGTTAGGGGTGCCTGG
The DNA here is from genome assembly GCA_002007465.1 of Ailurus styani. NCBI lineage: Eukaryota > Metazoa > Chordata > Mammalia > Carnivora > Ailuridae > Ailurus > Ailurus styani. Next base: position 1,206,635 of record LNAC01000166.1, on the reverse strand, counting down.
CTGGCTCAGTGGATAGAGCATGCCATTCTTGATCTAGATGTTGTGAATTTCAGCCCCACATTAGGCACAGAGTTTACTTAATAATAATAATAAAAAAATAAGGAACTAAGTACTAGCTAATTTTTTTCTGTCCAAATTATTGTTTTAAAAAATTACTATTTTTTTAAGTTTTTGTTTTAACTCCAGTTGGTTAACATACAGTGCAGTATTAATTTCAGGTGTAAAATACAGTGATTCAAACAATTTCATACATCACCCCCTGCTTATCATGATCTAAATAATTATTTTTGGAAATAAAGTTCAGACTCCAAAAATGACATAGGAAACATTTAAGAATGGGTAGGGTGGAGGTCCTTCAACTAGGTAGATCCTGAAACCTTGTATGATAGAGTGACTTTGTTAAAAAAAATAATTTTCTGCTGTTATGATATCCTCTTTAAAAGCTTCAAGGAACAAAATTCCCATAATTCCCTCTCATGCCAGGATTGGTGACTTATGACCTAAAGACAAGATAAAAAGTAAAAAGATTAATGCAGTCAACTTTTTTTTAATCAATAAAGGACTTACATTAGATTTGCTCTTATTGCTGACCTTGCAGAAAAGGTTTCATTTTAATCTTGAGTATTAGAGGGAAGACACTTTAATGAGCTACAAATTCTTATGTGAGTCTTCATGTCCTAGAAGAATGCTTACAGAAAGATCTTATTTGTGATATGGAGAGACTACAGTACAAAGCTATAAGGAAAATCATTTAAGAAAGGTAATTTTTCCGTCTAGCTGAACTGCACTTCCACACACAGTATGAGGAATTATGTTTCTTAAGATTGTTGGACCAATGCAAAGCATGTAGATAAAGGCGTAACAACTGGGTGCAGGGACAAAACGTACAGGATTTTGTAGGTTATTAAGAAGGGAGTATCTGGGGTGCCTGGGTGGCTCAGTGGGTTAAAGCCTCTGCCTTCAGCTCAGGTCATGATCTCAGGGTTTGGGGATGGGGCCCCATTTTGGGCTCTCTGCTTGGCGGGGAGCCTGCTTCCTCCTCTCTCTGCCTGCCTCTCCGCCTACTTGGAATGTCTCTCTCTCTCTCTCTCTCTATCTCTCTGTCAAATAAATGAATAAAATCTTAAAAAAAAAAAGGGAGTATCCAAGAAAAGTTTTCTATAAGGCAAAATTCCATGTGCCGGTCTCTTGTTTTCTACTAGGTACCTTATAACATTGAGATTTGTGAGAGAGGCAACATATTATGGTGATTAAAAATATCAACTCCAGAACCCTGATGGCATGAATGTGATTAGTGCCTCTGTTCTTATGTGGGATCCTGAGCAACTTGCTATTTTCTTCTCTGAAAAATGAGGGTAATTGCTATAGATTTGAATGTTTGTGTGTCCCCCCAACCACCAAATTCGTATGTTAAAACCTAATCCCCCAAGTGATGGTATTTGGAGGTGGGGCCTTTGGGAGGGGACTAGGGGTATGAACCAGGAAGCAGCTCTCTTTAGACATGGAATCTGCAGGCACCTTGATCTTAGACTTTGTAGCCCCCAGAACCATGAGAAATGAATTTCTGTTGCTTTTAACAGAAGTCTGTGGTATTCTGTTACAGCAGCTTGAATAGAGTAAGATAATAACAGTGTCTCATTGGGTTGATATGATTAAATTTAATCATTTAATAGATGTGGAGCATTCAGAACAGTGCCTGACACACAGGAAGTGCTATGGAAGTAACTACTGTCCTTATTAAAAGAAATAGTGGCTTTGAATGGGCCAAATTTTAGAGAAAAGATGAAACCAATGAAGCTGTGAAGTAATGATCAGATTTTGGAAGACCAGTTTATATTAACAAGTAGAGGAACATTCCTCAAATGGGAAACCCAGGTGCCTGCTCCCAGCTGTGAGACTTCACTCCCCAAATCTAGAGTCTGCGGGGTTAACTTCTTCCGCAGTGAACCAGCCCTGCTACACAGCAGATCAAGGCAGTGACCTTGATGGCTCTTCAGATGCTGATCTAATGATGTTGATAAACCCGAGGTAGAATCAGGTATATGATACTATAGGAACTCATATGAGGGACGCTTCACAGCTTCCCAACTGTGAAACTACTGTTTATACACACATACCTTGTTAATTCCCTGTATCATCAGCTTTGAAAGATAAAATTATTACATGTTGTTTTTCCTCATATCAGCATGTCCTCGGTCACATAATAGGCTAGCAGTCAAGTGTGATATCAAAGTTCACAGCCCCAGTGGTTTTCTAGGTCTCTAAACTCTTTTCCCTTTCAATTAATTTCTGCACCATTGCTAGAGTTGACTTAAAATTTACTCCCTGACTAAAACCTTGTACCATATCTGTATCCTCCTTGTCTGTGGAATATAATATAAAGCCTTTTGTATGATATAAGAAGTTCTTCCCATATGTGACAGTCTGCCTCCCAGACTCATTTGGGTTGACACCTTCTGACTAGCAGTAGTATCTTCCTGTGGTTGCCCAAAGGTACCATCCTAAGGCACACCCTTTGAAGACATCGCTCTGTCAGCATGGCATGCCTTTCTCCCTTTCTCTTCCTGTGAAACTCCTGGTCCCGCTCCACCTACAGTAGTTCCGGCTTTATCCGCGGTTTCGCTTTCCGGGGTTTCGGTATCCCGGTTAACCGCAGTATCCCGGTTAACCGCAGTCCGGAAGCAGATGATCCTCCTTCCGACCGGTGGTTGGAGTGCCAGTCGCAGTCCGTCCCTTTGTCTCAAGCCTGCCTCACTCACCTCCCTTCATCTCCTCACAAAGGCTTTTTAGTGCCACACATCATCACAAGAAGAAAGGTGAGTACAGTACAATAAGATACTTGGAGAGAGAGAGACTACATTTACATAGTTATTACAGGACATTTTTATAATTGTTCAATTTTATTAGCGTTATTTTTACTCTCTTACGGTGCCTAATTTATAAATTAAACTTTGTCATAGATGTGTATGTTTAGGAAAAAACACATTCCACAGGGCTTCAGCTCCCGCGCCACCCCTGGTTTTCCACCGCCCTCTGGGGCCTTGGGAGTGTCCTCTGTGGACGAGAAGGGGCATCCTCCACGATGTTGACCGCTTCTTTTCCTGTGTCACCATTGTGGCAATACCCCTTTTTAATTGTAGTAATTGCACTCTGGTTTATTATCTGTTTTTACGTTACCTTTTGCTGCTAGGCAGGAATTAACCGTGGTCACTGAAAGTGTATTTTATTCACCTTTGTTTCTCTGCCTCCTGCCTCCCTGCCTGGCACATGGAAAGTATTCAATTAATGTTTGTCAACTTGACTAACAAGCTGAGTCATGAGTCCTCTTCTCGCTCTAGATTACTTCATAGGACACTGCATCTTGGAATTATAAATAATTATTATTCGTTCATCAAGTCTAGAAAACGTTTACTATCAGATTGGTGCCCGATTTTGTTCATTCACCTGAAAATTTGAATTTTATTGAGATCAAGATGTGCACCTTTGCCATTGAACTGGAGATGTTGGGGCACCTGGGTGGCTCAGTAGGTTAAGCCTCTACCTTTGGTTCAGGTCATGATCCCAGGGTCCTGGGATCGAGTCCCGCATTGGGCTCTCTGCTCGGTGGGGAGCCTGCTTCCTCCTCTCTCTCTGCCTGCCTCTCTGCCTACTTGTGATCTCTCTCTCTCTCTCTCTCTCTGTCAAATAAATAAATAAATAAATAAAATCTTTAAAAATAAAAAAGAACTGGAGATGTACCTCTAGACTATCAGTTACAACATTTACTAGAACTATTAGCATATTGTTAGCTTATTGTTTGTTAATTTATAGTCTCCCTTATGAAGGCTTTACCCTCAGGGGGGCTTGCTTTACTATCTTTGGATCCCTAATACCTGGTATTTAGTAGGGACACTCTCTCAGTAGATGAGATAGACAGATAGATAGATAGATGGGTAGATAGAGAAATTGATCTTTCTTTCCTTCATCTGTCTATCTATCTATCTATCTATCTATCTAGTCTAGATTATTGAGAAAATAGATAAATGAAGTCCCATAAAGAAACATATCCCATATGGGTACTTTCAGAAAGGACTTATAAACATATTCAGAAATTTACTTTGTCATCTCTTCCTTTCTTGCTTTTGATATAGGAGATGCCTTTCTTAAAGAGATAATCAAATAATACAGATATTACAGTGCCAATATGGGAACATTAAGGAAAACTATTCCAAATTTATCCCTAGTTACAAATTGGGTATCATGGGGCATGTTTGCTTTTTAAAACAATACACAACATACTGTATTCCCACTGAAACATATACTCGGGATGCCTGGGTGGCTCAGTTGGTTAAGCGTTTGCCTTCAGCTCAGGTCGTGATCCCAGGGTGGTGAGATCAAATCCCACATCAGGCTCCTTGCTCAGCGGAGAGCCTGCTTCTCCCTCTAGCCTGCAGCTCCCCTTGCTTGTGCATGTTGTCTCTCCCTCTCTCTCTCTCTGACAAATAAATAAATAAAATCTTTAAAAAGCATACATATCACATTGTAAGCCAGTACACACATTCATATATAACTGAAATTAGTTTTTTTGAAGATCTTATTTATTTATTTGACAGATAGAGAGAGATCACAAGTAGGCAGAGAGGCAGGCAGAGAGAGAGGAGGAAGCAGGCTCCCTGCTGAGCAGGGAGCCCGATGCAGGACTCGATCCCAGGACCCTGAGATCACTACCTGAGCCAAAGGCAGAGGCTTAACCCACTGAGCCACCAGGCGTCCAACTGAAATTACTTTTACAAAATAATACTTTTTTGGGTACTTCTAATGTGTACTGGGTCCTGATCTTGTAATCTATTCTTTCATGTTTAGTTTTTTAAATATTAGTCATGACCACTAATTTTATTTTACAGTCTATAATGCAAGCTATAGTGTTAAAACCACTAGGTTTTAAAGGCCAAGAAGAAATTTTAAATAATAGCTCTTCTTATGCATTAGGTGTTTATGGTTCACCAAAAGAGGGAACATGATGGCTGAAGTAGCAGGAACTTCTAAAATTCTAGAATAATCAGAAATGAAAAGGCAAATGGTAATTTAATCATTGAGTTTACCAAAATCATCTTAGGGGTATGTTTTACAGTTTGTAAGTTTGGGTTTATGGAAGCATAGCTCTTTGTAAGTGGTATTTTTCCTCCCAACAAACCATAAGACCTCAGTCGAAGAAGCGACTGGTAACGAGTAGTGGTCCTGGGTCTGGTGTGGTTTTATAAATTTTGAGCAAGGCTTTCCAAAGGAGTGCTTAAGTAATTCATAGGTTAGCTATACAATTCTGCAGTTTCAAGAAATCCTTTACTAAAATAAAGCACAATTACTAACTAATCACTAATTATTCATTTCACATATATTAATAAATTCTTTTTATGATACATTTAGAGAATTGGATAAAGGAAAAGCTTATTTGGCTACTATCCCTTATAAAGTAGACAAGCTAAGTTCTTCGCACCTAGTAGAGTCTAAAGTTCATGACATAATTTAGATTTTTCTTAATAAACTAATGTGGCAAAGCAGAGGTAGAAAAACTTTCATTTTATTAGTGTCAAAGTTAATTAGTATTATCAAATATTTCCTAGTGCCAAAATCTTTGCAAGATGTTTATAAGTTTGTGGTTGGTATTCTGGTGATTTGAAGCTTCAAATGAGTTTTAATGTCAGAGGCAGTTATAGATAACTTCCATTTTTAAGCCACTCTCTAGAAAGATAATAAGATTTTAGATCCCTGCTGACAAGTCCTCTAAAGAAAGACCATCATATAGGTTACTACCCCTCTTTTGCAGTAAGTGGTGAAAAAAGAAAGACAGGAAGATTGTGATTATGCCGGGCACTTCTCCTATAACTTGACTACCCTGATCCAAGCTGGGCGTCTTTCCTCCCTAACTGTTCTCATTATTCAGGTTCCTGGTCTATGAAGGCTGGAGTATGTCACCGTAGTTTATTCAGAATTGCTTAAGATCACATTTAGCTATCTTCTGTTCACTTCAAACCTACTTCTTAAAGAATTTGTCTTTCACCCACCTGAGAAACAAATTTAAAAACTCCCCCAAATGGTTTTAAAAACATCTTTTTTTTAGGGGCGCCTGGGTAGCTCAATTGTTAAGCGCCTGCTTTTGGCTCAGGTCATGATCCCAGGTTCTGGGTTCCAGCCCCGAGTTGGGCTGCCTGCTCAGAAAAAGCCTACTTCTTCTCCTACTCCCCCTGCTTGTGTTCCTTGTCTCACTGTGTCTCTCTCTGTCAAATAAATAAATAAAATATTTTTTAAAAAATTAAAAACATCTTTTTTATAAAATGTTTTAGGGCGCCTGGGTGGCTCAGTGGGTTAAAGCTTCTGCTTTCGGCTTAGGTCATGATCTCAGGGTCCTGGGATCAAGGCCCGCATCGGGCTCCCTGCTCAGCAGAGAGCCTGCTTCCTCCTCTCTCTCTGCCTGCCTCTCTGCCTACTTGTGATCTCCCTCTCTGTGTCAAATAAATAAATCTTTAAAAAAATAAATAAATACAATAAAATAAAATGTTTTAAATATAGAAAAATCCAATGAAGAAAACATATGACCTATAATCCCACCACCCTGAGTTAACTATTTATCAGTCTTCATATTTGGTGTATAGTCTTCTACTTATAGTATACCTGTATATGCGTGTGTCTTTTTAACTGGGATCAACCTGTAATTTTGTAGTCTACCTTCCTCGCTTAACAATATATTGTGAATGTTTTCCCATGTCAGAAAGTATTCCAAAATGTGACTTTTAAATGACTGGATAGTTTCCCATCATACAAACATACCATAATTTATCCAACTTTCATGATTTGGCTTGTTTATTGCTTTTATTTTTCCTATTATTAATAATGCCTTCATGACTATCCTTGTAAATAAATCTTTGGGCATATCTGTGATTTTCTTTCTTAACGTAATTCCCATATGGGGAATTGCTGTATTTAAAAGTATGAGCTTTTTAAAAAGTTTTTTTATACATACTTCCAATTTACTTTCCAGAAATGTATAAATTTTCACTTCCATTGCTTTAAAACTAAAGCTACTATGTTAGCTTGTCCTTTTACATAATTAGGCAAAAGCTTTAAAAATACTTATACAAGTAATACGAAGTGACAAAAATTGAGTGTCTATGCATGGAGAAGATATTAGTAAAGAGATGCATGAACCTGGATAACATATTCTTCCTAAATTCAGTAAGAATGCTTATTAACAGAAGAATAAGAAAAATTGGGGGACTATTTGGGGAGGCCAAATTTAAAGAGAAAATTCTCAAAGTACTGGAGTACAGCAGGAGGCTATGGAATGTCAAGATAAGAAGCAGGAGGAGCAGGGCACTTGAGTGGTTCAGTCAGTTGAGCGTCTGTCATTGGTCCAAGTCATGATCCCAGAGTCCCAGGAAGGAGTCCCCACATAGGGCTCCCTGCTAGGGGGGGAGTCTGCTTCTCCTTCTAACCCTCCCTGCTCTTGTGCTCTCTCTCAAAAAAATAAGTAAAATCTTAAAAAAGAAAAAAAGAAAAGAAGCAGGAGAATATGTGTATAACCATCCATGAAAAATGTATATGTACTTTGATTAAAATGCTATGTAAAGCTTATGCTTCTGTTCCTGATCTGCATTTGTAGATTAACAATATAAAAAGAGAAAACATATCTAGCTTAAGTTGCTCTACCCTCAAAATCACATGATATTTAAATAAGTGCTAGGGAGTCATAGAGAAGGGAGAAGCCAAGTTCCACTTTGCTCTACTCTATTCAAGCCAATGTGGTGGAAGAAGGTACCTGTAGAATGATTGTGGAAACTCTAGGTGTCGTCAAAGGTTCTGATTCAGTATGTGCGAAAAATATCTCTGTTTTCCTTCCCAAGGTCCCCTTCACATTCTAGTTTGAGATTTATTTATCTTGTACTATTGTTTATCTCAGATGATTAAAATATCTTCATTGTTTTCACTACTTCTGTAGCAACAATCTGCAGTCCTATATACTCTTTTCCAAATATTTTATTGGTATGTACCATCTATGCTTTGTACTTTCTTTTTCCTTCCCTATCACATACTTCATAGTCACACCTGAACTTGGTACCATCAATCTTTTCCAAGGACACAAATCATTTATTATGTTTTCTTTGAATTGATATAAATGGGAATGAATTCACTAAGGAGAAAGAAAAGAAAAAGAAGGAGAGCAACGTATACAATATTAATATAAACTCTGTTCATCATATACTTCAGTGTTATAAATGATTTACATATCCCATTTAAAAAGAGGCTAAAGATACCAATTTGAAAATAATAACTATGTTCTACTTTATCCATTATATATTTCTAATTTATCAGGAGCTTAACGGTCTCTGTCTGGCTCAGTTGTTAGAGCGTACAACTCTTGATCTCCTGATTCTGAGTTCGAGCCCCACGCTGAGGTAGAGTTTACTTAAAAAAAAAAAGGAGAGATTAGCAGGAGAAAAAGAAAATATCTATAACAGTTACTGGAACAGCAGCCAGATCTATCCTATTGTTGATGTGTTTATCATAGTAACTATTTCCCTTTCAGTAGAGCACCATACTGTCCACTGTCCACTTTTCCATTCATTAAAATTTTAAATGTACTTTGATTAAATTTCTGTATAAATATTCATAGCTAATCTCCCACTCTTTATTCATCCATCCACTTATCTACCCATTCATTCAATAAATATTTATTGGATATTTATGTGCCAGATACTATTCAAGCCAATAGGAATGGAAAGATGAGTTCTTGCTCTCAAGTATCTTACTCTAGTGGAAGAGCCAGAAACACAGTGAATACATGTAATTACAATTCAGTGTGCTAAGGGTTAGAGATACATAGTGGTGTTTTGAGAGTGTAAGCAGGATCCTCTCACATGGGAAGGAACTGGAGGAGAACACCATGGACTCCTTTGAGGAGATGACCAACCAGAGAAACATGCAATAGACTGTCTTCAAGTCAAGACAGAGCATGGGAAGAGGACTAGGAAGCGAATACTAGGGAAAAGGAACAGTGTGAGAAATGGCGTGGAGACCAGAAGAAGCATGTCGTAGGGGAGGAACTTAATCATCTTGGTTTTGCTGTATCTTGAGCTTTAAAGTAGGAAGTGGCCAAAATGAGGTTAGAGAGTTAGACAGGATTCAGATCATGGAGAGGTTTGTCTGTCCTTTGAAGAATCTTGAACTTTATCTTGAAGGACTTATAATAAATGATTTGTGGTGTTAGTCATTTGCTACTGGGAATGAGGGGTGGGTCTTAAGCAGGGATTTGTAGTCAAGTTTGAATTTTGAAAAGAAAATTTGAATAGAAAGAGTATACAAGCTAGATTTGAAGACATTAAGACTGAAGAGACAGAGGACACGGAGGAAGCAGTAGAAGCTGGTGGTAGGTGTTAAAGGGTTGAACCGATAATGTATTCCCAGAGATGGAGAAAAGGGAACAGCTAGAATATATTTGTTATTCTCAGAACTTGTTTATTAATTCACTTCATGGAGTGAAGCAACTCTTCAAAAGTGATGATAATTCCATTGGATGCCAAGGTAATCTGTGTAGAATCCGGTTCGAGTGGGCATATAATTAATGCACAGGGACAATTATGGGGAGCCAACAAGAACTTTGAAATAAGAATAATAATATTGGGGGTGCCTGGGTAACTCAGTTGGTTAAGTGTCCGCCTTTGGCTCAGGTCATGATCCCAGGGTTCTGGGATCGAGCCCCTTGTTGGGCTCCCTGCTCAGTGGGGAGCCTGCTTCTCCCTCTCCCTCTACCCTTCCCCCCGCTTGTGCTCTCTGGCTTTCTCTCTCTGTCAAATAAATAAATCTAAAATCTAAAAAAAAAGAAAAATAATATTGAACTATCAAATCAACCAATAATAGATTGGAATGGAGATAAAGCCATCACTTTGAAGGCACAGGACAACTCCCAGGTCAAAAGTCTTTATTGAGAGTATCAATATGTAATGGGCTTCAGCAGCATAGTTTATTTCAGGCGGATACCATTAAACTGACTTTTCTTTGCTCTGATGACATGCCTACCTAGCACTGAGAATTTTTGTGGATTTCTTGCCTGATGCCCTGGGAATGATTATTCCATTAACAGCTATGGGAAGGAAGAGACAATTGAGTACATCAGGAAAAGAGAGAATGGGTTCAATTTTGGACATGGTAAGTTTGAGTTACCTGTAAAATATCCAGATGTGAGGTAGGCAGTTGGAAACAGGGAGCTGGAGCTTGGAAAGAAATTAGAGACAGGCATGCATATTTGGTAGCTGAACTCATATGAATGGATAGCATTTCCCAAGAAAGAACATACATTGCAAAGAGAAGGGGGCAATGACAGAATCTTGGGTGCCTCCAACAGAGGAAGAGCTAGTGGAAGATACTGAGAAAGAGTGGTCAGAGAAATAGAAATAGAAGGAAAACTTATGTTCCCTTTTCCTGTACGAGTTCTTTCTCTTCACTCCCTACCTGAAAGGATAGGAATCTCTTAGACAGAATCAATTTTGGACAGAATCGATTTTGTTCTTTTCTGTAGTATTTTGGGTAACTGTTACCACAATGATAGCGTAGTATGGTTATCTGCATGCTTTCTTACATTTTTGTTAAATAGTAGATTTTTGAGGGGACTGTCAAGAACTGTGAAGGTTTAAGAATTTACCTACTTGCAGGCTAACAAGTTAGTCCGCCACAGCTTCATCTATGTTGGCAGTGGACAGGAGACTCCTGGATCAGAGACAAAGAATTATTCTTAGTATATCCAGCAGCATGAACTTCAGTTCTCCTTGTTCCAAGTCCCATGCGGTGACTCCAAGTGCCCCAGGTGGATGCTACATACACAGTGGGTTTTATGTTATAGCAAAAAAATCCTGAGATTAGGGAAGCAGATCTTTGACAAGCAAACTTGGCCCCCTTTTCTCCAGAGGGAGATGTTCTTTTTTATTAAACTAGACCTTACAGAAACTGCCTTCTGCTCTAAAAGGAGACATTATCTTTATCTTCCAAGGCTGTTCACTCTATAAATGTCCTTGAAAAGATGATCCGAAACAAAATCTGTCAATGCCTCTGCTCACAAGACATGCAGAAACATTGGAGACCCAAGGAGATTTGTCTCCCTGTAGACACACTTAATGTCTTGTATATTTTTCTATACCCCTTGCATCTCCCAAGTTAGTGCCTTGCATATGACAGGTGCTAATAAATATTTGTTGAAATAGTGATTTAGAAATCACATCAACAATAGAAATAGTTTACAAGATATTTCCCCAGAATTATTTACCATAGACCAGCACCAAGGTTGCTTTTAACTTCTGTCATACACTATTTAGATAAACAGTTCATTTATAACTGTAACCTTTTTGAGAACAAAAAGTATATTGTTTTTTTACTTCCTCGAGTCTAAAACAGAGCTTAGAACATAGTAATAGAGAAACAAAGATTTGTTAAATAAATTCAAAAGTGTGGACCATCACACAGATGCGAATGAGGCAGAATTCAAAGTAGGCTGTTTGCCCTTCTGTACTCTTCTGCTACTCCTTAGTAACAACTCTAGCAGTTTTTATACTCTTCAGACCATCTGAAGAAAGGAAGATGAAAACACCAATTCCTGCTGAATGCTAGTGACTTGGTAGAGTACTTCTACACAAAGTTTTGTGGGGGGGTTTTCCCCCTTATCTCAGGAGCAGTCTGGATGTCCAGGATAGGATGAAATGGACTTTCTCATATCTTGTTGGAAATGTAAATTGGTTTTTATTTACATATTTGGCTATTTTCAATGAGGCTTTAAATGCCTACCCTGCAATTTAATTTTCAGAAAACCGCCCTAATTGAATTAACTTAGCTACAGAAAAGAACTTTTATGTACAAATATAGCCAACCCCAAACTTTATTTATGATAGCATAAATTTGGTAATTCTTATTCAGCTTAAGAAGGAGTTCCTACCCTGAAGTGGTGAATATCTGTATAGACCATGAAAAGACACTGCCAAATTTCCCTCCTTGGAGATCTTTAAGAAGAATAAATTAACCCCATTCCTAGACAATTTAAATATTGGTGCCGTGTGTCTTTCCCAAGGTCTTTTCTATTTCATTTGGTCTGGGTTTTATGATCTGTACTTCTCTATAAGGAAAGGTAATGTGGTTTTCAATTGCTTCTCATATTTGGAGGTTGATTTTTTTTAATACAGTGATACTCAGCTACAGGGAAGGAATTGAACTCTCTGGGGGTCCATATTCCATATTAAACATTTTACATTTCTAATAGTGGGGGAAGGTATTGACTTCAAAATTGTTTCAGTCTAGAAAGTTGCTTTTTAAACTTTGTTTTAATATAGAATCATCCTGGGGTGCCTGGCTGGCTTAGCCGGGAAAGCATACCACTCTTGATCTCGAGGTTGTGAGTTTGTGCCCCATGTCAGGGAGCAGAATTTAGTTAAAAAAATATAGAATCATCCAATAATATTTGTATTTACTCAAAGACATTGAGGAAATCAAATGGGATCTTATCAATTTATGTCCTATTATTCTGCCCCCAAAAGTGTCACCAGTTCATATCAAATCAGGAAGCAGTAGGCAGAGGACAAGAATACTTACTTAAGGCTTATTTCATGTAAAAATATAAAATCCTGATGAAGTCTATTTAGTGCTTTCAGATTTCATTAAATTAAGTGTTGCTACTAGGTTTGTGCAATGTCAAAAAGCAAATCCCACATCTGGAGGGAAGATGGAAGTAATTTAATAAAGCATTTGACCTTTTCATCTGAGTCATAATTCTATCCAGAAAAAGAGTTAACAGAGTTCTTTTTATTAGTAAATCTCATTGATGCCAAGATATTCATTGGTTTATTTAACTTGCTTTTATTTGAAGTATGCATTCTTGGGTCTCATGGATATAAGTGTGAGCTTTGGTGTCTTTGATTTTCAGGGAACCCCTCCCCACATATGCATACACACTTGGTGAGCCATTTATACCACCTTTCTCAGGATTTTTTATTAAAAATGAATTTTTATTTTTAAGTAATCTCTACACCCAATGTGAGAATTGAACTTACAACCCCAAGATCAAGAGTCACACGCTCCACCTACTGAGCCAGCCAGGAGCCTCTATACCACCTTTCTAAAGATTAAAAAAACACAAGAGTGCAGTTGGCCACTATGGGTTTTTCTACTCTCTTTACATTTCTGTAGTCAGTGTTTAAAATGAAAATGAGGGGCGCCTGGGTGGCTCAGTGGGTTAAAGCCTCTGCCTTTGGCTCAGGTCATGATCTCAGAGTCCTGGGATCGAGCCCCACATCGGGCTCTCTGCTCAGCAGGGAGCCTGCTTCCTCCTCTCTCTCTGCCTGCCTCTCTGCCTACTTATGATCTCTCTCTCTCTCTCTCTCTCTGGAAAAATAAATAAATAAAATCTTTAAAAAAATGAAAATGATAGGATTACTATCTTTGGGGATGAATCCATCCCAGGCTCTCCAGGAAGGAAAGAGGAGAATATCCTATTACTTTTCTGACAAAAGTAAATGAGAAGGCAAAAGATAGGGTAGGAGTTGAGAGAAAAACCTGAAAATGGGAACATGGAGAGGGAAGGTCAAGGTGGAGCAAAGAAGATAGAGAAGTTTGGGATGCCTGAGGTAAAAGCCTACTGGAGATGACTGAGCGATGACTGGGAAAGAACTGTGTCACTGGGGGTTATGGCAACAGTAAAGAATAAGTAGAAACCCTTGAGATGAAGAGTAAGGGGGGGTTTGTGAGAGGAAGCTGGGGGGGGTGGAGAAAGAGGGGAAAGAGAAATCATAAGATAAAATCAAATTTGTGCTAATAAGTTTTCTTTTCTTTCCTGGCATGGAAGTGGGTACAGGAATGCAAATTTTTCCTATGTCCTGAGAAATCCATTACTGGTTTCTGAGACCCCCTGCCAAATTTATTTTAATCACCCTTAATATATACCAGTGGGAATATTGCTTCAAACATACAGAGACGCTAATTTAAGCCAATAAATATTCCATGCTAATTGCTCAAGTACAAACATTTCACATTTTCCCTTTCATATCAAATGGAAACTTTTACTGGTCCAACAACATGGGCTATATTATATTATACACCACCTGACAATACTGGGAAAGATTGGGTGAGTATTTCATTATGAAATATTATTGAGATTTTCCTGGATTACTTTGTAAAAATAAAAGTCATTTTAAAATTAGTTGTTCTTCTAGCTTTTTTTTTTTAAGATTTTTATTTATTTATTTGACAGAGAGAGAGAGATCACAAGTAGGCTGAGAGGCAGGCAGAGAGAGAGGAGGAAGCAGGCTCCTTGCGGAGCAGGGAGTCCGATGTGGGCCTCGATCTCAGGACCCTGAGATCATGACCTGAGCCGAAGGCAAAGAGGCTTTAACCCACTGAGCCACCCAGGCGCCCACTTCTAGCTTTTTTTTAACATGTGAAATTTCAGAAATACAATTTATTTAGAGTTTGATAAAGTAACAATCTAAACAGCCACCATTTTGATCCTTTTTAGCCGAAGTAGTTCTTTTGTATCCATGTAATATTCCTACCCATCAATCTACAAGTACCTTTGGATCTCCATTGTGCCCTAAAGAGACATCATGCTATTACCTTAAAAAAGTTACAAAAAGCAAGCTTTTTATAATAGCTTAAGGATAGAGCCCTCACTCTTATTTTTTGCTTTGTTTTATGTTTTAGCATAGATTCAAGAAAGGAATGAAAGGTAGTGTGCAATTAATATAGTAAAGTTTTTGTCATTAAGTGTATTTATATAGCTGTTAAGTACCTTAGTATAAAGGGAGTGTAAAGTAACTTTAATTCTCACCGTGGGCAATTTATGACCCTTTTAAGAGGTCTGAGGATTTTATTTGACGTTCTTGCAAAGAATTATTTAATACTAGATTTTGTCATATTTTAGATGACTTGCTTCCAGTTGGATTGAAAACAAATCCACATTTATCTCAGAAGAGAAACCTGTTTCACAAGGGCTGTGGGGGAAAGAGCATCTTCCACCTTTCTCGCTTATCTGCAAGGCTGAGTCAGGTGTGGGTTGCCCTGGGAGCTGCAGGCTGTGGGCTGGTGTGGCTTGGAAAGCAGGCTGACTGGAAACAGAACCAGTGGCGGCGACCCCAGAGGAATTTGCCTGTATCATGCCTCCAGTAGGGTGGGTTAAGAGAAACAAGAGATTATCCATTGGACGGTGTATTGGTAATTGAAGAGAAAGATACCTGTGATCATCATTTACTCATCACAATATGAAATTACTTCCCACTTAAGGTGGCTTTGGGGCTTTCTGTTCAACCTCTTTTATCTTATAAAACTGGATGTTCTGGCTAAACCTCCCTCAAAAGGCTTGCGTGACTCAAATAAAGGAGGCAAAATATCCCTGGGAGTTTCCTGAGAAACCCGAAGATGATTTGAGGTCTTTCAGATATTCAGGTGGAGGTGAAATATATTGATATTTGTGTAACTTCATAGGTACATAAGCTGGTGACACCTCGGACCTCTGTATTACAGGTATGGGGTAAGAAAGGAGAAAGATAGGAAAGGGGATATAAAAGAAACGAAAGATTAAATAATTGAACTCATTTTTTATTTTTAATATTTTATTATGAAATGTTTCAAATAATACAAACGTATGGAGAATAATATGACAACCTGTATACCTACAACCCAGTGTAAATAAATAGTAACTTTTTGCTTTACTTACTTCATATGTGTTTAAGGAAAAAATATTGCTGTTACAAAGCTCCTTCCCTGGTTCGATCTACTCCCCCCCACTTTTTAAAGGATTTTATTTATTTATCAGAGGGAGGGAGAGAGAGAGAGAGAGAGAGAGAGAGAGAGAGAGCATGAACGTGAGGAGGGGGAGTTGCAGCAGGGAGCCCGGTGTGGGACTCAATGCTGGGACTCTGGGATCATGACCTGAGCCAAAGGCAGACGCTTAACCGACTGAGCCACCCAGGGGCTCCTCTATCTACCATTCCTTGTTCCCCTTTTTCCTTGCGGTAATCTTCACCCTGTTTTTGGTTTCTGTTAATCCCATGAATGTTTCCATATTTTTCTACATGTGTATGTGCCCATAAATAATATAACCTTGCTTTGCATATTTTAACATTTATATAAATGATGCATTTATACATATACACAGCTTGCTCTTTTGGCTAACCTTATTTTTAAGATTTACCTATGCTGATCATTAATCTCTAATCTTATTTCTATTATATATTTCATTGCATGAGGAGTCCAGAATTCTCCATTAATAGACATTTTAAGTTGTTTCATGCTTTATGGTGACCATTATTGTCTCCTTATATTAAATATATATTCTATCAAGACTTTTGTCCTCTTTTTGATTGCTTACATAGGTCAGTCATCTTTTTCTCTTTTCTTCTTGGTAAATCTTGCTAAAGAGTCACGAATTTGTGAGTTGCTGATGTTGTTTGAGGGAACCAGTTTCTTTGGTTTGGTTGAACTAATTTTTGATTTTATAGATTTCTGATATTTTCTTTACCTTTTACTTTCTTCAGGTTTGCTCTGTTCTTTTTCTAATCTCTTGAGTTGATTTCTTAACTCATTTTTTTAAAAGATTTTATTTATTTATTTGTCAGACACAGAGAGGGTGAGAGTGTGAACACAAGCAGGGAGAGCAGCAGGCAGAGGGAGAAGCAGGCTCCCCACTGGGCAAGGAGCCCGATGTGGGACTCAATCCCAGGACTCTGGGATCATGACCTGAGCCAAAGGCAGCTGCTTAACCAACTGAGCCACCCAGGCGTCCCTCTTAACTCATTTGTTTTCAATCCTTTTTTTAACGAATGTATCTATAGTTTCAAAATTTCACACTAAGATCAACTTTGGCTTCATCCCACACATTTTAAAGATTTTATTTATTTATTTATTTATTTATTTATTTATTTATTTATTTGACAGAAAGAGAGTGAGAGAGAGATCACAAGTAGGCAGAGAGACATGCAGAGAGAGAGGAGGAAGCAGCCTCCTTGCCGAGCAGGGAGCCCGATGTGGGCCTTGATCCCAGGACCCTGAGATCATGACCTGAGCTGAAGGCAGAGGCTTTAACCCACTGAGCCACCCAGGCACCCCATCCCACACATTTTAACATACAGTATTTAATCATTTGTTTCTAAATAGTAAGTAAGTTCTATTGTGAGTCTCTAATGAATGGCTTATTAAGAATACGTGTAAAGCTTTCTAGGGGCGCCTGGGTGGCTCAGTCAGTTAAGCGTCTGCCTTCGGCTTAGGTCATGATCCCAGAGTCCCAAGACTGGGTCTCACATCCGGCTCTTCACCCTGCTTGCAGCCCTTCACTCTGCTTGTAGCCCTCTCTCACTTGCTATCTCTCTCTCAAATAAATAAATAAAATAAAACAAAAAGAATATATTTAAAGCTTTCCAAATATCTGGAGGGTTTTTTTTTAAAGATTTTATTTTTAAAAAATTTTTAAATTAATCTCTACCCCCAAAATGGAGCTCAAACCTCAGGATCAAGCATTGCATGCTCTACTAACTGAGCCAGTCAGGTACCCCAAGGAGATTCTGATTCTTGATTTCAGCTTAGGTTGTGATCTCAGGGTTGTGACATTGAGCCCTGTGTCAGGCTCTGGGCAGGGGAGTGAGTAGCCTGCTTAAGATTCTCTCTCTCCCTCTCCTCTATCCCTCTCCCCTTAACCCCCCCTCCACTTCTACTCTCTTCACCCCACCCCAGCCAAGGCGCATGGGCTCTGTCTCTTAAAAACAACAGCAAAAAAGCATCTTAAAAAAATGTATTGGGCTTCTTTGTGACCTACTTGAGATCAATTCCCGTGTATGTTTCATGTATTCTTTTTTTTTTAAAGATTTTATTTATTTATTTGACAGAGAGAGATACAGCAAAAGAGGGAACACCAGCAGGGGGAGTGGGAGAGGGAGAAGCAGGCTTTCCCGCAGAGCAGCAAGCCCCATGCAGGGCTTGATCCCAGGACCCTGGGATCACAACCTGAGCCGAAGGCAGACACCTAACGACTAAGCCACCCAGGTGCCCCTGTTTCATGCATTCTTGAAAATGTACTTGAAAATGTATATATTCTCTTTGTTCAGTACAGAGTACTATACCCATTCCTTTGTGCAAGTTTATTAATTCATTATTGAAATATTTTCTATCCTCTCACTTTTTTTGTTGTTTGTTAAGACTTTCTGTTAGAGATTTGTTAAAATTGCATACTATGATTTTGGATTTATCAGTTCCTACTTGCAATTGCATTTTTTTTTTTTGCATTCTGCAGTTTTTGTTTTGTTGTTAGGCTCATAAAAATTTATGATTGTCGTATCTTTTTGGTGGCTTGTTCCTTTTACTAACCTGTTGCCCATCTTTATCTCCATCTGTCTTATTCTATTTTCTCTGATACATATATCCTTCAGTAGATTTCTTTTGGGCGGTATTTGGCTAATATACCTTTTCTACTATTTTTCTTTATTTCTGTGCTATCATGTTTTAGGGATATCTCTTAAACACAGTGTATAGCTGGATTTTCCAAAAATACTATCTGATCTGAGAAATAAGACAGTGCTCTCTTACTGTGGAAAAGTGCAAGGTTTACTTAAGCCATTCCAATTTGTCTATAGCCTTAATCTCCATTGTCTCTTCGGTATAAAATTTCTTAGTGAGAAATACAAGATGCTCTGTCCAACAGTTCCAAGGAAACGGAGACTTAAGTTTATACAGTAGTATGTCAGGATGCCCAAAGCAGGCAATAAATCCAACACTTAATTTGGTTTTCTTGTGTGCCTGCAGAAATTAGGGGAGAAATGATTCTGCAGGTACACTAAAAGAACAATTTAATAAATTGTACTTTGCTTTGTATTATTTTTCCCTTCAGTTTTCATAGACAATAAATCTTGGGAAGGAATTTTCGCCATAATCTACACAGATAGATGATTTCACATCCTCACTAAATCATAAACTCTTGAAAGGCAGCCATATCTTATACATGTTTGTCTATCTGGTGCGTACAATTGAAGCTCAAGAGTTGACCTGAACTGAACTCTTAATTTTATGGAGAGAAGAAGAAGAAAAAAAAAAATCCAACAATGGAAATGTACAAGGTAATTTTTTCTTCAAGACATAAATTATTGTGTGGGTGCCTGGGTGGCTCAGTGGGTTAAGCCTCTGCCTTCGGCTCAGGTCATGATCTCAGGATCCTGGGATCGAGTCCTGCATCGGGCTCTCTGCTCACCAGGGAGCCTGCTTCCTCCTCTCTCTCTGCCTGCCTCTCTGCCTATCTGTGATCTCTCTCTCTCTCTGTCAAATAAATAAATAAAATCTTTAAAAAAAAAACAAATTATTGTGAAAGAATGGGAATGTAGCTAGAATTTTACTGTACTTTGTTACTGATCTGAGTTATGGCCCCTGTGACCGTTTTTACCAATATGCCCAAGTATATTATTAATACTTTACAAAAGAATAAGTGACAGGAAATTTCAGAATATACAAAGTATCCCCCTGTATCAACCGCTCTTTTAGCTCCTTGAAAGAAGTACTGTGCCTCCTCATTTTTGTGACCCTAATACGTTGTAACAGTGCCTGGCACATAGTAGGCTTTTGATGATTGTTTGAATGACTAGATGGATGGAGGTCATGCAAATCAACATTACATAACCACACTTGTACTGAGAAATTTGTAAATTCATGTCATTTCTTTCTTTACCTTCAAATGCGGGTTGAAATTCTTCCATTTCTGCACAAGATTTCTGGCTTCCCAAAGGAAGAATTAACTGTTCTTTTCTTTGTGTTCCCACTTTGTCCATTATGTTGAGACAGCACTTTTTTTTTTAAATCACATTGTAGGTAGCTATTTACACATCTGTCCCCATTCTAGTTTATGGGGAATTGTTTCTTAACCACTTCAAAAATCTGCTGTATAGTTGTTGCATGATATATAATAGAAGTGTCAGCAAATCTTTCTCGAATTAGATTTTAAAAGAGTAAAAATTAAGTGCAAATACTTGTTGAACATCTACTAAGTTTTAAACCCTGTGCAAAAAAATGTAAGGATGTTTTTCCTTTGGTTCTCATAATAATCCTATGAAATATGTATTATTATTCAGGACAGAGTGGTTAAAACAGTCACTAAGTTAAGGCCTGGGACTTAATCCTAAACCAGGCATTCAGTAAGTGAGGAAGGTGGGAGTAAACCACAAGCATGTTATCCAAAAACAATGAGCAAGTTAGATTTGTCTATATGGGTTAAATGTCTAGCTAATACCTATTTACTTAATACTGTCTAGTGGTCTCAGGACTACTCCCAAACCAATGCAGAGAAAAATGAGTAGAGAAGTTCCCCAGACAGAGGTTAATGCCCCAGACAGAGATTGAAGAGAACACAAGTATCATTTCCTTCTATTCCTGTACAGCAGTTTACAGGGGCATTAGAGAAGGATGTGACATAAATTTTATAAAGATATTGTACATTAAATATACATACTATTACACCCCATCTAGAATTACAGCAACATCAATTATGAGCATTACTTGTCAGTCACTATTACTGGTGTTCTCTTCATAAACAAGCTCAAAAGTCCTGTGGTGATCTATTAGAGGTTTTCTGTATCCTTCCTCCACCCCCTTCTGATCCTTTTAGGCTCTTATGAGCAAACTGTTGATCATGACTAAAAGCAGCTAAGTGCTTTCATTCTTGGTGCTTAGCAGTTTCTCTGGAAGTCAGCAGACAATAATGTAGCCCTTAATACAGACTCAGACCAAATTTAGTGAGTGGGAGAAAGAGCATGATAGAAAGTTAAGGAAACATGGTCTTTCAAGAAGACAAATGAAGACAGATATTTTCAAGGTAACCTTTAAGTCACATGGCTGGGAACATTGTCCTTTGCAAATTTCCTTTATAAATTACTTCTGAACCTTTAGTCCTGTAGAAAAAAAGGACTAAAAGAAATGGAACGGGCTAGTTGCTTAAATGACAGAAATAGAAATTTGTAAGTTACACATACCAGATATCAGTTTTGTAAAATGGTGGAACAACTCCTATAAGTCTTAGGGTAAAAATAAAGAGTAAACTCTGAATTAGCACCGTCCCTGTTCATTATAGAAGAAAAATCCCTTCAGTAGAGAGGAACCCTGTCTTTTGCAGGTACTCTATCAAACAGGAACTGCTTGGGCAGTGTTCTTGCCCTTTCTCTTGATCATCCACTCGGACATCATAGTCCCCAAGGAAGTTTGGGGTAAATTCCAAAGAGACACCTTAGTTCTCTTCCTGGAGCAGAGTCAACCATGTTTCCCCCTGCCACCCAGTACAATGGTATTGGCATTCTACCAATAATTCAACTCTAGGTGTAGAATTGTACAATTAGGACCACAAAAGATGTATCATGCTAATGTTAATATTTTTGAAGTAAACATTATAGAGCTGATTTGTTTTATCAACAATATGTATTAGGAAAAGAAAAATTACCGTGAGTCCTCAAGTGATGAATTTGCTTTGTAGAGAGGCTGTTGTACCTTTTATCACTCGTGCTTTGTGGTCCTCTTTGGGTTTTTGAGGCAACATAAACTACAATTAAGCATGCTGTACCAGGTCATTTATTGGGTAACCCCATAAGACAAGTTTCTAGTGGGACCTGAAATAGGAAAGAGCTCTGAAATAGTTCAGGCTGCAATTCAGGAAGTCTTTCCACGTGGACCCCGTGGCCAAACAAAACCAATGGTCTGCTCTATCTGCTGGTGGCAGATAGAGATCCTATATGGCATCTGGCAAGCCCCACCAGCAGAATCACAACAGATACCCTAGAGCTTTGGAATGAGGCTGTATTCTATTCTGCCAACAACTATTCATTAGAAAAGAAGATCCTTGACTGGCTGCTGGTCTTGGAACAGATTGAATGCTTGACCATAGGATATCCAAATTGCCAAACTTGTGCTTTCTGATTCACTGAACCATAAAATTGGATGTGCACAGTGCATTCGATTATAAAATAGAAGTAGCATATATCAGGGGTCAGCAAATTTTATCTATAAAGGGCCAGATAGTAAATATGTTAGGCTTTGCAGGCCATACGGTTTCTGTTGTGACTGTTCGATTCTGCTGCTGTAGCTCAGAAGTGGCCATAAGCAATACGTAAATGCATGGCTGTGGCTGTGTTCCAATAAAACTTTATTTATTGACACTGGAATTTGAATTTTGTATCATTTTAAATGTTAAAATATATTATTCTTACTGTGATTTCCCCCCCAACCATTTGAAAATGTAAAAACTGTTCTCAGTTTGCAAAGATACACACTGCAAAACAAATGGTAGGCTGGATTTGGGCCATAGGCAGTGGTTTGCCAATGCCTGGTGTATATGAAACTAGACCCAAGTAGGTCCAGAAGATACAGCAAACTGCCCAAGTAGAGTCAGTGACCCAGACTCCCTTGGTGCCTGCATACCGGTTTTCCTTTTCTACTTTAGTCCTTTCTATAATGCATTAACAAGAAAAAAGATGTGGGCTCAGCATGTGAATGGGTCTCATGGTATCCTGCAACAGGAAGACTCCTGCATGGCTCCTGCATCACAGTAGTTCTATACTAACTCAAGAACAGTTGAGAATAGGTTTTTACACTCAGGAACTTGGAAGGAACCCTATTGGGATATTGATCCCAATGTGAAATCAGGGAGAAGTATGTGGATGAATTTCTTGGAGTGGAAAGAGCATGAAAATATTTGTGTCCATGTAAATGTTCATCAGAGGCCGTTCTTGTTGGAAGAGGCTCTTAATAACCAGGTAGACAAGATGACTTATTCTGTCAATGTCAGTTAGTGTCTTTCTCCAGACAGCCCAGTGTGTGTTTAATGGGCAGTGGCAGCAGGGACAGTAGCTACAGGCTCACCAACTTTGTCTAACCCTTTTCGAAATTGATCTGACTAGCACTATTTGCAGATTGATGCAGAGTTTATCAGATTGTGGTTACTGTATTTGTCTATTAATAGTTAAAAGTGGACAAAGGAATAGCAGGAAATGCCACAGTGGATCACTTGAGTGACAAACATATTCTTCCATTCCAGATTATATAGTAGCAACGTTATGTCCTTATAATGATGAGAGTCAAGAATCTCTTTCAGTATGTTAACTCTTTCTGTACCTATTGATCTACTGACACAAAGATCCCAAATGACCCCTTGCCAGTGGTAGCTTTAAGTTTAATGGGACTCTTAAAGTGTGAAATCACATTCCTTTTGAGAATCAGTTGTGTAGACACACAGGTTTTCCTTAATCTGTACATGCTGCTGTAACAAAATGCCACAGACTGACTTATAAACAACAGAAATTTATTTTTCACAGTTCTAGAAGCTGGAAGTCCAAGATCATGGTGCCATGTTTGGGTGAGAGCCCATTCCAGGTTGCAGGCTTCTTGTATCCTGGCGTGGCAGAAAACAGGCAAGGAAGCTGTCTGGAGTCTCTTTTTTTTTTTTTTTTTTAAAGATTTTATTTATTCATTTGACACAGAGAGAGAGATTACAAGTAGGCGGAGAGGCAGGCAGAGAGAGAGGAGGAGGCAGGCTCCCTGCGGAGCAGAGAGCCCGATGCGGGCCTCGATCCCAGGACCCTGGGATCATGACCTGAGCCGAAGGCAGCGGCTTTAACCCACTGAGCCACCCAGGCGCCCTGGAGTCTCTTTTATAAAAGCACTAATCTCATTCATAAGGGTTCTCTCATGACTTAATCATCTCCCAAAGTCCTCATTATCGCATTGGGCATTGGGATTTGAACATATGAATTGGGGCAGGGAGGGGGACACAAACATTCAGACCACAGGAGGGCCTAACATTGCAGAGATGGAAAGCATGCATTCTCCAAATGAATTATTAGGAGTGATGGTGGACAGGGCCACTCCTGTTTTTTTCTCCCTGATTCTCTAACCCATATATTTTACTGGAGGCAGAATAATATAATGGCATCGGTTTAAGGTACCTAGTGTATCCTGAAGAACATTGTATCCTGAAAGAATGTCATCTCTTTTGAGATGACCTTTGAGAGATCACTCTAATGTTTTATCAGGCTGGCAGGCTCTGGATAGTGATGTATGTGGTAAGAGCAATGGAGTCCGTGGCTGTGTGCTCACTGACCTACCTCCTTTGCCAGAAAGTGTCCCTTGATACAAAGTAATCAAACAGGACAGGAGAGGAGGAGATGGATGTCTCAACTCTCAGCAGTGAGAGCAAATTTGCTCTTCCTCCACCTTTTTGTCCTTTTTTACCCTTAATGGATTGTATGATGGCCAACCAACATTGGGGCAGCCATCTGCTTTACTTAGTTCACCAATTTAAATGCTAATCTCTTTCGGAAACTCCCTGACAGACACATCCAGAAATAATGTTTTACTGGGTACCTGGGCATCCTTTAGTTCACTTAAGTGGACACGTAAAATTATCTATTACACAAGAGCTTCCAGAGTCCTTGTAGCTTCTTGTGCATCAGGTGTGATTAACATGATATCACCAATATAGGAGACCAATGTGACACTCTCTGGAATGTTCAGGTGGTCCAGGTCCCCTTAGATCATATCATGATGAAAGGTCAGGAGAGCTGTAAGACAAGACCATGAATATAATTGTTTATCCATCTCAGTTAAATTTCAGCTGCTTCTGATTGTCCTCTTATGGATATTAAAAGAGATGCATTCTCTGGTGTATTTAGTACCCGAAGCTGACACTGGAGTTCCCCCTTGGTTGTTTGTGGTAGTCCATTATTATTTACTATGACCTATTCATTTTTTCCAAGAGCCAAACTGGTAAAATAAATGGGAGTGTAACAGCTGGACTGACCTCTCCATCCTCCCCAGGATGTGTTTTGTGTTTGTAGAAGCTAGGAAAAAAATTGGACACAGAGACTTTCCCCTGATCTTTTCAGCCTCCTCATGGCACAAAGCTGATAGGGGAGGAGGTTGTTATTGTTAGAGAGAGAGGTCTGCCAGATGTCAAGGTGGTCGATAAAGACATTGAGCCAAATTGAAAACATTTAAGACTTTATTCGCATATTGTGATAGTATAAGCAAGAATCTAAACAGGAAAGCATGACAGTTCTTGAGTGTTCCATTTTCGGGGGTACGGTGAGGAAAGGGGGGAAAGGCTCATGGTGGAAAAGGATTGAATCCTGGATCTGAGGGGAGAAAAGTGTTCAGGGGCCCCTAAGAAGGAGTTCTTGGCAGAGACCCCTGAGCAGTCTCTCAGCTGAAACCTGTCCCAGTAAAGAGGCTTCCAATTGGAGGCTCCTGGGCTAGGAGTACAGACTCGCGGAAGACTCTGCTGGCCCACAGAAGGGTGGCTGTGGAGCGGGGCTCTGAGTCCTGACCGCAGCTCCCGCCAGAGGCTGTGCACCACCTCTGGTGGGGGAGAGTAGTTCCTCTGCCCACCAGCCTGCCAGAGAACATCTTTGTAGTTGTCTGTGGTCTGGCCTGAAAGATGACACATAGGATTTTGACCCTGTACTGTCTGGGGGAATTGATTACTGGAGAAAACTGGTTGCTTCTGCACTATGTCTGGAATCCAGGGAGGGCATTTACTTCTAGGGGGTGTGCACTCCCTTTTGCTTAATATTCCATTTTCCAATAGCCTTACAGTGGGAAACAGATAATTGAGAAAGGCAAGATCACCAAAGGCTCATGTCCTACAGAAATGAAGGTTTGGGTCACCCTACCGGATTAAGATGGCCATCAGACTGAGATGCTGGCAAAGGGTAAAAGGAATACAGAATGGGCAGTGGAAGAAGAGTGTTAGTGTTACCAGCTTAGACCTTGTGTGTGCATGTGTGCATGTGCATGCACACACACACACACACACTCACACGCACACAATAGCGGCAATAATACTCATGCTATATAATTGGCCACCTCCCAGCTTCTCTGAAGCCTAAGGAAGAAGCAGACCACAGACATGGGAACTCATAGCTCATTTATTTATTTGAGAGAGAGTTATTCCTTAATAGTGATCAACTAATTATGAATATTCCAAGTTGATATAATTTATGACTACTGTGCATCATATGCTAAGATACTTCCTGACTCACTCCCTTTAACTAAGTGACCATATGGCTCCAGAGGCTATTTCTGAAAGGCAAATTGTAGTAAATCCCCGTTCTCCCTAAAATCCCCAGTGGCCCACCTGCGCGTATGAAATGATGTTGACATTCCTTGACAGGCTGCATCAGGACCATTCTCCAGCTTATTCTGACACGGGTTTCCCCTACCCACTCTATCTTCCATTCACACTGAACTCATCGTACTGCACTGGAAATTCTCAGCACAAGTACCTGACTCCTCTCAGCTTTGCAAGCCATTTCCCCTCTTTTGAGATTCAGCTCAAGAGTCATCTCTTCCCTGCAAACTTCCTTCCAGCACTCCAGCACACGCCTCTTTTTCCCACAGTATGAGTAAAAATTTATTTTAAAATTTTATGCTTCTTTTTAAAACTATTTCTCTTCTCTCAATAGACTTAATAGTCTTCAAGGGATAGAAATATCCCTCTGTCTAAAATGTAATTAAGTATTTTGTAACTGTTGGATTAGGTACTTTAATATTTAAAAAATGAGCTCTGTGGGGCGCCAGGGTGGCTCATCAGTTAAGTGGTTAAGCGGCTGCCTTCAGCTCAGGTCATGATCCTGTGGTCCTGGGTCCTGGGATGGAGCCCCTGGGATGGAGCCCTGCATGGGGCTCCCTGCTCAGCAGGAAGTCTGCTTATCCCTTTCCCTTTACCCCTCTCCCCCACTTGTGCACATGCGCTCTCTCTCTCTCTCTCTCTCTCTCTCCCTCTCCCTCTCTCTCATAAATAAGTGAGCTCTGAGTTCCCATGTCTGTGGTCTGCTTCTTCCTTAGGCTTCAGAGAAGCTGGTCTTTTTCTAAATCATCTTCCTTTTGAAGTAAAATCTTCCCTTTTCCCCCAGTTATTCCTCTAAGTTGTAACTCTTAGTTCTTTTCCCTACAGAAATATCTCCCTCATGAGAGGGAGCAAATCTTCCTCTGAGATTGTCATTGTACACTAGAGATCCATAGTAACTTAATTATTTCTCTGATTCCTGCCAAACCCTCAAGAAATCTTTGAATAGATAAATTACCAGGTTGGAGTTTTAAGCCACACACTTATTTTAATATGCAAAAAGTTAATTAAAGCATAATTGCATTCAATTCCAGCCTCTGTATAAGGTAAACAGAATTTTGTATACCATCACATATTTCCTGTGAATTAAGCTAGTCTTCTACCNTCTGTATAAGGTAAACAGAATTTTGTATACCATCACATATTTCCTGTGAATTAAGCTAGTCTGCTACCTTTTTTTTTTAAAAAAGATTTTATTTATTTATTTGACACAGAGAGAGAGATCACAAGTAGGCAGAGAGGAAGGCAGAGAGAGAGAGGAGGAGGAAGCAGGCTCCCTGCCTAGCAGAGATCCCAGGATCCTGAGATCATGACCTGAGCCGAAGGCAAAGGCTTTAACCCACTGAGCCGNGTAGGCAGAGAGGAAGGCAGAGAGAGAGAGGAGGAGGAAGCAGGCTCCCTGCCTAGCAGAGAGCCCAATGCGGCCCNAGCAGGCTCCCTGCCTAGCAGAGATCCCAGGATCCTGAGATCATGACCTGAGCCGAAGGCAAAGGCTTTAACCCACTGAGCCGCCCAGGCACCCAGTCTGCTACCTTTAAAACCTTAAGAAATAATAATCAACTTAGGCCAATATAAAGTCAGGCAGTTGATTTTAATTTGATGATCTCTTAAATTATAACATAAAACCTACTTACAGACACATCCAGAAATCAGTTTGATTTTTAGTTCAGGTTTTAGTAGCCAGAGGAGCTAGAGTTAAGGATTAAATATTGCTCTGTGGCCCCAGACTGTGAGTCCCAATGGTAAACAAAGATTCCAAAAGTATCTGCTCCAAATTATAATATGTGTATTTAGATGCAAAGCAAATTAGTGTATTTTTCTATCTCTTCTTTTACACAAAAGACATAAACAGGATTGAAAAAAACACAATAGGTACAGTGTATAACAGCTCATTTGAAAAACTGTTTTTTAATTTGCTCTTTGAACAAGTTTCTGAGTACTTCTCTTGTATTTCAACGGACAAGATTAGGAAAGAAGCAAAACAGATGATTCATTATATGTGCTTTGGAGTTTGTAGGCTTCACCATAAGATTAATTTGGCTTTTAGTCTAAATAGCTAATGCAAGGGCAAATCTAAATAAGGAAATATACTTACATGAGCACCTTTTCTTTTCTTTCTATGTGATTTGGAAAAGGTGAAGGAGACTGATTTACTTGCTGGAATTCAGGGAGAAAAAATGTCAGTTTAACTCAGTGCAATCATTCAACACGAGTTCTGTATTGAGAGAACAACATAGCCTACCCTACCATTCAATTCCAAATAATATTTAATTGCTTTCTGAATCTCTTCCAAACTCAATTAGTGTTAATATAGTGTGTAACTAAATATATTACCCTAAAATAATTAGGAATGGTATGGTGTCCTCTATAACATATGTGGTTCATAAGAGTCTCAAGTAGGGAAATAGACAAAGAATCCCTTTTCTCAATATGATCTGTTCTCAGCCATGCACACAAGCATCTATACGAACACATACATGACCTTTATTGGCAATAGATTCCTTTTGTCATTGGGGAGACATAGTCTGTTATTCATTAAGCAGAATATGGTCTAAGCACCTTGGCAAGATACACCAGGCCCTCCAAGATTTGACTTCTCCTTCATCTCTGGCCTTGCATCCCACACTCTGATTCCATTAATGTGACATGTTTTGTTCTGTTTTCTCACACTTCTGTGTTTTTGTTTTTGTTGTGCTATCTGCTAAAAAGCCCTCCTAACTCAGCCACACCTACTCACATTTCCAGGCTCCTATCCACCGTGAGTGTGCTGGTTATTTTCTGTCTGCTCCTCCAGTTCTGCTCCTCATCCTTTCTCACCCAGCTTTGTGCCCCAGGGATTGATGTGGGACATCTCCATCACCGTGCTCCCCGGAGGTCTAGCTTGCAATTGAAGTTGGCCAGTGGGAGGCCCCATCGACTGGAAGATTAGAGGGCAGGAGGAGAGAGAGGTCTGGATATTTATTCCCTCTGCTTCTGCAAGCTTTCATCCCTGCTGGCCTGTGCTTTGGTAGCGACTTTACTCTTCTCCCCAGTACCTTATCTCCCACAGCTACAGCTCTCACTTGATCCTGGAAACAAAACTGGTCTATGGGTTTAATACTTCTTCCCACTCTGGCTCATCCTGGGTCTTCATCATCCTCTTTGGTTCTCTTAACCCTGCCCATACCTCTGTAAATAATCTTTACGGTAAACTCTTCTCATTGATACCTTGGAGTGTGCCATCTTTCCCTTGTTGGGACATTAATACAGTTAGCCTCTTTAGGATTCCACCTCCAGGGAAAGAACTGAAGTTTTGTGCTCTCACTGAATCCATGGCAGACTTTTATCCTACAACCTGACACACTTGATTGTATCATTTCCTTGAAAGTTTATTTCCTTCTACAGTCAGAGGAATCCCTGTTGGCATCACTAGGGTAGAACTCAGGGCCTTGCACATATTTGGTCGTCCTTAAATATTTCTTGAATAAATTGATAAATATTATGAGTGGTCGGTGTGATTATTAATAATAACATGTGTTTTTAAAAAATTTTTTTATAACATGTGTTTTAAGCAGACATTATCTCATTTAACCATTATGGTAACTCTACAAAGTGGGATTAACATCTTCCTTTTACAAATGAGTAGATTGAACCCTAGAGAGTATAAATAATTGGTTCAAGCAAGAGTATATGAAAAAGTAAGCCTATGTCTTTTTTTATTCCAAAGCTTGTTCTTAGAACTATTATGCTATAATGCCTGAATAATGAGGTGTTCCTACAGAAACCCACAGAGTTTAGTCAAAGAATTAGAAATATTTTTGAGTGGCTTCATTATATTTTCTTAGATGTCCCAATCTGCATCTTGACTCTTGCTCAGGGACAAACATCTCTGTGTTAACTACATTAAGATGATTGTTCAGGCAACTGTGAAATGTTGATTCGTGGTATTATATGTGAATTTTCAAAGGTTCCGTGGGAAAAGTTCCATACAATTTATACATTTAACTTCTGATTTTTCAAACTTATTATTTTATTATTTAATTTTACTTGGAAACACATAATTCCCTTGGCATCATGGGTGGGGTGAAATCGTATCCATCAGGGACTAGGAGGGTTGGGGGAACAGTTCTAATCCAGTTGGAATAGATTTTAGTCGTGGAATCATAGGAGAAAACCACACATTTTATTTATTTTTTATTTATTTATTTTTTTAAAAGATTTTATTTATTCATTTGACACAGAGAGAGAGATTACAAGTAGGCAGAGAGGCAGGCAGAGAGAGGGGAGAGAGGAGGAAGCAGGCTCCCTGCTGAGCAGAGAGCCCGATGTGGGCCTCTATCCCAGGACCCTGGGATCATGACCTGAGCCGAAGGCAGCGTCTTTAACCCACTGAGCCACCCAGGTGCCCAAAAACCACACATTTTAGACCTATGCTAGGATCTACCAAGACATCAATGCAAGATTACTCCTTGACCATTTGATAACTGATACATGGTTTATAGTGTTCAGATTATATACTAATTTCTTTTGTTACTATTTAAATAAAAATTCTTTTTTTTTAAAGATTTTATTTATTTATTTGACACAGAGAGAGATCAGATCACAAGTAGGCAGAGAGGCAGGCAGAGAGGGAGGAGGAAGCAGGCTCCCCACTGAGCAGGGAGCCCGATGCAGGCCTCGATCCCAGGACCCTGAGATCATGACCTGAGCCAAAGGCAGAGGCTTTTACCCACTGCGCCACCCAGGAGCCCTAAATAAAAATTCTTAAGCCTTTTTACTTTAAGCTGGCTCTACATTTGGTTTGTGGCCCATAATGTTTACACTCGACCAAATGAATCATCCTGATGTTTAAAATGGCAAGTCTGGGGCGCCTGGGTGGCTCAGTCCATTAGGTATCTACATTCTGCTTGGGTCATGATTCTGGGGTCCTGGGATCGAGACCGACATTGGGCTCCCTGCTCAGTGGGGAGCCTGCTTCTCCCTCTCCTTTTGCACCTCCCCTTGCTTGTACTCTCTCACTCTCTCTCTTAATGCTTAACCATCTGCGCCACCCAGGGGCCCTCATTTGTTTTGTTTCTTAAAAAATGGTGGTTAGATGCCACAAAGTAGGTGGCAATGTCTAAAAATATGTGTGTTGTCAGGCCTGAGGTCTTCTTCCTTCACTGTCAGGGAGTGCTAACCTTGTCTCCTTTCATACAATACTCTAGTACAGATTTTTTAAAAAGCAAGAGAAAGAAAAATTAGACCTATTTCTTGACTTCCAGAACTTGTATTTTAAATGTCCTGGTTATGACCAAGAAAGCCTTTATTTAAGGCTGAATGGAATTATCATGACCCCACAATCATAATCATTAATGATATGATTACAAACAAGAATCATTCTACATGTAACTATTTGTTTTTCAAAACATGAGACAATTGGGCGCCTGGGTGGCTCAGTGGGTTAATGCCTCTGCTTTCGGCTCAGGTCATGATCTCAGGGTCCTGGGATCGGGGCCTCATCGGGCTCCCTGCTCAGCGGGGAGCCTGCTTCCCCCTCTCTCTCTCTGCCTGCCTCTCTGCCTCCTTGTGATCTCTCTCCCTCTGTGAAATAAATAAATAAAATCTTTAAAAAAAAAAAACATGAGACAATTGGACTTTTTTTAAAAAAGATTTTATTTATTTATTTGACACAGAGAGAGAGATCACAAGTAGGCAGAGGCAGGCAGAGAGGAGGAAGCCGGCTCCCTGTTGAGCAGAGAGCCCGAGGCGCACCTTGACCCAAGGACCCTGGGATCATGCCCTGAGCTGAAGGCAGAGGCTTAAGCCACTGAGCCACCTAGGCACCCGGACATTTAAATTTTTTAATTTATTGAGCACCTACTATAGGCTAGCTGTCTCTAATGCTTGGGAATCATCGATGAAAAAATAGAAGGTCCTTACCCTTGTGGATCTTGTGCATTTTCATGGAAATCTGTTCTGTACATATGGACAACAGAAGAGTGCAGTTTTCAGATCATTACCTACCCCAAACTTTATTCCTTATTTCTAAAAAATTTAAAAGAACACAGAAGAAATCCACATAAAAGGATTTTATATGGATTTTTTATAAAAAAATAATGCGAGTTGTCAGCATTTTACACATATTAACTAATTTAACCTTCACAAAAGCCCTACGACATGACTTTCATTCCCATTTTATAGGTGAGGAAATGAGGAAGGGAGAGGGTAAAAAAAACTTGCTAACATCACGCAACTTTGCCTCTAGTACAGCTGGGACTTAAACCCAGGTCATTTATCCTCCTGGTCTTTGTTCTAACCCAGTATGTGACTCTGTTTTGCTGGGATAGACCTTCAGGCAAAGCCTCCTAGAAGTTTTAATATGGATACAGATTTATAAACTCATTCGGTAAGATACCTCATTCATTTCAGGAATCCCCCAAATAAGTACTTTCAGAAGGGAATAACTTACTGCTTCTAAAACAGCCTGAGTAGAAATATGTTTCTGACAACTTATTTTGTCTAGTCCTGGTTCTATCTTGAAAACTCTGTAGAATAATATCATCCCTCCCTCTCATGACAAAGCCCTTCAGTTATTGGCAGGTGACCATCACTGCCCATGGCCTTCTCCGACCCCAGCACTTTTGACGACTTCCTCCTTTTTTTAGGTCAAACAACTTCTTATTCCACAATTATCTAGAAGTAAAAATTAAAATAAAATAAATAAATTAAAATTAAAATAAAAATAAATTGAATGATGAAAACTTTAGGTCATTGCTTTCAAAGTCATTTCCAGTGCTGCATTAAAAAGACGGGGGAGAAAAAAAGCAGTCCACCAGCGCGACAATAAATGAGGTATGCGATTTAATTCTGGATATTATAGAGAGGCTTAATGAAGCAGAGAAGTGGATTTCTGGAGAAGGAGAGATTAAAGTCTGGAAAAGAAGTATACCTGTCTGGGGATTAAAAAACAAACAACTTTAAAAGGTCAAGGAACTTAGAAAGGAAGCTCACAAAGGTAACATTTGGACTCCTGAAATAACTGAAGATGAGGACAGTTAGCTGAGAATGGACTTATTGAAATAAAATGCTGCCATAGGAAATAATTTTCACTGAAAAAATAATTGTCACGTTGAGGAGCCAAGGCCTAATTATCAGGGAAGTTGTGGCAGAACTAGATTTGGTTTGTAGTTCAGACCCTCTAGAGAGTAGTTACTTCTGATTAAATAATAGGTATAAAAAGTTAAAAATAACTGGATAGCAATTTTATTTTTTGTGTAAAATTTTAATTTAGGTAGAACAAAAGTTGTTATCTTTCATAGCATATAACAAAACTAATGAAATGTTAAAGACTTTTGTTTCAAAATCACTTTAATAAGGGCTTGAAATTTAATTGGATAAACCTGAAATTATGGGTGAGAATGGGGC
Organism: Ailurus styani; assembly: GCA_002007465.1. NCBI lineage: Eukaryota > Metazoa > Chordata > Mammalia > Carnivora > Ailuridae > Ailurus > Ailurus styani. Next base: position 1,173,106 of record LNAC01000166.1, on the reverse strand, counting down.
ATATCTGTGTGCCTGAATATTTTTCAAATATTAAAACAAAAAATCTCAATAGCACAAGAAACCCCAAAGAGAAGATGGGACAGTCTAATGGCCATCTTGTTCTTCTAAACTTAACCCTAAAAAGTATGTTGTGGCTGAAATGAACTATGGCCCCATACAGTAAAGTGTGAAACTGTGGTTAAATATTGAAAATGATTGGGTGCCTGGGTGGCTCAGTGGGTTAAAGCCTCTGCTTTCGGCTCAGGTCATGATCTCAGGGTCCTGGGATCGAGGCCCCGCATCGGGCTCCCTGCTCAGCGGGGAGCCTGCTTCCCCCTCTCTGTCTGCCTGCCTCTCTGCCTCCTTGTGATCTCTCTCCCTCTGTGAAATAAATAAATAAAATCTTTAAAAAAAAATATTGAAAATGATTAAAATTTAATAGTTACTATACTGGATGATTTATTCACACATATAGAGATTAATAAGGGAACAAAGAGAAATCTCTTCAGGTCTGGTTTGTTTTGCTACAATGTGTGTCTCTGAAGTGAGAATTAACAAAATTAGCTCATACGGGATGCGTAAATAGGGGAATGGTGTCAGCGAAGTGCTGAGGTCTCCATGGTTTATGGCTTTTCTGAGCACATCAATGCTTCGTACCCTCAATTAACAGCAGTTTAACATGAAGTAAGAGGGTTGAAAGCAGCAAGCCATGGGTGAGCCCAGTTTTGGAATTTCATACCAAGTTTTCCTCTTGCTCATTTGACCGCATGCTCTGTTTTACAAGTGCTTCATAAGAGTGAGTCTTTCCAGTCTTCCTGCAACTTACCTCGTCTCTACTATTTGTATCAGCCTCAACCCTTTCTCGTACCCACGTCCATCAAGCTACTATCACTTATTCTTATGTAGCATTCTATATATTCTGTAGCATTATTTTATTAAAAATTTGGCATGTCTTTTCAATTGTGCAGTGTTTTGAAAAGATTGTTGTTGATACAATTATTTTCCAGACTACCAAATTTTAATTTAATTGCTTCTAATGCCATTTCCCCCATACACCTTGTTATATTTAGTGTCCTGTTTTGTTACCACCTTTGCATTGTGTGAACGGAGGTCTGGGTCTTTGGATTCCCCATGAGAAGATTTACATGGGGTACCCGCACTTGAATGAAAACAGCAGAAGGAAAGTAGCAAGCACAGAGCAGTTCTTATTAAAGAGAAAGTACCTCTCAAGGTGGGAGGGAGATCAGGTGGGTTCCACAGAGTAGAACTGTCCCCTAAGTTGTTTTGGGATTGGATATTGCTGGGTCTCTCTGGGCTGGGAGAAGCTGCCATGTATAGTGGGGTGGTCTCTAATTTTTTTTTTTTAAAGATTTATTTATTTATTTGACAGGGAGCAATAGAGCATAAGCAGAGGGAACAGGAGTGACACGGGGCTCCATCCCAAGGCCCTGAGATCATGACCCAAGCCGAAGGCAGCCACCCAACCAACTGAGCCGCCCCAGTGCCCTCTAACGGAGGCAGCTTCCAGCCATTTGGGGAAACTCCTCCCACAGATTGGGAGGGGGAGTTTTTGACCCTACAAGTTTTGTACTGGAACCATCAGGTCAACCTTTCTCAGGGGAATGGGGTGGGAGGGAAAATACTGCCATGCAAATGTGTTATAAGGAGTCTAGGGGTTATCTTGGGGCACAGATGGAAGAAAACACATGGTCTGTGCCTGTGACCCTTGCTCAGTCAACTCCGGGTCTTTTTTTTTTTTTTTTTAAGATTTTATTTATTTATTTGGCAGAGAGAGATCACAAGTAGGCAGAGAGGCAGGCAGAGAGAGGAAGAAGCAGGCTCCCTGCTGAGCAGAGAGCCCGATGCGGGCCTCAATCCCAGGATCCTGAGATCATGACCTGAACCAAAGGCAGAGGCTTTAACCCACTGAGCCACCCAGGCGCCCTCAACTCCTGGTCTTGGGAGCCACAAGGTCAGGATGCTGTGTGCCGCCCCCCCCTCCACCCCCACCCCAGGATTTTAATGTGTAACTTATTTATCATCATCCTTCCCTCCACCTCCTGTCTTTACTATTCCCCTTCAGGGACTTGGGATTCTGCCCCTGGGCATTCCTTCCACTGCTCAGGTCTAGCTTCTACCTAACAGTTTTAGAGGATGTGAGGTTTTTAAGGAAATGCCTTCCAATATTGTGTCTTTACGTGGTCTTCCTCTTTGTATGTCTATGTCCTAATCTCCTTATAAGGACACCAGTCTTGGTTCACCCATAATGACCTCATTTTACCTTAATTATCTCTTTAAAGATCCTGTCCCCAAATACGGTCTCATTCTGAGGTATTGAGGATTAGGGCTTCAACATATGAATTTTGGAAGAACATAAATCAGCCCATAACCATACCCATATCTATAAATACTTTTTATGTAGCCATCTCTATCTTAAACTGTTAAAAAAAAAAAGCCATGAATTCATACTGATGTCTTGAACTCAAGGAACTTTTAAAGAAAACTTTTAATATTAAAATAATTATAAATTCGGGGCGCCTGGGTGGCTCAGTGGGTTAAAGCCTCTGCCTTCGGCTCAGGTCATGATCTCAGGGTCCTGGGATTGAGCCTCGCATCCGGCTCTCTGCTCGGCAAGGAGCCTGCTTCCTCCTCTCTCTCTGCCTGCCTCTCTGCCTGCTTGTAATCTCTCTCTGTCAAGTAAATAAATAAAATTTTAATAAATAAATAAATAAAATAATTATAAATTCATAGGTAATTGCAGAAATAGTACAGAGAGAGCGCCTGGGTGGCTCAGTGGGTTAAAGCCTCTGCCTTCGGCTTAGGTCATGATCTCAGGGTCCTGAGATCGAGGGCCGCATCGGGCTCCCTGCTCGGCGGGGAGCCTGCTTCTTCCTCTCTCTCTGCCTGCCTCTCAGCCTACTTGTGATCTCTCTCTCTGTGTCAAATAAATAAATAAAATCTTAAAAAAAAAAAAAAAGGAAATCGTACAGAGAGATCTAGTTTCTGATTTCATCCAGTTTCNCTTGTGATCTCTCTCTCTGTGTCAAATAAATAAATAAAATCTTAAAAAAAAAAAAAAGGAAATCGTACAGAGAGATCTAGTTTCTGATTTCATCCAGTTTCTCCAGATGGTTATATTTTAGATAACTATAATATAATATCAAAATTAAAAAATTGACATTGGTAAAATGGGTGTTGTAGCTGGAAATCATTTACCACACATGTTGATTCATGGAAGCATCACCCAGTCAGGACACAGAACCATTCCATCAACACAAAGATCTCCCTCCTGCTACCCTTTATAGTTACTCCTCGTCCTGACCCCTTTCTCACGTGATCCCGGATCACTGGCAACCACGAGTTGCTTTTCCATCTTTATAATTATGTTGTTTGCAGAATGCTATATGAATGGAATTGTACATTACTAGATTTTTTGAAACTTGATTTTTTTCACTCGGAGATCCATCCAAGTTGTTCATCCTTTTTTATTCCTATGTAATATTCCATGTTGTGGAGGGTCCACGATTTATTTAACCATTTAGGATTTTTTTTTAAAGATTTTATTTACTTATTTGACACAGAAGTAGGCAGAGAGAGAGGAGGAAGCAGGCTTCCTCGCCGAGCAGGGAGCCCGATGCGGGCCTCGATCCCAGGACCCCGAGATCACGACCCGAGCCAAAGGCAAAGGCTTTAACCCACTGAGCCACCCAGGTGCCCCTAACCATTTAGGATTGAGGGACATTTTGGTTGTTTCCAGTTTTGAAAAATTACAAATAAAGCTGCTATGAACATTAGTGTACAGGATTTCATGTGGACATAAATTTTCATTTCTCTGATAATTTCCAAGGAACGTGTTATTATTTCAAAAATAAGCTATGAAAAGAAGCTGTATCACATAACAGTGCGACCAAAAGAGGGATTGTAATATTCATGAGCCTGCTAATTACTCCAAATGGCATTTACTCTGTATGCTTCTGATATTTGATTCTACCCCCTAAGATCGCTTTATTTTTTCTTTTTGTGAAATTCACATCATTGTCGTCCATCACTCTTTCAAAGCTATGTCTGATGATGAATATGTCTGTGTGCAGAGATTCTCAGGGTGGAGTCTGGGGATCCTTGAGAGTCTCAACGATCCTTTCAGGCAGTCTGTGAGATCAAACAATTTTTGTAATAATTTGAAGATGCTGTTGGTCTTTTTATTCTCATTCTTTCCAGAGGCTACATGTTGTGTGATGACATTATTACTAGCGGAATGTGTGCTTGTGTATTAAAATTTTCTGTTTTAATTCTTCTGCTAGATTGATGGATGATAAAGATATAGATATAACCTACACAAACAAAAGCTTTTGTGATCTCTAATAATGTTAACGTCGTAAAGTGGTTCTGAGACCACATAGTTTGAGACTCACTAGTTTCCATTATTTGTGTTACCATTTTTGGTTGTTCTGTATATCTTATTGGATCATAAGCTCTTCAAGGGCAGAAAGTATATTTTTGCAGTTCTTTATAACTGTCAATAGCTCCTAAGACAGTGATATGGGACCACAGTAAGTGGTGACAAATGGATGATAAAATGGAGATGTGACAATCAGGCAATAATCTTGCTTTTCTGGGACACATTTATGAGACATAATTTCAGAAAGAAGTGCCTACTTAAGTCACAAGACAACTTTCACCCATAGTTTTCAGATAGACACTTTATGATTCTGTTTGAAACAGGGCCTTGGCCCACTTCTGAGATGGATCACTAGTAGATTTATTCTGTTGTTGGGAGAGAATGGAGGTGGTTTATCATTTGCCAAAATACCATCTTTTGTGGAGGAATAATAGTGTAACTTTGAACAGTTACCAGCTACCCAGCTATCCCTGCCATATACCCATACATCAGAAAGAAGTCATTTTTTCATAAAAATAGTACATCAAAAGTTTTTGCTGTGCTTTCCAAGGATAGAATAACAACTTTTTCCTTCTCAAGATTCCCAAAGACTGTCCTTTTAATATGAAAAGACACAATTAGAATCACTATATTATACACCTGAAACTAATGTAATACTGTATGTTAACTATACTGGAATTAAAATTTGAAATTAAATTTTTTTAAATAAAAAAAGACATAATTAAACATATAGTAATTTAGCTTTTATTTTGCACCAGGTACTATATATTTTTTAAATATGAAGACGAAAGCCATGATTTTTTATTATCATTATTATTTGAGTGAGAGAGAGAGATCACAAGCAGGGGGAAAGGGTGGGGGGAGGAGCAGACCCCCTGCTGATCCAGGAGCCCAAAGTGGGACTTGATCCCAGGACCCCAGGATTATGACCTGAGCCGAAGGCAGACGCTTAAATGACTGAGCCACCCAGGGGCCCAAAAGCCATGATTCTTATCATAAATAGATTCACAGTTTCATACTGATTTAATGTTTGAATTCCAAAATGAAGTTTTAGGCCTCTTCATATGCTCTGGTTCAACCCTCAAAGGAAGTTGCTTGCCGTGGGACACTCACTTTTTTCCTAACCTGACGAAAAAGTAGGCTCCAGTCTTCTTATCCTCTTCAAACAATCAAATCTGTAAATAACAAAATGGCAGAACAAGTCTAAATAAGAGCATTTCGACAAGCCTATTCTAGGTACTGAGATAATGTTTATACTAACCAAAGACACATGAAGTGATAAGACATTTGTGATCTTGGCCTATTTGAAAGCTACAATTTTTCATTATTTGAAAGAATTTTTTAAAAAGGTTTTATTTATTTATTTGAGAGAGAAGGCACAGAGGGAGAGAGAGAGAGAGACTCCCACTGAGCAGGGAGCCCTATGCAGGGCTCCATCCCAAGACCCAGAGATCGTGACCTGAGCTGAAGACAGACACTTAACCGACAGAGCCACCGAAGTAGCCCTAAAAGGATTTTTTAAAGTATTTATTTATTTGACAGAGAGATAGAGAGCACAAGTAAGCAGAGCAGCAGGAAGAGGGAGAGGGAGAAGCAGGCTCTGAGCGGGGAGCCCGATGTGGGGCTTGATCCCAGGACCCTGGGTTCATGACCTGAGTCGCAGGCAGCCGCTTAACCGACTGAGCCACGCAGGCGCCCCAGGATTTTTGTTTTTACACAAAGAGAATAATATATTTATGTATGGTTTTTAAAATGCTATGTTTCCAATTCTGCAAACAGGAACCCATGTGGAAAAGCTAGTCTGACAATTTTCACTTGACCTCTATAATGTAGAATGTCTCTTCTTTATTGTATGACTTAGTTCTTTTTATTTCTTTGCAATCCATGTATGGCCCATCTCCTTTCTCCTGTTACAGTTCTTGCTTTTTAATTAGGCTAGTGCATGCTAATGCACAGCTGATTGTAGGGGAATATTTGAAGTTTTATTTTAACTGCAATACAATAGTCTTGTGCTAAATATTTGCAGAGGTCAAAATTTTTACACAAAAAAGGCCCTTCCATGGAGAATGAAGGGTATGTTGAGTAGCTTTGCATATACCTAGCACTTGGTAGGGACTTGGTAAATATAAGTCTAGTGATTGGAACAGGAACGTGTGTTGAAGTTCTCTTATGATACTGTTGTCCATTCTTTCAGTTATACATGTATTGTGTATTGTGTACATTCTTTGTGCCAGGAACAGTGTAAGGAATTGAAAGATTAGTAAGATGTGTTTACCTTCAAATTCCTGAGTCCGGAAGAGGAGACCTACTTCTTCTAAGCAGATATTTTCAATATACTATGATGGTAAGAATGAGAGTGACATGCATAAATACTCTGGGAACAAAAATTTGGGGTTACCTAACCCAAATTCAGGGGATCAAGGATGGCTTCAAAAATGACTTAATCCCTACCGAATAATGAAGGAATTCATGCCAGCTGATGAGGGGAACGGGGAGGAAGGTCAGTGTGAGCATAGAGAAAGTGAGAGTAAAGGCACAGTGAGGTAAGCAGGTGAAGAAGCATCAGGGAGGCCTGGGGAGGGGCCCTCTAGAGTTGAGAGGGCCAGTGAGGATCCTTGAGGGGGCTGAAAGTCCATTTCATTGGTCCAGGATGAAAATGCAAGAGTAATGACAAGAAAGAGACAGACAGAACTTACTTTCTTCTCTGCTCTTGTTCATCTGTGAGAGGGACCTCAACACCTCCAGTTGACCTTAGGGCTGGCTATTAATCCACTGGGGTCATGGAAAAAGAAGCAGTATTCAAAGGAAGTGTTAGTGACACACCTGAACCCCTTGGGGCATGGGGCTACATACCCTACCCCATGTAGAAGTCATAGTTACATCAAGGTCAAAGATCCCACTAGAATGCTCTTCTTCCCTGGGGATAGCACCTCCTCTGGACTGCTTTCCTGTTGGATGGTCTTCTTCTGGTGGTTGCTTTCTGCTGTGGCCTGCCATCATCCTGGTAATTCTCTCATGCTTCTGGTACAGTAAGGAGTACTCAGGCAAAACATCTCCCCCAAATGTAGCAACCTATGTGTGGGGTTTAGGGGAAAAAAGGTGAAGTAATCTGTTTAAACTTGCTTTTAGGGGCACCTGGGTGGCTCAGTTGTTAAGCGTCTGCCTTTGCTTCGGTCATGATCCTAGGGTTCTGGGATCGAGCCCAGCTTCAGGCTCCCAGTTCAGCGGGAAGCCTGCTTCTCTCTCTCCCACTCCCCCTACTTATATTCCCTCTCTCGCTGTCTCTCTATCTCTCTGTCAAATAAATACATAAAATCTTTAAAGATAAATAAATAAATAAACTTGCTTTTAGGGACACCTGGCTGGCTCAGTCAGTGGAGCATGTGACTTTTGGTCTTAGAGTTGTAAGTTTGAGCCCCATGTCGGGTGTAGATTACTAAAAATAAAAATCTTAAAAAAAAAAGACTTTTATTCTAGACCTAAATATAGATGGACAAACTGATTCTCCAATATGGTTTGGCCAAGATCAGCACGTAACAGAGTGTTGGGACCTCACTAGTAATAATAAACCTATAATAGGGTCTTATTTCCCCACCCTTTGTTCCACATACACTTGAAAGAAACAAAGCAAATTTTTTCCTCCTTTACCCATAGGAGGATTATCGAGGTCTTTGTTCATTTGGGGAGCCAGAAAAAGGGTAGAAGAGGTCTTGCTGTTTGCATAGTGACAAGGTCTATGGAGTGGATATGTGATTATGTGATTGAAGTGAAGGAGAAGTAAAGGTCATGGAGATGAGAAGGTCAAGAAGCTCTATCACATCAGGACGCTGAATGGGTTATGTAGCTCCTATGCAGGAGCTAAGGTGGAGATGAAATCTAAATTCTAATTATCAGAGTCCTCAATAGATTGTTAGAATAATATGGTAAGAGTGCTAAGAAATGTTAGAGGGGCACCTGGGTGGCTCAGTTGGTTAAGCATCTGCCTTTGGCTCAGGTCATGATCCTGGGATCCTGGGACTGAGCCTAGCATTGGGCTCTCTGCACAGCGGAGAGTCTGCGTCTTCCTCTCCCTCTGCTCCTCTCCCTGCTTGTGCTCTCTCTCTCTCAAATATAAAAATAAAATCCTTAAAAAAAATAAATGTTAGAGAACAGTGAAATGGAGAGTGTGAACTTTAAAAGAAGAAGATTTTCTTATTGCACAAATGTGGAAGAATATCTGAAAGAAGCTAGTATACATTTGTTTGCTCACTTACTTTGTCTAATGACTGTATCCTATGTCCTGGGTATATTAGTTTGCTAACCCTACCATCACAAAGTACCACAAACTGAGTGGCTTAAACAAAGAAACAGTTCTGGAACTAGAAGTCCAAGATCAAGGTGTCAATGGGTGGTTCCTTTGAGGGCTGTGAAGAAGGATTTGTACCATGTCTCTTTAATTTCTAGGGATTTACTGGCAATCTTCGGTTTCCTTGGCTTGTAGAAGCATCACTCTGATCTCTTCCTGGATCTTCAGTGGCATTCTAGAGGTGTGTGTGTGTGCGCGTGTGTGTGTGTCCAAATTTCCCCCCTTTTCTTTTTTAAAGATTAATTAATTTATTTTAGGGAGAGAGAGAGAGAGAGAGAGAGAGAGAGAGAGAGAGAGCAGGTACGAGCAGGCAGAGGGACAGAGGGAGAGGGAGAGAATCCTCAAGCAGGCTCCCCACTGAACATGGAACCCAACGCAAGGATTGATCCCAGGATCCTGAGATCATGACCTGAGCCCAAATCAAGAGTTAGCCACTTAACTGACTGGGCCACATAGGTGCCCCTAAATTTCCCCTTTTTATAAGGATACTTGTCATATTGAATTAGTGCTCACCTTAATGACCTCATCTTAACTAATTATATCTTCAATGACTCTATTTCCAAGTAATGTCACATTCTGAGGTACTGGGGGTTAGGACTTCAGTATAGCTTTTTGGGGTGACACAGTTCAACCATAAAGTCATCTTGATTTTGAAAATCTTGATGTATTTAAAAGCTTAACTATGACAGTAAAAATATTGTCATTGGTAACTGTTAGAACTAATGACTTTGTTTTCCAGAGACATGACCAATAAACTCAATTATTTATTTTTTTATTTTCTATTTTTTTCAATTTTATTTTTTAATTTGAGATAGAAAGATACAGAGAGAGAGAGAGAGAGAGAGAGAGAGAGAGAGAGAGAGAGAGAGAGAGAGAGAGAGAGAGCATGAGCAGGGGGAGAGGCAGAGGGAGAGGGAGAAGCACACTCCCGGCCTAGCAGGGAACCTGATGTGGGGGCTCAGTCCCAGGGACCAGAGATCATGACCCGAGCTGAAGGCAGACACTCAACCATCTGAGCCACTCAGGCACCCCTAAACTCAATCATTTAAACATCAACTTGCAGGATGAATTAGCATCATTCCTCTGTCTTCCATCCACCCACCCATCTATGTGTTCAGCCATGTATTTTGTCCACCTACGATGTAAGCTTGGGATAAATAAGACATGGTTCATATTCCTAAAAAATTCACAATCATAAGGAGGAAACAGATATGTGAATAATCACAGGATACCTTATAATAAGTGCTGTGATAGAAGCTATTTCCCCATCAACACATTCATCTTTTAAGAAACTGATTAAATCTGCAGTGTGAACCTTACTGATGGAGGTTGCAACCCCATTAGACCACAGGCCATGGAGGCATTTCTACAAGCCTGTCAAATTCCTTTGTGTTGTGTTAAAACTGGAGAATCAGATGTCTGGGTGCCACAGTCGTTAAGCATCTTCCTTCGGCTCAGGTCATGATCTCAGGATCCTGGGATCAAGCCCCACATCAGGCTCCCTGATCAGGAGGGGAGTCTGCTTCTCTCTCTCCCTCCACCTCTCCCTGTCCCTCTACTTGGGCTCTCTTTCTCTCCCAAATAAATAAAATCTTTTAAAAAATAAAAAAAATTAAAACTGGAGAATCTGTTAAAAGAAAATATTCATTGTGCCCAAAAGTATGACTATTTTGTTCAGCCAACATAATTCAGATTTAGATATGATTATAAGCTGCCATGAATGTATGTACCCTCAGGGTTTGTTAACTTTGGCCATATTGACACTTTGGGCTGAATACATTACTTTTTTCATTGTAGGGGGTCATCCTGTGCATGTGTGGGATATTTAGCAGCATTTCTGTAGGATATCTTAGCAGCATCCACGGCCTCTACACAACTGCCTCTACTCTTTATGACAACTGGACAATATTGCTGCAGTTGAGAACCACTAATGTATGCTTGAATGTCATGGACCCATCACATCTGATCCATTTTAATGTGTACAGTATTGATTTGGTTTCCTAGTCAATCCCGCCTCTCGCTTACATTTAAGCAAGTAAATCTACCTTAGTTGTTAGTTTTTTGAAGGGGGGGTTGGGAGGTTAACAGCTTACTCAAAGAGCTTAAGAAATTGTACTAACACTGAGCGACTTGGGCTAGTAACTTCAAACTGGCTAACTATCTGTGTGATGGACTAACATTTTAGTACAGGGAATGGAAGCAAGGAAGGAAGGAGACAAATTAGACCAGAATGGTTTCAATGCTTCTCATCTTAACTTTAGGGGCAGAAGCTGGAGCTTGTATGGGATGAATGAATTGAGGAAGAAGAGCTCAGTCCTTTGGCCATTCTTTCCTCAGGGGCCAGTTCCCTCCCCCTTGCACCACTGGCCACATTCTATCAGCTTCACCTTGAGTTCTTAGAAGGATGCTCTTATACTCCTGATGCCCTCAGGTCATTCCACTTCCCACTCTGTGTAACTATGGTCAGGAATATGAACTCTATCAACAACCCTCCCCAGTCCCACTTGTGCATTCCTATAAAGATGCTAGGTATTGAGATGCCTGGCTGGCTCGGTTAGTAGAGCAAGCAACTCTTGATCTCAGGGTCATGAGTTCAAGACCCACATTGGGTGTAGATCTCACTAAAAAAAAAAAAAAAGAGAGAAAGATGCTAGGCAACTCCAGCTTTAGAAGTGAGATCTAGCTTGACTATCAGAACTTGACTGATTTGCTGACAACAGCCCTGGCACAAACAGTTTTCAACAGCAGTTATTTTACTGAGCTGAACTTTCTTAACATATCAGATCATTACTCTTAAGTACAAATATGTAGTCTTAGTGAAGTAACGGGGCATAGCCTGTATTGGATTTTGATAGTTCTGGCATTTGGTTCAGCAGTAGCTTGACCCTGAGTTAATTAGACTGACAATTCCTGCTGGCTGTTTAATCAAAATACTGCAACTTTCAACTTCATCAGTAATTTAGTTCATTTGTCTTTATTATAATTCCATGATTATTTCTGGTTGGAAGACTAGTATTTTTGATAATTGTAATATTAGTGATGAATGGCAATAATAATGTCTGTGTAAAGAAATATGCATTAGTATATCTATAATAACATGATGGGCTTTAAAAATAAATTTCTTTGAAGGAAAGAAGATAGCGACTGTTTCTCTAACACTCAAACCATCTTTCCTATGTTTTGATTATTTATTTATGTTTTAAAATTTTTATTTATTTACATGAGAGAGAGAGAAAGGGAGCATGAGTGGGGTGCAGAGGCAGAGGGAGAAGCAGACTCCCTACTCCCTAGTCTGATGCAGGGCTTTATCCCAGGACCCCAAGATCACAACCTGAGCTGAAGGTAGATGCTTAACTGACTGAGCCACCCAGGTGCCCCTGTTTTGATAATTTAAATTAATGTCAGTGATAAGAAAACATTCAGTCCAAGAGNCAGATGAACATAGGGGAATAGAAGGAAAAATAAAATCAGATGAAAGCAGAAAGGGAGGCAAACTCTTACAAGAGACTCAACTATAGGAAACAAACTGAGAGGGCGCCTGGGTGGCTCAGTGGGTTAAAGCCTCTGCTTTCGGCTCAGGTCATGATCTCAGCGTCCTGGGATCGAGGCCCACATCGGGCTCTCTGCTCAGCAGGGAGCCTGCTTCCTCCTCTCCCTGTCTCTCTGCCTACTTGTAATCTCTCTCTCTGTGTCAAATAAATAAATAAAATATTTAAAAAAAAAAAAAAAAGAGAAGAGAACAGTTTTTTCCCCAAAATAATTTTAATATTAAAAAAATGTTAGAGGTAACGTCATAAGAAGTATAAGAATAGAGGTGCCTGGCTGTCTCAGTTGGTATGACATGTGACTCTTGATCTCAGGGTCATGAGTTCAAGTCCCATATTGGGTGTAGAGCTTACTTTAAAAAAAGTATAGGAATTTTTTTAAAAAGATACTCCTCCAATCTACCTCCTTAACAAATCGCTTATATTTTCCATGTTTTTTTCCATCTTGTTTGCATGCATAACCAATTTTATACAGTTGCAATTACAGTGTAGATTCAATTTTGTATTCTGCTTTTTTCACTTAGCATTATTCTTCCATAATAATTTAAAGAGAGTTTTATTTACGGTTATTTCAAATGTAGAGAATATAATTTTCTAAACTGTACTTAAGTGCTTGATTTAAATATTTTAATGGCCGACCCAAACCATCAAATGTATTCTGGATAGGGGTGCGTTATAGTTAATGCTTAATATTGCAGGAAGCAACTTGCGTATACATTAGATTAAAGTCAAATGTTATATGCAAGTGGAAATAAGGACATTAAAGGCTGGTCGTCTTTACGTATTTGGATATTCTTCTACAGTCAGATGTACTTCTAGAATTGGTTAGTCTGGCTGCTAAATTTTCATGCCCCGAACTAATTCAGCCGGTTGTAAAATTGTACCTTTCTGCAGATGACTTAACACGTGCACCTCATTTATACTTGAACTTGGTATGATTCAGATAGCATTATCCTAAATGATGTTAAGAAATTGTTCATTTTCTGTGTCAGCGAAAAATGAGGAAAGGCCAACTACATTTCGCCTGAAGAGAGTCATGTCAGAACTGACATCTTGGCAGATACAAAAATGCAAGTAAGATATTTTAACAGGGCATACTAAAACTAATGAACTGAGGACCAATATACACTTCTACATTGTATTAAAGTGGCATTACTGAATTTACAAATGTTAAAAGACATGCTTTATTAGTTGCTGTAGGAGTCCTGTTTCATTTTAGTTTATGAGTTAAAAAACAAATTTGCTTTCCTTTTGTGCAATTTTTAACCCTTATTCTAAAATGTGGTTTGAGAAGATGGATTTTAAAAGTTAACTCCTCTAATACAATATATTAAAGGGAAAATTGACTATCCACATATCTCTGTATATTTATTAAAGAAACAAAATCTGAACAATAAATTTTTTCTTGACAAAGTAAGTAGCCTAGTGAGGTCTTTCCTAAGCAATATTGGCTTTAATTTAAAAAGCTATTATGATACTTGGATATTTTTAAATTAGTGAGTTATTCGCAAGAGCTGGAAAAGATTATTTCCACTTAATTCACTTTCTATTAGGCCCTTATTAACATATGATGTCCAATTTTAATTTCTACATTTTCAGGATGATTTTTTTTTTAACTGGATAATTTAGGGAAGAGCCGCACAATTGATGAGAAGGATAACAACTGAAAGATTAAATCTGATCAGGTTTTTCCTGGAGGAGAAACTAAATGTTTACTTGTTACTCTCTTCAGGTATATTGGTTATTATAATGGTTGACAAGAGCAATTTCTATTAGCCACCTCAATTTTATTTAGAACAGAAGGTCTCAAAGTATGGTCCCCACACCAGCACATCAGCATCCTCTGGGTATCTGTGAGAAATGCAAATTCTCGAGGGTCACCCCAACCTACTATGTCAGAAATTCTTCAGCTGAAACCCAGCAATTGCTTTTAATCAACCTTCCAGGTGATTCTGATATGCACTAAAGTTTGAGAACTAATATTTTAGAAGTAGTTTAGGGAAAAGAACAAATATTAAAAATTGAGATGAATTAAAAAGAAATAGATCAATTAATTTGTTTTGACCTCAAGAAGAACCTTTCTAGGTATTGTCGTGGTTTTATATCTCTATGCATCTATATATGTATCTGTATACATATCCGTGTATGTACCAATATATCTAGGAAGTGTTTTTTTTTTAATAATCTCTATGCCCAATGTGGGGCTCAAACTCACAACCCTGAGGTTGAGTCACATGGTTTACTGCCTGAGCCAGCCGGGCAGCCCTCACAAGCTCATTCTTGAGGCTGCCTCAAGGGGAAGGGGCACATCTTCCCAATAGAAGATGAAGAACAGGGCACCTGGGTGGCTCAGTTGGTTAAGCGACTGCCTTCAGCTCAGGTCATGATCCTGGAGTCCCAGGATCAAGTCCCACATCGGGCTCCCTGCTCAGCAGGAAGTCTGCTTCTCCCTCTGACCTCCTCCCCTCTCATGCTCTCTTTCTCTCTCTCTCATTATCTCTCTCTCACATAAATGAATAAAATCTTTTTTTTTTTTAAAGATTTTATTTATTCATTTGACACAGAGAGAGAGATTACAAGTAGGCAGAGAGGCAGGCAGAGAGAGAGGAGAGAGGAGGAAGCAGGCTCCCTGCTGAGCAGAGAGCCCGATGTGGGCCTCGATCCCAGGACCCTGGGATCATGACCTGAGCCGAAGGCAGCGGCTTTAACCCACTGAGCCACCCAGGCGCCCAATGAATAAAATCTTTAAAAAAAAAAAAAGAAGGTGAAGAACATCTTCATGATAAAGAACAGAAGAATTTAGTTAGCTGCATCATTATTTTATTGAAACATTAAAAATTTACATATTGCCTTAGATATTCTTCTCAACTCCCTCCCTCAAGTTGCCCTGAAGATCTGAACCATGTCCACCCACTTGTTTGGGAAGATTAAGTCACATTCAGTCTGGAGCTGTAAGACATGAGCCGCGTGTCTCCTCTCTATCTGTAGTATCTTGGTGTCCAGGCTGAGGGACTGCAGGTGGGAAATCAGGGAATGTAGTCTCTTCCAACAAGTTCAGTAGGACATGACGGGAGTCAGGAAAGGCCCCCTCTGCCCACTCTCTTAAAATCTACACCCCTCTCTCTCGGCCCTGATACTCCTCCCTGCTCTATTTTTCCCCCCACAGCGATGATCACTTTCTAACCTTCCAAATCATTGACGGATCTGGTTTATTTTTATCTCCCTCAGTGCCCCGTGAGGAGAGAGATTTCTGCTTGTTTGATTCACTGCTGGACCTTCCCAAAGACCACATAAAACGGCACAGACGATCGAATAAAGGAGGCAGTCAAAAAATAGTAACTGAATGAATGAAGAATCGCTGTCACCTTTATTCAGAAACTATCCATTAGGCTGCACACCTTAAATGAATATAATGTTATATGCCTGTTATCTTTCAGTAAAAATAATAGTAAAAAAAGGGGGGGGACTATTCACTGAGCACGGTGTTCTGAGCTTAGTGCTAAGGTAGATATTGAATAACAGAATTCCCCCCCTGTTCTCAGAGTTAACAGTTTGGTCTCATCCCTACCCACTCTAGGTCCTGCTGCATTTATTCACCTGTAGGATTGACATGTTTGTTACAGTTGTAGCTTTGTCCTGTAACAAAGCATTCCAGCCAAGACTAGAGCAGTGCTTTTAGAGCTATAGTCCCCAGACCAGCAGCATGAAGAGATGTTAAATATACATTTCAGATCTCATCCTAAAGCAGCAAAATTAGAAACCCTGGGGGTTAGGACTCTATCTGTACTTTAACAAAACCTCTGGGTGATTTGATGCATTCAGTTTTGGGAATAGCTAATAGAAGACTGAATTCGAAAGCTATCAGGTAAGTACTTTGGAGAAAGAAATTAGACGACACTGATCCACGCATAGCTCCACTGCTCAATTCACTTTATGGGGCATATAGCATTTCTAGTAACAAGGTAGCAAGAACAGGAAAAGAATAAATGGTATTTAAATGAATTTCCTATTATTGTTGTACCAGATTACCACGAATTTATTATCTTACAGTTCTGGAAGTCAGAGTTCCAAAATATGCTTCACTGGGCCAAAGTCAAGATTCGGCAGAGTTGTGTTCCTTCGGGAGGCTCAAGCGAGCCTTGACTTTTCTAGGCTATAGACATTGTCTGTGTTTCTTGGCTTGCAGCCCTTTCCTTCATTTTCAATGCCAACAGTTCCCTGACTCTTACGGTTCCTTCAGTTCTTTGATTTCTATAGCCCCTTGTGATTGCTTTAGACCCACCCAGCTAATCCAGGAACACGGCCCCACCTCTGCATTCTTAATGAAATCACATCTACAAAGTTCCTCTTGCTATGCAAGGTACCATATTCACACATCCCAAGGATTAGAATGTGTGCATCTTTGGGGGACCATTATTCTACCTACCATAACATTCATGAAGTGGAATAAAATACCAAGCAATCATGTCTTCAAAATGATGACTTCAGAATGTCAAAGCAATTGCTTGAGGAGTAACAAAAAGCAGCAATTACAGAGAGCTAGACAAAAGGAAAGTCTTTAAGACCTATTAAAAATCCATTAGAAATGGAACATTTTATGTGGTCAGTGATAAAAGAGATAGATACTTAGACCTATTGTATTTATGATGACTAAAACGGCAGCATAAGGCTCAGTTCTATGGGTAGAAGGGATGGACTAGTCCCACTTCTGGGTGACCGTAGCTGGGATTATTTGAGGGGCGCTGGAAAGACCCCTCTAATCGAAAATACCTCTAACACAACATTATTGAGCTCTTTACCTGGACATGTTTTTCTTTAAAGAGGAGAAACACCTAGGAAGGGCCATTTCTTTTTTTTTTTTTTAAAGATTTTATTTATTTATTTCACAGAGGGAGAGAGATCACAAGGAGGCAGAGAGGCAGGCAGAGAGAGAGAGAGGGGGAAGCAGGCTCCCTGCTGAGCAGACAGCCCGATGCGGGCCTCGATCCCAGGACCCTGAGATCATGACCTGAGCCGAAAGCAGAGGCTTTAACCCACTGAGCCACCCAGGCGCCCGGAAGGGCCATTTCTAATTCAGGCTTGAGCCAGTTCTTTGCTTCAACATAATTTATATGTGATATTCAGTTAAAACAGACTTGATTGATTGCCTACAAGAAGGACAGCCACAAACAGGAAAAGTCTGGGGCACTATTTACCATCAGTGTGAGGCTTAGTTTTCTTTTCTGTAATCCAGTTAGTTATTTTTACATCATAAAGTTTTTGTGTGTACTAAAAGATATAAAACATCTGAAACACTTATCCCAGAGCTTGGAACACAGTGAATTGTTCAGTAAGTGCTAGCTGTACTTATTAGTGCGTTATCTTCATTATTATTATTATTATTATTATTATTATTATTATTAATATATCTAATCCCTTTTGAGGAAGATAAAGAGGAATGCTATTGCTTTTCCTTTGCTTTGTTGTTGGTGATAGATTTCAGAGGCTGTGCCTGCCATACACTAAGTGCTCAATAAATGTTTATTGAATGAATGAATTTGGGCACCTGGGTGGCTCAGTGGGTTAAAGCCTCTGCCTTCGGCTCAGGTCATGATCCCAGGGTCCTGGGATCGAGGCCCACATCGGGCTCTCTGCTCAACAGGGAGCCTGCTTCCTCCTCTCTCCTCTCTCTGCCTGCCTCTCCGCCTACTTGTGATCTCTCTCTCTCTGTCAAGTGAATAAATAAAATCTTAAAAAAAAAAAATGAATGAATGAATTCTGACACTTCTCAGGGAGCCCTCACTATATTCTCAGGTCATAGACTCCCTGTGGCTAAACTAAAAAATGGGATGACCCTAACTTCTGCCTTCAAATCCCTGGGATTTGGATAGCTTATGCCACTTTCTTAGTGAAGTGCTCTAAGATCTCCTTGATTTACACACTTCCTTTATATTTTCGACATCTCTTTTTATCACTTTAAACTTGACTCTCTCTCGTATGTCCTACTGTAAGCTCATTGAAAACAAGTGCCATATTTTATTCATCTTTGTATTTCTAAATCCTAGCACAAAGCCTGGAGCAGAGTAAGTGTTTAATAAAGATTTGTTTACTTTACAAAAATGAATGATGAACAACTTCAGTAAGGTTTTAGTTAAGAGTTTAGACTACAGTGATGAAAGGATCATTATTACAGATGATAAAGTCCTCTGAGCCAGGGCTGTGTGTTCATTAGTGGTAGTGACAAAGGTAATAAGTAAAGAGAACAGGCTTTAAAAGAAGAAAGGCAGAGAAAACATTTATATATGAAGACAGAATGATCTTTCCTTCTCTGAGAACATACACAGGAAGGAGGGTAGTGGAGGGATCATGAGAGAGACTGCTCAAGGCCTTCTATCTTCTCAAAACCAAAATTTCTATATTTTTTACTCCCCTTCCTCTCTATCCTCCTCGTATTGAAGGAAAATGTGCTGTTATTTCAAGAGCAATTTCTCCATATGTGGTGTCATCTTGTTCTCCCCTGTCTTCTTGTCCCAATGATCACACGCTTCTTTCTTCTGTGTCAATTTTCTTTCTCTTCTTGATCCTTCTGCTTCCAGTGAGTATGCCCAAGGCTTCCTTACTCTACGGTTAGCCCTTCCATTGTCCTCGTTACCTCCTTTGAGTTGTGCTCTTAATTTTTCTTTTTTTTGGTAGGCTCTATGCCCAATGTAGGGCTCGAACTCACAACCCGGAAATTGAGAGTTGCGTGGTCTACTGAGTGAGCCAGCCAGGCACCCCCAAGCTTTGCTCTTAATTTTTGTTTCTCCTTCATCGTTAATCAGATCGTCTATATTCCTGCCTCCGTTTCTTCACCACTCAACTTGTCCAGTTTGGTGGCATCACTGTGCTGAAACTGCACCCTGATCACCATCTGTGATCTCCTAATCACAAAATACATTATAATTTTTTAGCCCTCAGTCCACTAAACCTCTCTGAAACATGTACTAGTTTTTTGTCAAAATATAACAATCCCTGTTTCTACCTAGAAATGCTCTCTATGTTAATTAGCTGATTGATTAAACAAACATTTGAGTGGCTACTATAGACTGGTACCATCCCGGAGCAAAAAGAGATCAGGGCCTTTACCCTGGTGGAGGTGAAAGTTGAACTGGGGACCAAGACAGTTAATTGATCCATAGGTGATGTGACATCGCGGCTGTGAAAAAGGCTACCAAGGAATCGTCCAAGAGGGAGACGTGACATCGAGCAGGGAGGGCAGGCAAGGCTGCTTTGGCAGAAAGTCATTTAAGCTGGTATCTGAGGGGTGTGCAGGAATTAACCAGAGGAAGGGAAAGATGGCAGAGTATTGGTGCCAGGGGGAGCGGCACGGTCCACTGCGTATTGTAGGAGATCGTGGGAGGTGTGTGAGGAACTGAAAAAAGACCCGTTGGCTAAAGTGGAGAGCACCTCTGTGCATACCGGGAGGGAGATGTCACAGGAGCTGGGGCCCCATGTTCGGAGCGAAGCAGTAGGAAGCTACTGAGGAATTTTAAGCAGGGGGATGCCAAAATCAGATTCGTGTTTTGAAAAGGTTGCTCTGGTTGCAGCAGGACCCTCCCCTGAGGAGAGGCAGAATGGATGGGGCTTAACAGCCAGTCGGGAGGCTGAGCTTAGTCCAGGCAAGAGAGGAGGGTAGCTGGTACCGAAGACATGGTGGCGAAGAATTAAATAAAGTAATTGATTTCACAGGTATCGGTATACAAGGGCAATGAAGAAACATTAATGTTCCTTCCCTTTATGGGTAAATATCTTCAATAGTCACACTACCCTGTGGCATATTTATGCACAACTACACCCTCCACCTTGACATTTCCACCCTGACCTGATGCGCTTACCTTAGCGTGCTTCCCTGTCCTTCTCTCTCTCACGGCATTTCTCAGACTGCACTACATTTCTTGGTTTGCTTGTTTGTCTCCTCCTTAAAGGGCTCCTTAAATATGAATGATGTGTTACGCTAGTTCTTCTCAAACTTCATGTGCCTAAGAATCACATGGGGAGTTCGTTAAAATGCATATTTGACTCATTAGGTGTGGAGTGGGGTCTGAAATGATTAATTTCTAATAAAATCCCAGGTGATGCCAATGCTGCTGGCCTGGAAGGACCACTTTGGGTAAAAAAGTCTTTCTATAAAAATCTTATCCCCGTACCTTGCGGAGTTCCCGGTACATAACAGATTCTTGACAAATGTCTATTGAATGAATAGACTAGTCTACTTTTCCAAATTCATCTGCCAATATTTTCCTTCATGTACCTAAATCTCAAAGCGCTGGCGGAACGTCAGCCCATATTCCCAGTTTCCCATGTCATTTTCCTTGTTCACTTGGAGAGATAGCTCCGCTTTATCTCAAACTGAAAATAATTCTGCAAATCCATCTCAGCTACCATATCCTCAAAAGATTTTCTCACTTATCCCCAGAGAGAAGTAATTTTTCTCCTTCCCCACCTGATTTCACTTCCTTATAAAGACAGAAAACAGGCATGTCTGTTTTTCTTTTTTACATACTATCGTTATGTTGCTTCGCTCAGATCTTGTTTCAGTTGCCATCCCAAACCCAGATCCTCCAGACTACACATGCCTTAGGGGGAAGGGAGTCTAAAGCTTGTATTACCTAATTACTATGTTTGTAATAGTATCCAGTAAGTATTCATAGAACAAACAAATCAGTGAATGTGGGTGAATGAGTCAAGGGGGAATTTTTCACTAGCACACGCATCTTCCAGGATCTAGTTAGGTCAGTGGGTACCTAGACAATATAGAGAGAGAAGAGTGAGTGACACTTTGTATCAGTGATGTGGAGAATTTTTGCTGTTTGGATATTTAAGGGGTGGGGATGAAGCAAGTATGTCACCGTGTCACGCCTCGGTTTTGTTGGCTGTTCCTCTTCCTATTCAGGGATGTAATCACCCTGAATCATCTTGACACCTGTTTTTGTGAAAGTATTTCATGTGAATGTAAAAACTAGTGTTCCAGAGGCTGGTTAGGTCTTTTGATCTGCAGTCATATACCTGAAGGTCAGGAGATTTTAGAGTCTCCTGAATAAAGTGACTTTGTTCCTTGGGATCTAAGTAGAAGCTAAATGCAAATTTAATCTCGGAACATAGCAACATACATATTGCATACAAATTGAGAGGATGCTTTTAAAATAACAAAGAATTCTATCTACCCTTTTATTTTGCTTTACGTAAATAAAAGATAGATGGTCCAAATTTTAAAAAAGAAAAATAGTCTACCACTGGCTTATTTCATGACTGTGTTCATGAAAAATAGGCTACATTTTGCCCATTTGAAACTTAGACACGTATAGTAGTGATATCTGAGCAGGGCGAGGTATTGTTCGCTTCAGTAGATCAAACAGTGTCTCTTCAATTCTTTTTTAACATTATTAATTTGACTGCCATTTAAAAAATAAATGAAAGGAAAATTTTCTCCAGATTAGATTTATCACAATTTCTGAATTAGTGGGATCTAATTTAAAGGGTTTTCCACATCCATCTACCATCTAGCTCTTCCAGTTTGGTTTTCCATATGCTCTTATCACTAAGAAGATGAACTCGATGAGATCGGATCTGGACACAAGTAATATAATTTATAAACACCTAATAGGACTCTTTTGCCTTTATCTCCAGAGACAATATTCAAAGAAAAATTGAGAGTGGGCAAATAATCAGATCATTTATTTATTTTCTTTGAAATAGAAGAGAGTATTTACTTCATCCTCTCCATTAAGACCAAAAAAAAAAAAGTTGAGTCATAGCAATCAAGACTTGCCAATGTTTTGAAAAATACATCTATCAAAACATTAAACTGAGTAGGGTTCAGAGCACTGAGAAATGCTCAGAGGCGGGCAGGCAGGCAGGCAGGAGGCTGGCTGGACAGCAAGAAGATGGAGATTTATGTTGTGTTAAACCAAACAGGGTACTTGGGGCAGAGTTTCTTCTGAGAGAGTTATTTTTGGATTCCAGGTAAATCAGTCTTTGCTACTGCTCTCTCTCCAGTTCACCACATCCTCCTTCCTGAGTGCCCTTAATTTTTATGAGATGCCATTTAATAAATTGTCGTCATAAGGATCTTCGCTGTCACCCGGCACACGTAGACTGGTGAGTTTGTTTGCTCTCCGCTGTTCTTCCGTACCACTCCCTCCTGCCTGCCCACCCACCATTTCCGGCCCTCCCTTCTCAGCCCTCCCTTCTCAGCCGGAAATCTTTGCAGCTCTCTTCCCACCCACTTTCATCTCTCACAGCCTGGCTCTGCTCTCTACGATGCCCTCATGAATGAGTAGAGCCTTTAGTAGTCATCGATGCGACAGGTGCTGCTGTGTACATGACATCAGACCTCATGTGTCCCCCTCCCCCAACCCTCCCACATCACATAAAGGAACTGTTCTTTCAAAGAGTTTGGGAATTTTTTTTTTTAAGATTTTTTATTTATTTATTTGACAGAGGGAGGGAGATCACAACTAGGCAGAGAGGCAGGCAGAGGGAGAGGGGGAAGCAGGCTCCCTGCTGAGCAGAGAGCCTGNCTGCCTCTCTGTCTGCTTGTGATCTCTCTGTCAAATAAATAAATAAAAATCTTAAAAAAAAAGCTTAAATATCACTTATAGGGGAAAATGTAGGGACTGTTTTGTAATGGGGAGGGAGAAAGACTTTTATTTTTTTATTTATTTATTTTTTAAGATTTTATTTATTTATTTGATACAGGGAGAGAGATTACAAGTAGGCAGAGAGGCAGGCAGAGAGAGAGGAGGAAGCAGGCTCCCTGCGGAGCAGAGAGCCCGATGTGGGCCTCGATCCCAGAACCCTGAGATCATGACCTGAGCCGAAAGCAGGGGCTTTAACCCACTGAGCCACCCAGGCGCCCGAGTTTGGGCATTTTTAAACATAGAAGAAAATGCTGCTATCACCAGTAAAGGAAAATTGCCATCTTAATCCTTTTTTTTCCCTTAAGATTTCTTTTCTTTTTTTTTTTTTTTAAGAGAGAGAGTGAGAGCATGTGCGTGGGTGCAGGTCGGTGAGGGGCAGAGGGAGAGAGAGAATCTCAAGCAGACTTCTGGCTGAGCATGGAGCCTCACGCAGGGCTCCATCTCATGACACTGAGATCATGGCCTGAGGTGAAATCAAGAGTCAATCAAGGCTTAACAGACTAAGCCATCCAAGGGCTCCAACCATCTTAATTCTTGCACAGTTTTAGGGCTGTGTTAGTAATAGAGAAAAACAAGTTGTTCTTGTTGTTTTTAATCTCTCTGTTGCTTGGTCTCTTTTTTATTCTTCTCACCATGACACCTCCGCTCTCCCGTTATAGATGTTTTTAGAGTCTTTTACCCATTTCTTTTTTTTTTTTTAAGATTTTATTTATTCATTTGACACAGAGAGATCACAAGTAGGCAGAGAGGCAGGCAGAGAGAGAGGAGAGCGGAGGAAGCAGGCTTCCCGCTGAGCAGAGAGCCCGACGTGGGCCTCGATCCCAGGACCCTGGGATCATGACCTGAGCCGAAGGCAGAGGCTTTAACCCACTGAGCCACCCAGGCGCCCGTTTTACCCATTTCTTACAAACTTTGTGATTTGACTTTCAAAGTCTAGTTTTCAACAAGGGAAATAAATAAATAAGAAGCTTGTTTATTATTCTGTCATTATTGCTTTATCATCATGGCATGAAATACTGAATAATGAGGATGCGAGCACCCATTTTATGGGCCTATTGCAATCTTCCCTGTATAATTAATATCTGTCATTAGATGAAAGTCATATCATTTGCAATTTGATGCAGCTTTCTTTAGAATTTCTTGGTGACTCTAAGGTAGTTTATATGCTAGTGCACCTGTTGCTTGTAATCAGCTTTTATTAGATAAATAGGCATCTAGTCCTTTGCATGCTCTCCTTCACTACTCATCTTCTCAAAGGGCCACTTGCAGTGGTGAAAAGCAGTCTTTATTATCACTCCTTTGCATAATAAGGCTGTCTTTCCCTCCTTCTGCCTCCTCGCCTCCCACCAGAAGGAAATATTGCATCTGTCTCACTATAAGGGCATTCAGGCTGGATGGCCTTGTTATAAAGCACAGAAGTTGGAGGCATATAAATCTAACACAGGTCCATAAAAAGAACTTGTCTCAGACTAGACTCAGGGCACTCTGCTTGAGCTCTCTGTTTTATCCTATTCCTGGAAACAAGAAACTGTTGCTGACATTAAAAACACAGCTTCTTATAATAGTTTCTTATCTCTTCCCTTAATTGCACAGACAAAGCCAGAGAGAAATTGGGTCACACATTTCACAGGGCTTAAGTTTACATGGGAACTTGCTCTTTTTCTTTGTCTTAGGCTCCAAGGTAGCTAAGGTGGTTGCTAATCTCATCTATCACAACAACAACGCCCCTTGAATCCTGGTGCCCTCAGAGGTACTCGTCATGGCCCACAATGGGCCGGGGGAGCCCATGAGTGCACGCAGAGTTGAGTGCAAATTCATCACCACTACTCAACTGGCAATTCCAATGTCGTGCCCTCCTGATGGTGGGTCAACGGCCCTGGCCTCGTGTATGAAGGATGGCTTATTCCTTCATTGAGCACAGCTCTCCCCTGACCCAAAACGCTGAGAATGAGTAAGCTCATCCTAAGATTCAGAAGGCCTGGATATTTAAAAGCTTTAGCACCACCCACATGGTTCATTGCACAATTTCCTGATTTATACAGCTCCAGAACCCTCCTCCTTCTCCTCTGAAGCCACAGGATTTCACTAGTGCAACAGATAAGAGGGATGAGATGGTGTGCTAATAAACACTTCTGCCGATATCAGTGAATACACTGTACGATGTATTTGTGGAGCAGCCAGAAATTCCAGTAACCAATCCTAGTTTAGCAGATCATTTCTTTTTCCTTTCTCTCTCTCTCTTTTTAAAAAGTACCTTGTTTTTAACCTTGTGTACCTAAAAAATGTCTCCCTTGTTTTTGTTAGAACAGAGATTCTTTAAAAGTGTTTCTGGGGAGACAGTTCATTAAGCGTACAGTTCATTAAGAGTACAGTCAGGCT
This sequence comes from Ailurus styani, assembly GCA_002007465.1. NCBI lineage: Eukaryota > Metazoa > Chordata > Mammalia > Carnivora > Ailuridae > Ailurus > Ailurus styani. The sequence continues at coordinate 1,147,801 of LNAC01000166.1, read as the reverse complement.
GCCTGGGTTTTAATTTCTTCTTTTGCACACTGAATAGACTTGTGAACAAGTAACTTAACTTCTTTGAACTGGATTTTTCTCATCTGTAAAATGGGAATGATCATGATACCCACCTCATAAAGTTGTTCATGTGAGTGACACCGTGTAAAACAGTACATTTAATGCCATAGAAAAGCAAGAGCTTGGGAAACAGACAGACTTGGGGTTGAATCTTGGGTCTTCAGCACCCCATGTGATATTAGGCAAATATTTAACCTCTCTGAGCCTCAGTTTTTTCGTAAGGGTAGGGATAACTATTCCTCCTGGAACAGATTTTGGTTAAGAATTATATGAGTTGGGGGCCTGGGTGGCTCAGTGGGTTAAAGCCTCTCCCTTTGGCTCGGGTCATGCTCTCAGGGTCCTGGGATCGAGGCTCGCATCCGGCTCCCTGCTTAGTGGGGAGCCTGCTTCCTCCTCTCTCTGCCTGCCTCTCTGCCTACTTGTGATCTCTCTCTCTCTCTCTCTGTCAAGTAAAAAAAAAAAAAAAAAAAAAAGAATTATATGAGTTAGTATCTATGATAGATCTGGCATATTATAGGTGCTTAATAAATAAATATTAGTTTTCTTTCATATTAATTGCTGGAAACAACCTGGTAGAACTGAAAAGCATGAACTTTGGATAGAAATTGATTTGAAATTTGATTCTACAATTTAACAGCATTGTGGCCTTAACTTGGACAAATTACCTTTTTTTTTGAGCTTCAGTTTCTCATCTATAACATTATCAGATTGCTATGAAAATCAAATGAAAAATAAAACATACTCTATTTATAGAAACTTCATGGCTTATAGTCAATATAATGTTTCTCCTCCTTCCTTTGGGCTCCTAGAAGTCAAGTATTTAAAAAAATAAAGCAAAGCAGGAAACTTGGGTGTCTCAGTCAGTTAAGCATCTGCCTTCAGCTCAGGTTGTGATCCCAGGGGCCTGGGCTCCAGTCCCCCGGAGCCTGCTTCCGCCCCCACCCCCCTGGTGCTCTCTTTCTCTCCCTCAAATGAATAGATAAAATCATCCAAAAACCCCCACAAAAAACGAAAAACAAAACAAACAGCAGTAACAACACGTTTCGAATTCTGACAGCAGGAGGGGGAAGGAAGCTTAGTAAAAAGGACTAGTACTTCTTATCTCAGGTAAGACCATCAACCGAACCATACACCCACTGGTCTTCAGGTCTAGGTAGGGAGGGAGGATTGTTTATAAAATGCAGTGGGTGAATATTCAAAGATATAATTAGCACTTGCGGGCGCCTGGGTGGCTCAGTGGGTTAAAGCCGCTGCCTTCGGCTCAGGTCATGATCCCAGGGTCCTGGGATCGAGGCCCACGTCGGGCTCTCTGCTCAGCAGGGAGCCTGCTTCCTCCTCTCTCCTCTCTCTCTGCCTGCCTCTCTGCCTACTTGTAATTTCTCTCTCTGTGTCAAATGAATAAAATAAAAAAAAAAATCTAAAAAATTATTTAAAAAAAAAATAATTAGCACTTGCAAATCCCATTCTGATCAATTTTCATGAGGAAGAATCTATGGGGAGCTGCTGGCTTGACTCAGGCAGATTTCAAGATAGAAAACAACTAGTCCATCTTCTCTTGGGTGTGTGACAGTTTCAGGGAAACCTGACTTACAAGGACAGAATGACATCTTTCCAAGCTTATAAATGGTCCAAGGGAGTCAAGAGGCCCCACCCTTTCTTGGCATGCCTCGGTACTGAAAAATTTCCATTTTATGTGGAACTTGAGACCTTATAGTGAAACCTTGCATTTGAGGTCCTGTTCTTTTGAAAAAAAAGTTACAAGAAATTATAGAGGGAGCTTGCACAGCTGGTGACTGTTAGCAAACAAAGCAAACCGAGAAAAGCAGGCCAACATAAATTCTCACCAGAAAACAGAGGGTGTGAGTGCCCTCTGGCCAAAAGGAATTCAGTAAAGCAAGGGATTTGAGGGGCTGAGATGAATTCTGTTCAACTCTTAGGGTTCCTCACTTTGACTTTATGAATAAAATGTAAGCAACAAAGACCCTCTTACACTGAGTCCTGGGTTCTTACCCTGAGGTTCAATACTGCCGATCCCTGAATGTAAGTTTGAACTGCAGAAGTCCACTTTTTTACAGACTTTTTTCCAATGAATACAGTACAGCATTATATTTTCTCTTTCTTATGGTTTTCCTAACGTTTACTCTTCTTTAGCTTATTTTACAGAAGAATACATTATATAATACATGTAATATACAAAATATGTATTAATTAGCTGTTCATGGTTGGTAAGGCTTCCAGTAGGTTATTAGTAGTTACATTTGGGGAGAATAAAAGTGATTTGCAGATTTTCAACTGCATAGGGGCTCAGTGCCCCTAGCTCTTGCATTATTCAAGGGTCAATTGTACTTTTAATGAACATTATATAGTATCTTTCTGAGTCAAAGAGCAAGCAACCCATTGATATTCACTTCCTTATACTGTGTTCCTTACAAAAACAATGGAATCTCCAAGTTGTTCTTTTGTGAAGAGAAGGGAAGGCTTCAAACTTGATGGGCTGCTCAGAATCAGGACACACAGGCTTTGAACATGAGTGTAGAATTACACACACCTGTACTTTGATCTCTGATCCATATTTGTGGTGGTATTATTGGGGGGCAAAATGTTGGAAAGTGATAAACGTATCTTAAATAAAATTGTGAATGTTGGAGCACCTGGGTGGCTCGGTGGGTTAAGCCTCTGCCTTCGGCTCAGGTCATGATCTCAGGGTCCTGGAATTGAGCCCTGCGTCGGGCTCTCTGCTCAGCGGGGGGCCTGCTTCCCCCTCTCCTTCTGCCTGCCTCTTTGCCTGCTCGTGATCTCTCTCTCTTTCTCTCTGTGTCAAATAAATAAATAAAATCTTTAAAAAAAGTGAATGTTACGTGATAAAGGTGATCAGCTCATATTCAAAAATTCAAGAATGTGAGGAAATGAAACATCTAAAATCTTATCATCCCGTCTATCCTTGTTAACATTTTGGTTTATGTTCCTCCAGGATCCTTTTGGAGTTGGGGGGCGGGGGAAGCCATTTCTTTCTTTCTTTTTTTTTTCTAGTTACGATCACACTAATTATACATCTTTGAGTTCTGTATTTTTAATATGTACATTTCACCATATTATAAATTCTCCAAAACATAATCTTGATGACCGCTTTTTATTTGGATGAGTCTTTAATTTCCTCTTGTATCCCCTATCTCTTTCGGTGCATTCTTCTCTGCATTTCCATCTCTGTGATCCCTAGACACTTGCTTTTACAGAATCCAAATATAGGGGGGAAAAGGAGCTCTGAAAAGGAACGGGTTGCTTCAAAGCAAACAGTGTAAACTGTCATAAAGCAAAGTGGTGTTAAGGATAAGTCTGCTATTACGAGGCTGGTCTGTAGCAGCTAAAATGAATAAACAATCTACCTTATTGAATTTTGTCTCCTTAATAATCATGGTCAATAGTCAATCTAAATGAAAATGTCATATGGATAAATCAAGCTTCTTTCTTCAAAATTCACTCTCTAGGGCGCCTGGGTGGCTCAGTGGGTTAAAGCCTCTGCCTTCCGCTCAGGTCATGATCTCAGGGTCCTGGGATCGAGGCCCGCATTGGGCTCCCTGCTCGGCGGGGAGCCTGCTTCCTCCTCTCTCTGTCTGCCTCTGCCTGCTTGTAATCTCTCTCTGTCAAATAAATAAAAATCTTTAAAAAAAAAAAAACAAAACAAAAACAAAATTCACTCTCTAGGAGCAACTTCCTTTAGTCATCTGCACAGCCTTCCAGACTTTTAAAAATCTACTTAAAGACACCATGTGAACATTTTATTCTTAAATACTATGAGATCATTTTAGATGTAATGCTTTGCAACTCGTGGTCCTTACTTTGGATATCAAAGACTTCGTTCCACTTGGTTTACATAGTTTTACCTCATGCTCTTTTGACAAGTGCATAATACTCCATTGAATGGGTGAACCATCATTTATATGACTGGTGTGGTTCTGGAATATAGGTGAGGTCTGGTGGGGTGAAGTCGGGAGCCGATGACCAAGAAAGAATTCTCAAGATGTCTTTGGTGCAAAATGGCGGTTTATTAAAGCACAGAGACAGGACCCGCCGAAAACGTTGCGGCACCACCGTGCCACGGTGTTGAGGAGTTTTGGCAAGTAAGGAAAAGGGAGGTTTCAAAAGAACTTTCATATGCTAAAGAGGACCCACCTACAAGATATCTACAAGATACGGGAGTCACTGCCACTGTCAAGTTAAGGTTGTTTTCCCCTTTAGCAAGGTATTAACATTAAGATAGTTGGGAAACTCCTGGGAGAATGTCACATATGTCCCACCCAGGAGTGGGGGTGGGGGGAGGTTGCTGGGTGTCAGCTTCTGCTTTATCTTGAGGTTGCCTTCTGTTCCCTCATCTGGACCCGCCTCTGTTAATTGAATTTTGGGTTATCAGTTTCTTTTAGTTATATTCAACAGCACTGCAATGGAGAACCATATGGATATTTCTGCCCATGTGCATTTTTAAAAGAAACATTCTAGAAGTAGAGTGGCTTGGTCAAAAGTTATGGGGGATTTTATTTTGTTGGAAGATGGCAGATCGCTCTCTGAAAAGGTCCTGCCAGTGTTATCTACCACCAGTAATGCGCAAGATTGCCCGTTTCTCCACACCCCTGTCTTCTCAAAAGGTGGGGATTGCTGAGTTTGATGGAAACAGTGTCAAGCCACAATTTTCTATTATTTGGTATATCTCTATTTACCCTTTCTCTGTTACACACCAAGTGAAAAAGTTATTTAGGGGAGAGGCAGAGAACAAATAGAGGAAAAAGATGAAGAAAGGGTCTGGTCACTTTCTGCTTGGTTTTGCAGCTTGCCGTCACTGGATAAGTGGATCAGAAACTTGAGGGCATCTAAGGGAGGTTATGATGTCTTGCCATCTGGATGCATTTTTTTAATAAAAAATTTTATTGTGGTAAAATACACATGAATGTGTATTACTCTCTTAACTGGTCTTAAATGTATAGCTCAGAGATATTAAGCACATTAATGTTGTAAAACAGTCACCACCATCCATGTCCAGAACTTTTGTTCTGATTAAACTAAACTCTATACACATTGTACAACACCCATTTCCCCCCGAACCCTTGACAACTACCATTCTTCTTTTTGTCTCTATGAACTTGACTATTCTAGATACTTCAAATGAATGGAGTCATACAGTATTCCATATGTGTGTGTGTGTGTGTGTGTGTGTGTGTGTGTGAGTGAGAGAGAGAGACTGGCTTATTTCACTTAGCTTGATGTCCTCAAGGCTCATCCATGCAACAGCATATGTCAACATTTCCCTCCTTTTTAAGGTTGAGTAATATTCCATTATATGTGCATAGCACATTTTGCTTCTCCATTCATCTATTGGTGGACAGTTGGATTGCTTCCACATTTATTGCTTCCATATTATTCACATTTCTGAATAATGCTGCTGTGAATGTGAGCTACAGATATCTCTTTGAGACCCATCTTCAGTTCTTTCAGGTGTATACCCAGCGATGGAATTGCTGAAGCATTGGGTAAATTGATTTTTTTTTTTTTGGAGGAATAGCCATATTGTTTTCCACAGTGGCTGTGCCCTTTTCCATTCCCACCAAAAGTCCCCAAGGGTTCTAATTTCTCCACATCCTTGATAACGCTTGTAACTTTCTATGTTTTCGACAGTAGTCATCCTAATGGGTGTGAGGTGCTTTGGGAAGCTTCTTGAACGGAAGCACTTTCTCAGAGAGAGGCGCAGCTGAGGTTAGCACAAGTGTTAGCCTGGAGATGTTCACAGTAGCAACACCTCAGCTCTCGGGGACATCATGGCCTGCCTTTAACGTGGCTGCGGGGTGAGTGGAGGAGGGGGTGAGGGACTGTTACCGCTCCACTAGCTCAACGTCTCAATTGCACTACTAACTACTCTGTGTGCTGATGTGGAAGAAAGAATGAGAACGAATGCCATGTCACCTTTGCATTCGCCTGGGTGAAATTAAGTACTTAGTGAGGTGACTTAGTTTCATTTTTTCCCTTTCCTTCCAACTGCAGGATTCCTGAGGGCAGGAGCTGGCTGGGTCTGTCTGATTCACCTGCGTTCCCCCAGCCCAGCCTCCCGCCCCCAAACCAGTGCTTAATAATGACCTGATAGGGCGCCTGGGTGGCTCAGTGGGTTAAAGCCTCTGCTTTCGGCTCAGGTCATGATCTCAGGGTCCTGGGATCGAGGCCCGCATCGGGCTCCCTGCTCAGCAGGGAGCCTGCTTCCCCCTCTCTCTCTGCCTGCCTCTCTGCCTCCTTGTGATCTCTCTCCCGCTGTGAAATAAATAAATAAAATCTTTAAAAAAAAAAAAAAATAATGACCTGATAAACATATGCAGAGGAGTGTGCCTCCTGTTTCCTTCTTCATGGATGCCTACGGACCTACATTACAGAGTAGAAAACAGTTATAACAGTGACATTTTAAAAAGAGTCTACTTTTATTTATTTATTTATTTTTTAAAGATTTTATTTATTCATTTGACACACAGAGAGAGATTACAAGTAAGCAGAGAGGCAGGCAGAGAGAGAGGAGAGAGGAGGAAGCAGGCTCCCTGCTGAGCACAGAGCCAGATGTGGGCCTCGCTCAATCCCAGGACCCTGGGATCATGACCTGAGCCGAAGGCAGCGGCTTTAACCCACTGAGCCACCCAGGAGCCCTAAAAAGAGTCTACTTTTAGACAGGCTTAGGTGGAGAGCAAAGCGGAGTGGCAAGTGCAGTGCTCCCTCGTCTGCACACACGCAGACCTCTCTTGCTATCAACATCCTACACCACCAGCGTGCTATGGTTTTGTGATCCATGCACCTACACTGTCACGGGGTCATTATCACCGGAAGTTCATAGTTTACTTCAGGGGTCACTCTGGGTTGGACAAATGTATGGCATTAGGTACCACTATAGTATTTGTATACAGAGTTTGTTTCACTGCCCTAAAAACAATGATCCCATTAAAAAAGTTTTTTTTTTTTACATCGTTTGGTATTTAGCATTCAAAATGTTATTAAACGTAAAAAGAACGTGCATCTATAAACAGAAGGCCTGCATGGGCACTGAAGGCCAGGAACTGCGGAACACACAGCCCCCCAGGCCGGAGCCTATGTGAGCGCTCACCAGGCAGTGACGGCTCTTGCAGACAGCAGCCTCGGTAGTAAGCACAGAGGACCAGGGAGCCTGTCAGAAGCCTGGGTAACTCTGGTAACCAGGCTTTGGTTAGAAGTCAAGGGTCACAGGGTGTGAGGAACCCAGCGTATATTCTCTAGCTCGATGTGGACAAAGACAGGCAGCAGGAATAGGGCCAAGTTCTGAAATGGCATCTAGAGGCCAAGATTTTCTTGTAAGTACCGGCTGAAGGGCTCACTTAAGCCTCTTAATTAGGGGATTTAATCCCCCAGCAGGTGAAAAGGACCGAGGGCTTTTTCCATGGAGTGCTTTGCCAGATTCTAAGGTTAAGCACAGTCTAGAGGCTATTAGCTTTCTGCCAATATAAGAACGGATTGAAATTAATGTGAGGGAATTAAAACCAAGGTTAGATTAAGTTAAGAAATGATTAAAAGCGGTTTAAGGGATTCAGGAAGTTATGTGATGTGTACCTAAGTAGTTCTTTTTCATAAGTCTTGTTGCAAATAATATATGTTATATATATATAATATATTATATAGTATAATATATATTTCAAATATATATTATTTGAAACAAGACTTAAGTGTACCTATATGTATATATAATAGATATTATTATTATTGTTAGATGCACACATGAAGTCATTTCTGTTTAATCTGTAGAGAGTGTTATTTTAGGGCATAATGCGATGGAAAGCAGCACACAGGAAAACAACCTGATGCTTAGCACTGAGAAGTTAATTATCTTCCCTGATGTGAAGAACCTCTGACCTAGGGTCCCCTAAGAGGCACCACCACCACCTGGTGGCCCTTGATGACGTTGCAGGTCCAGCCGGCTCAGAGGAAGCCTTGAACTTCTGGGGATCACTTCTTGCAAATGCAAATTCCTATGGTGAAAATGACTGCCAGGGTTGTAATATTGCCAAAGATTTAGTATTTCCTGAGCATCTATTTTATGACAGCAAATACTGTAGGGGCTCTGGGTATCTCACCCTATCCAGCACCCCTATACAGTGCATAATCGCCATTTTTCAGAGAGGAAACTGAGGCATAGCAAGATTAAATGACTTGCCCAGGGTCGGAGAGGTAAGCCTGCTGGACCTGTGGGTTGAAATCTGATCCGCCTCACCGCAGGGAGTATGCTTTCTCTCTGAATTTTGCATAACAAAGGGTAGTGCGATGCTTTGTGATTTTTTTTAAAGGGGTGATCTAGAATTTAGACCTACAGTTAATGTGTTCATTTGGGGAACATTTAACAATTAGTATTTTAACAAATGAGATCAAGATATTGTTGGTCTTCTGTTTCGGAAAACTGGATAAAATCTTTTTTTTTTTTTAAAGATTTTATTTATTTATTTGACACAGATAGAGAGATCGCAAGTAGGCAGAGAGGCAGGCAGAGAGAGAGAGAGAGGAGGAAGCAGGCTCCCTGCGGAGCAGAGAGCCTGGTGCGGGCCTCAATCCCAGGACCCTGAGATCATGACCTGAGCCGAAGGCAGAGACTTTAACCCACTGAGCCACCCAGGCGCCCTGGATAAAATCTTTTGCCAAGGTGGTCTGGATACACAAGAGAAATAAGAGAAAGTTAAGTCTATTATAACATGTCTACAAATTAAGACTAACTTACCAAGTATTAACTGAGGTTAACTGTATTATACCAGGCATGATGAAACACACATGAATTGGATATGATTCCTGCCAACAAGGGACTAGTTATAGACAGGTAACATCACATTTTTATATCTTTATTCTAGCACATAACTCTAAATAATCTCTTGGAAACAAGACGGTATTAATCAAGAAGTGCTACCACTCTTACTTGGCCTTCCTCCTACCTGAGACCCCTCACTTTCTATTTTTTTCTTCCTCTCGGTCAACATTCAGGCTCTGATTTTAGCTCTTTTCTCTTTCTACCTATTTTTTCTGGTTGACCTTCCTATTCCTATTGCTTTAATCACCATCCACTGTAATAATTCCCAAACTGAAACCCAGACTTTCTTGGTGAGTTCCACACCCTTCATTTCCAATGGCCTCTAATATTTCTTACTCGGTATGCTCAAAATTCTTCCATTCTCAATTTCAGTTGAAGTTACTCTCATCCACCCTGCTCTCTAAGCCAAAAACCCGGTCGTCATTTTAGATTTTTCTTGCTCTTTTACTTTGACATTAAGCTGATCACCAGGTCTAGAAAGGATACTTGTTAAAGATCTCAGGTCTTTCCCTGTTGAAAATTCCCACTCTTTAATCTGAGTGCATGTCACCTTTTACCTGGAATACAGCAATAGCCCTCCTTCCTCCAATGTCCTCCCCCGGCCTCGCCTCCAATTCAGTCTTTTTGCCTCCACACAGGACCTTTTGGAAGCGTGAATTCGATATCGTTTTTTCCAGTTGAATAGTTTAGTTGACTCATCCCTCTTATGGTGTAAGGTGTGTTTAAGAGTAGGAACTTGGGAGCCAGTGTGCTTCAGTGGGAACCCCAACCTCATCCCTGACGGGCTTAAGCTTATGCAAGGGCTAGTTATTCAATCTCTGTGTCAATTTCCTCATTGTAAGATGGGGGGTGATGATAACATTTATTGCATAGGGTTTTGTGTAAGGATTAAAAGAGCAGATATTCATAATGCACTTAAAACTGTACCTGGTACACATCAATCTCTAAAGGAGTATTTGTTAACTAAACAAAGTTCAAAGGTAGGTCTATAGTATCTAAGACCTGCAGTGAGTTCTCTGCTCTGTATTCCCTTTCCACTGCATTTGTTTCCCTCTGTGCACTTATAGTCCAGCCAAACTGAACCAAAAACTCAATGCTGTCATATACAGACCTTACACATTCTATATCATCTGTATAAGATTCCTTTTGCTATGATCTCTTGAAGACTCCTACTTATGCTGTAAACTTTATTCATGAATAAACTTCATGAAGACTGGAAAGCAGTTAGTTTCTCTCTGTGCTTCCATAGCAGGGCGTACGTCCATTATAGCACTTGCCACATTGCTAAGACTATTAGTTTACAAGTACATCTAACACCTGGAATGTTAGGCCTGCAAGGACAGGGACTGACTTTGTTTTTTGTTTTGTTTTGTATCTCCATCCCAGATTTGCGCTGTATTCATGTTTGTTATTGTTATTGTCTTTTATTATAATGTTACAGCTGGAAGGGATTTAAAACACCTAGCCTCCTTTCCTTAAATTGACTATGTAGAAACTGAGGACAAAAAGCTAAAGATTTGCCTGAGATCTTTTTACTAGACAGTCAAAAAAAGTGGGACTAGAAACTAATTTCCTTTCTTCTCTATGAATGCTTTTTTTTGGTCTGCGTTATAGCGTGGAACTCCTGTTCCTCCACTGTCTACGGGTCTGGAAAGAGTTCTGAACCAAATGACCTGTATATATCCTACTTTAGGTTTGCCGGCTTAATACACCTGCAGGAATTTCATATTCTGAGAAGAGACCACACTCCACCTGGTGGCAATTTACCTAAACTGCAAGTACTTCTCCCTTGGTGTTGGTGTTTCTGTTTTTTAATGATTTCTCTTGATTTCTTTCGTGGGTTTCTCTTCTTTTGCCTGCTCAGTAAATATCAAGTCTTCTTTGGGTGATCGGCCCTCTTATTTTACACACTTTCTTTGGTTGTGGTGGAATTCATCTACTCGTGAGCTTCAAATACTATCTACATGCCGATAACCCTGAAGTCTTCATTTTCAATGAGAATCTCTCTCCTGAACCCCAGCCAGGGCCACTATGTACATTTAGACAGTTTGGGCACTGCCCTCCCATGGGAGGTCATTCTCATAATAGTCCACGTGATTGGCACCCCCCTAGTGTCAGGTGGTACACGTGGCAATATGCAGTAGGTTTTCTTCAGGAATCCCCAAAATAGCATGAGCCAAACTCAACTCATTATTACCCCACTGAAAACGACTTATTCTCCTGGATTCTCATATCAAGAAGGGTTATGTCCTACATTTCCTTTGTCATTGTTTACTCTTCTCTTCCTGACCACCAGCCCAGCCGCTCAGTTACCAAGTATTGTGGATCCTACTACCTCATAATGCTTGACATCATTCGTTTATCCGCCCCCACTTAGCTCAGGCCTTGAGTACCAATGACCTGCACTCTGCTCTAGCCTTTTAACTGACCTCCCTGAATCTCATTTTGCTCATCTTTAATCTTACCTCCACACTGTTGCCAGGATGAACTTTCTAGAATGTAGATTTGTTCATGTCAGTTTTCTGTCGAAGTCCTTGAAGTTGTTTCCCATTGCTGCCAAGTTAAGCGTACATCCTTTTTTTTTTTTTTTTTTGAGAGGGAGAGAGAGAAAGTGTGCAAGCGGGTGCTTGTGCAAGTTGGGGAAGGGGGCAGAGAGAGAGGGAAAGAATCTCAAGCAGACTCCCTGCTGAGCCTGGAGCGGATGTGGGGATCCATCTCACAAACTTGAGATCATGATCCAAGCTGAAACCAAGAGCTGGAAGCTTAATCCACTGAGCCACCCAGGCACCACTACATTCTTTGCAGTGGCTTACAAAGCCCTCCAAGACCTGGATCTTGATTTTACTCCTAGTTCCCTTCTCCTTTTGCTCTGCTATTTACTCTCTGTTTTGGAAGTGGTTTTCTAAGTGAAACATGATCAATTGTAACCTCATAGCCTTTACTTGCCCAGTCTTCTTAGTATATTATTCTTCCTTCTATTTGGCTAACTCTAACTGGTCTTTGGGGGCTCAGCCGAGCTATAACCTCCTCCAGGAAGCCCTCCTGGACCTCTCAAAGCTTGGTTAGGTGCTCCTCTGTGCTTCCAGAGGATACTGCTGTCTCCTCGACAAAGCTTTCATCTTACCGTATTGCAGTTTAGCTGTTCATTTCCCTACCTTCCACATTAGATTTATCTTCTTTAAGGGACTACTTCTTATTCACAGTTGTATCGATATCACTCAGTGTCCATCTAGGCACACAGTGGGTGGTCAGTAAGTTTCTTTTGGAGTGAACAAAAGAATGACAAGAAGAAAAGAAAACCTCATGTGTAGTTCCTTTGCAATCCCAAATCTGCAAGTGACGGCAAATGCCAGCAGTTTTATTCGAAGGAACAAGGTTTTCTTGGGGAGCAAGAATGTCCTATCCTCTTCAAGGTCCCTTCTAGCTGGACTAAGAATGAAATTGACATGAAATAGGATAACAGGAGAATGTCAAATTTAATTTCATATGCACAGGGAATCCACACAGACATGAAAATTCCAAAGACAGGCAAAATGAGGTATATTTGTCATTTAACTAGGGAGAAGGGGGTAGGGGCCTGGTACTCCAAAGGCAAAGAATGCAAGTCACAGGAAGATGAAAAAGAGTAACTCTTTGGGAAACAAATGTTTACTGGGCCACTGGGAAACAATGGGACATAGAGGACTTTGATCAAACAAGACTTGCTAGATTCCTTCTTATCTACCATACCTAGTTCATAGTCTAATGTCGTTCTCTGGGGGGATAGAGCTCTTCTGGCACAGGTCCTCTATCTAATTTCTTTTTAGGCAGTTGTAGGGGAGGTAGAGAACTTTTCCTGAATCTGCTGGGGTTTGATAGCTTTTTTTTTTTTTTTAAGATTTTTATTTATTTATTTATTTGACACACAGAGAGAGATTACAAGTAGGCAGAGAGGCAGGCAGAGAGACAGGGAGAGGAGGAAGGAGGCTCCCTGCTGAGCAGAGAGCCCGATGCGGGCCTTGATCCCAGGACGCTGAGATCATGACCTGAGCTGAAAGCAGAGGCTTTAACCCACTGAGCCACCCAGGTGCCCGGTTTGATAGCTTTTTAAGTCAAAATAATCTTCATGCAAAAATGACCCATCTTAAGGCATCCTGACCTTGGCCCCTACAGTTTGCAGGCTAGGATTTTCCGGACAAGTGGCAGGATCCTCTGCAGATCCTAGCAGACTAGACTGCACCACGGCTAATGGCCTAGAAAATGTAGGTTGACTTTAACGATGGGAAAGTCCTCTATGTCTAAACATCTTTTTCCACGTGCACACATGAAATTCTTATGTAGAAAATCCAACATTTTAGCTTAAAAATTAACTTTCAGTTCAACTGGAACAGCCCCTGCCCCCACACCTTGAAAATAATCAATTTCATTCTAATGTGAATTAGTCCCAAATAGTCTTCCAAGAGGCAGTTATAGGAGGGGGCAAGCATGAAGTTAGTGGGCACTTGACAGGGGAAAGAGGGATCATTTTAAAGTTAGACAAAATGTTCAAAACTAAGAGGCTAAGGCAATAGAGATAAAGTTTGAATATTTCATAATTTTACTGGATTGGCCTTTGTGTATGCATCATTGAAAACCCATCAGTTCTATTGAATGTCCTTGGCTTCTAGACAAATCAATTCTCCTAGTCCCCAAAGAGAAACAAATAGAATGAGTTAGCAAGAGTGTTTAAGATGGTATGATTCTTAATGTAAAAAAATAGTATGGGAATAGAGAATAAATTTAATCCTTTCAAAAATTGTCACTGTTAACATGATACATTAGAATGACATGTCAAGGAGCAAATTTAAAATTTTATAATTAAAATTAACTTTAAAGATATTAGAAATGCAATGTAAATTAAAATGACCCCAATTTTTTTCTTTGTCAGAAGCTAAATTCAGATTATTGTTTTCAGTAATCTCCATGGAAGTTACCTTTGAAGTTGTGGTTTTTAAGAACAATATTTATGTCAGCTGTGTATATAAGTAATGGAGTTTCTGATATTGCAGCTCGATTGCTTCCCCATCCCTAAAATAATTCTGAAACCTCAAGAAACCCTTTAGTAGTGTTGGCAAAGGCATGCAAAGCTTTATTCTTTATATACAGAACTTCAGCCTACTTTCAACCCCATGAAAGATGGACTTGCTTAGGGTAAAAGTAATAATTTTTAATATCACCTTTCTATTAGTTCTAGTCTAATGCACAGGAAGGCATAACTCACTTCTGTAACGATAAGAGGGAAATATATGTATGGATGGATGTCATCAGTAAATGGCTTTGGCTAAATAAGGCACAATTGATTTGAAGGGCATACATCTGAATGGGCCTTTGAGTGGCCCAAGGATGGAGAGGAATTCAAAACTGTCAGTGTTCACTGTAGACGGCCCCCTCTCCCTCTTTCTCCTTCTCTTCCTCTCTGTCCTCCTCTCCCTCTCTCTCTTCCTCTTCCCTTCCGTGTCTACCTTCCCCCCTTCCTATCCTCCTCTAGTCCCTCTCCTCCCCCTCCTTCCCTCCTGAGGTGGATAACTGATAAATGAAAATATATATAATAATTGGAGAGGAATGAAGTCACACTAGATGTTAGAAGAAATGTAGGTGGTGGAGGTTCAATGAACTAAATGAATTAAATGGAATACATATGTCAAAGCACAGCATGATCAGAGAGCAGGTGAGAGAAAAGAAAATGTTTGAGATAATCATAACAAAGGATAAAAAATTGGATTTTTTGGGAGGAATTTAAAAGAGAAGAGCAAAAATGATCTTTCTTTCTGCCATGTGCTTAAAGAATTCTAGGATTTGGAGTTTATAGAAGCAGAGGTTAGCACAGTTTTGTGGGTCACCATCAAGTGAGTTAAAGCCAGTAAACAACTCTGGCTGGAGCCTTTACTTGCTGTCAAGATTTGTGAGGCAGAACCTGGGATGTGGAAAAGTCGACTAGTAAAAGCAGATGCAAATATGGACCATTACAAGTTCCATGAGATGGAGTTTTCCTAAAAACCAAAAACAACAGCACGAAACTATAGCAGCTGAAGTATGCCCATTGTACCAACCCTGTTTTAACTTTAACAGATCTTTCTGGAGTACAGTCAAAATCCTGTTGGGTCACTGAAAAATAAAGGACACCAAAACAACGGTTACAAGTTGGTTATAAGCAGATGTCGCCAGGGAGAAGAAAAAAATGCGTCACAAACTTGAGCCACATAGTATACCATGATCCAGAGAAATGTACACATCTATGAAAAAATACATTTTGAAAAGCATTACATTTTGTAAAAAGCATCAACCTCTCAGGTCTGGAGTTGAAGAATGAGTCACTTCTGAAAGCAGGGAAGTGCTTGTGACTTAGCATTTTAACTCTTGGGGAAGGGCTTTACTCAAAATAGCCACACAGATTTAGCAAAATTGGCACCTTCTCTTTAGAGGAGTGAAGCAGCAGGATTTCTGGGAAAACTAGGCACAGTTGACACGTATGCTTTTAGTCAATGAGTGTTGTGAAAGGCAAGAATAAAATCATAATGACCTTTCAAATTAAAATGACGTCAAGGCTATTAATAATCCTAATGTAGAGATGGTTATGATGTGTAGACAGAGCCTAGTGGCTAGGCTGGTTCTTAAGTATTTGGAGAAAGAAAGGAAATCACCAGGCGTTATGAAGCTCACCCATGCCCTGCCTTCACTCCTTGACTGCCAACTCCCTCCCATCCCATCTTCCGCATCTTTAAGACTGTGTGGAATACTCATTAGTCTTTTTTTCTTTTTTAAAGATTTTGTTTTTAAGTAATCTCTACACCCAGCGTGGGGTTCAAACTCACAACTGCAAGAGTCACAAACTAATGCTCACTAGTCTTGACCTTCCTCACGAGATTAGCCTCATAAAAGCAATGGCCTAACAATAATCGTGTCACCCAGATCACTGTTCTTCCAGGTTCCAGACTCAAAATTTCAGAGTCCTTTTTAATACCTTCCTAGGTCTCATCTCTCATGTCTTGTAAATTGTTGTGCCTTCAGTTTCTTCTCAGAAATACCTAAGATTTGTCTCTTCTTTTCTAAGTCTAAAGCTACACCAGTCTGACACCTAGTTATCTCCTGCCTAGAATGCTAAAATCACTTCCTGGAGGCACTCTGCTACGACCATAAAAGTATGCCCATAAATTTGAAGTGCTTTCATTACCCTTGGTGATAAGTCTGTAAATGCTAACAATTTTTTAAGCATTAAATTATCTATAAAATTATTGTGTTAAATTGATCAAAGGCATATAGATATACTATAAAATTGGATAATTTTTAAGTATAAAATGCAAAGTCTATTGAAATTGCATCTGCTATTGAGATGAATGGAGTTGGCTTTTACCCCTTTATGAACCAACAGGCGGATGTTATTTATCACTAGAAGGTGACAGAGTTCAACTTCAAGTTCCTCTTTCTGTGGTTGTATCTCCTCTCCTTCCTTCCCTTCTTCTCCGTCCTCTTCCTCCCTCTCCCCTCCTTTTAAAAAATGTTTATTTATTTGAGAGAGAGAGAGAGAGAGAGAGAGAGAGAGAGAGAGAGAGAGAGAGAGCTTGTAGGAGCAGGGGGAGGGAGAAGGGAAAGAGAAAGACAGAATCTTGAGCAGACTCCCTGCTGGCGGCAGAGCCCAGCATGGGGCTGGATCCCACAACCCTGAGATCATGACCCAAGCCAAAATCAAGAGTCCATCACTCAACGAAATGAATCACCCAAGTACCCCCTTTCTTTCCTTTCTTAATCAGATGTAGTACTGAGGAAACTTGCTAGCAAAAGTTGGCTGGTGTGGAAGGAGTTTTGATGTAGGGATATTATTTAGTTATTTGAAGTTCTTTTTTTTTTTTTCCAAAGATTTTATTTATTTACTTGATACAGAGAGAGAGAGACAGCGAGAGAGGGAACACAAGCAGGGGCCTGGGATTGAGCCCTGCGTCGGGCTTCCCGCTGAGCAGGGAGCCCAATGGAGGGCTTCATCCCAGGACCCTAGGACCATGACCTGAGCTGAAGGCAGACACTTAACAACAGAGCCACCCAGGTGCCCCTAGTTATTTATTTTTTTTAAAGATTTTATTTATTTATTTGTCAGAGAGAGAGAAAGAGAGAGAGAGAGAGCACAAGCAGGCAAAGTGGCAAGCAGAGGCAGAGGGAGAAGCAGTCTCCCTGCCAAGCAAGGAGCCTGATGTAGGACTCGATCCCAGGACCCTGGGATCATGCCTTCAGCCGAAGGCAGCTGCCTAACCAACTGAGCCACCCAGGCATCCCAGACCCTAGTTATTTGAAGTTCTTTCTTTTTTTTTTAAAGTTTTTTTTTTTTTTAAGATTTTATTTATTCATTTGACACAGAGAGAGAGAGAGAGAGAGAGAGATTACAAGTAGGCAGAGAGGCAGGCAGAGAGAGAGAGGAGAGAGGAGGAAGCAGGCTCCCCGCTGAGCAGAGAGCCCGATGCGGGCCTCGATCCCAGGACCCTGGGATCATGACCTGAGCCGAAAGCAGCGGCTTTAACCCACTGAGCCACCCAGGCGCCCTATTTGAAGTTCTTTTGAGATGCATGCCAAAAGAACATAATAATCTATAATAAAAAGTATTTTTTGATTATTTAGCAGCAGATGACCTCAAAATGATCATTTAATTTGGTAAAAGGCAAGAATTGGAAACCATCTGATTTGCAAAAGGATTTGTTACCCAACCATTAAAATCATTTAATTTCTCAATATCTGTGAAGTGTATTAAAAAGAATATAATATAATTATAATATAATTTATTAGTTGTTAGTCTATTAGTCTTCAACTTAGAGGCCCCTTGTTTGTGGAGCTAAAATTACATAAAACTGGGGTAAAAAAATTAACACTGTAAAATTGGACTTTCATGCTTTAGGAATTTACCCATCACTTTTGAACACAGATCTATATATTAATGCAAAGTTTAAGTTATTAAGGAAGTCACCTCAAAGTCTTTAAAAGTTATAATACTTGAAAATTATTACATATAAATAGATTCCATTTCATGACAAAAATTATTTCTTATAACTGTATATTTGGCAGAATTGGAACAGATTTGAATCTGCAAAAGAGGAACCAATTCTAATTAAATGATGCTGGTTTTTCTAGAATTTAAGAGAGTAGATCCTAGGATACACTTTAGAAACATTTTGTCTCACATCTTCATATAAGAGGACAGTCTGTTTTTAAGAATGTAGGTTTATATTTTTATAAAAATTGACATTAAAAACTCATGGCCACTATTAATTGCAGGGCGTATAAATGATGTGTTAAATTAAAATATGCATCAAGCTAAGAGATAAATTAAATCTTACTGCTAAGTGTATGAGCTGTGGTAGAAAGCTCTAACACAATCTCTTTAATAGTAAGCCCCCAAATATGTGGAATAAATGGACACAGCTGTAGTTGACAAATGCAGGCATGTGTGAGAGTTGTGCCCACATTAAAAACGAATATCTACGTTCAGTATCTAGTGTTTGGGCAAAGGTAAATGAAAATGTTTCTTCTATCTATGTGAACAGTATGAGAAAATATAAGACATTAACTTACCTAGAACCCATGAATACTTTTACTTAAAGATATACTGTCATTCTACAAAAGTAATCATGGAAATTTTTACTTCTTCTTCTGGAATCATAAAGGTTGCAAAATAGGCAGCGGAGACACTCTGGCCTGCATTCTCTCCCTGAGCAGAGCCTGAGACAAGGTCTTGAAGGCAGGTGGCTTGTTTTGAGATGTGATCCCAAGGAACAGAAGGATAGGAGACAAGGAAGATTGAAGGGGAAGGAGGAAAAGCCAATTCAAACAATGTGTTGTTGGTCCGAGTCACCATTGTGGGCAACTGCAGCTCAGTCCTGCTAAGGACCCTTTGAAGTATCATGTGAAATGCCTGAAAATCATCCACCCAGGAGACGCAGTCACTGTCCGGTTCTTACTCTATTGGTCAAGGGTCACCTTTTGGAATACTGCCTATCTCCTTTCCCGTTTTGTGCAGGTGTCAGATCTGGGTGTCCCGCGTGGCAGCAGCAAGGCGCTGGGTAGAAAGCGAGAGACCGGAGGTACCACTGAGGTGACACCAGTATGAGCAGCGTGTTGGCTAGAGAGCATGGTGGGCCTGGAGGAGGGTAGATGGGGCATGAGAAGTCTGATTGACATCTTGATGCCAAATGCGGTTATTACTAAGAATGGTGAAAACACAGGCAGGCTGGATTTGCAGCAGATTGGTTTCCCAGCATGCTCTTTGCTTTGCTTGGTTTGGTTTTACAAATACAATTCTAAGATAAGACCTGGGATCTTGCTCTGGTGTTGTCACCCGAGTGGAATAAAGTGGCACTCTTTCAGTTTTTACCTGCACCCTTTTCTTTGCCTTTCCATGAGCCTCCCTTAGAAGTGCTGCATCCTTTAACACTCATGTATGGGGCAGGAGAGCTGAGACGGTTAAAAGAATGTTGTCTTCACTTCTGCTCCCCCATTCTACCATATAATCAGTATTATAATCAAAGAAGGCCTCACTCACAGCGATATTTGAAATTTCCCTGTCCTTTGGCATTCTGGACATCTCTCCATCATAGTTCAGTTCACAGTGGGTGAGAGGTAAGTCTTTCGCTCCTGAAGTGGGGACCTGGTCGGGTCTCTGTGAAAGGGGCGAGCAGGAAAGGAGAGCCAGGATAATCCTTCTGTAGGTTCTCAGGCAGGTCAGCCTTAGGAAAAAAACACAAGTGGAGGTCGAGGATATGGAAATTGAATTCCTTACAAGTATCCACATCTGTGTACACCTCAGGAAGTCCGTCTTTTTCAAGGATTCTCTCACCTGAGTGGGTAGCCGAGGTATGTGATGTTACTGCCCGCTTTGCTGTTGCTTCCTGTAACTTGGATAAAATCCTCTGGCCGATACCTGGAGGGATTTATTGCACTGCCAGCATGAGCTTTCATAGGGATCCGGACTGGGGAGAAGATCTATGAAGTGTGGAGGTTATTCTCTTGACAAACTTCTGTGTTCTGGAATTGGTGAGAGGATAAGCAGACATCCTTTTCTTCATGCTCAACAGCATGGCATTTGAATGCTCGCTCACATTCTTTCTTAGAACTTGTTTCTCCAACAATCACAGGAGGTTATTCACCAAAGTCAATGAAACTGAAATGTTCTTTGTCAGCAGGAGAATATAACTAGATGTGCTCTTATTATATCCATTGGAAGCGTTTCCTCTGATCCTCAAAATATATTATTACATTTTGGATGACATTAAGAGAGAAGTCTTTAGTCACGGAGTTCTAGTAGGAATGAAAAAAAAAAGTAGTTTTGGTTATTTTCTATATTATTGTTGTTAAAATGTGAATCATGTCCTTCAGTTGATGAATTCTCATTGAAGCTTCAATGGAAGGGGAAGATGAAATAACATAAATGATAGCTATAATTAATTTTATACTAAGCTTCCTTGATGAAATTAATATTGTCAGATGGAAATGTAATTTAAGCAAAATATGCTTATATGCTCATGTAAGCTGAGTTACACATTTGGACTTTAAGAAAAAAATCACTCTTGCGTTTCATAGAACCGCTTACAAAATGATTTAGCTTAATTGTTTGTACAGATTTCTAGACATTATAGCTCTTTAAAGGAAATAAGGGCACATGAGACGAAGGAGGGAAAGACAAAGGATCATTTTAAATATGCTTCTGTTATTTTGAAAAACAACAACAACAACAAAAACAACCCAAAATATGAGGGACACTTCCGGTTCCCAAAGAAACTGTTTTTGTTTTTTTAACATATATGTTAATATAGTGGGGCGGTAGCTTTGTATTTATTAAAAAAAAGGGGGGGAAATTCTGGCAATTTGAAACAATTGAAATCGAAACTGAAGTAAGTTAAAGTGGCTTGTTAAGTAAATTTCAAAACATATTGACCCAAAAGGTCAGCAAATGTTAGTGAAAATATTCAAGTCAATATCTATTGCATGCCTGAATTCTTTGTCTTTATATGACATTTCAAGCAATTTTCGTAACTGGTCAGGAAAAAGTAAAAAACAGAACATCAAGACAGCTCAGTGATTTCAGATAAAATCTTCCATGTTCTCAAAAAAAAAATACCCATAAGCATCAGAAACCGACATTGATTACTATTCTGAAAAAACCCCCAACATCTGCAGCTTGTTTCTTAATATGAAACCAAACATTATGTAACACAATGAAAATTTGAAATATCAGTCAATTGTTAATATTTCTCCCCTAAAGAATCTACTCCCAGTAGACAGTCAATACAATACTTATTAAATTAGCTAATTACAAGAGTGGAGAGCTCATTGGTGGAACTACAAAAACTCTAGTTTGATGTGCCAGAAGAGAGGGTGGTTTACAAATACAGTTAGCGTTCTTTTCTACGACCACATATAAGAATACACAATAATTCTTTACCTTTTCTCCTTCAGAATAAATCGAAACTATACAGCTGAGTCAAGGATATAGCATGTTTATGAGAATGTAAAGTCCTCAGATGAGATTGCTGTGGTCTTTGTGATTAAATGGCTTTGTGATTAAATAGCCTTACTCTTGATCGCTACAGTGTACTTTCCCCCAGGTGTAACAGACAGTAGGGTCAAGCAACACTGGGTCCCTGTCTTCCTTCTGTGGCCATAGAGGTTGGTTGAAAAACCTCAGGCAGCAAGAGCCAACAGGAAGAAGCAAAGGACCTAGCATTTATTTAGGGCCCACCCCAGGGAGCATGCACTATAGCTCCTATCCACGGGTGGCCTCATACTGTTCTTTCAACCACCTCAGAACAGGGTATTGTTTCCATTTTATGCACAAGGAAAATCAAGCTCAGACAGATTACACAATTAAAATGCAGTGCAGTGGTATATATACACAATGGAATACAATGCAGCCATCAAAAGAAACAAAATCTTGCCGTTTGCAACGACGTGGATGGAACTAGAGGGTATTATGCTGAGCGAAATAAGTCAATCAGAGAAAGACAATTATCACATGATCTCTCTGATATGAGGAACTTGAGGGGCAGGGCGGGGGGCTGTGGGGGGTAGGGCAGGAAAAATAGTGAAACAAGATGGGATCGGAAAGGAGACAAACCATGAGCGACCCTTAATCTCAGGAAACAAACTGAGGGTTGCTGGGGGGTGGGAGGGTAGGGATAGGGTGGATGGGTGATGGACTTTGGGGAGGGTTTGTGCTATGGTAAGTGCTGTGAAATGTGTAAGCCCGATGATTCACAGACCTGTACCCCTGGGGCAAATAATAAATAAAAAAATAAAAAATAAAATAAAATGCAGTGCAATTAAGATTTTTAACTCAGGTTTTATGTTATCTCAGTAATTATTGATTGCATCTATGATTGTTATGAACTCATCTTCTTTTTAGTTACTGATCTTTGTTTTCTGGACTTGCTGAATTTCTAACACCTCCAATTCATGACGTCCCAAACATCATTCATGGCTTTCCTTTTCAAACTTGCTCTCTCTTGTACCCAGGCTCCTAAGAAAGAAATTTTAACTGCATCCCACTCCTGTCCTTCATGTCCCTGTCCTTCTTCTCCATCCTTCTTGTGTAAATGTTCTTTAGGTCCATCATCTCAAATCAAGTCCCTTCACATTTTGGATCAAGAGTCTGGGTGACAGCTTATTGCAATCTTTTCCACAAAGTATGGTAAGCAATTCTCTGTTGACATCTGTCCCATAAACTCAGAGCTCTCAAGTAGCCAATTGGAGGCCCTGTTACACAGTAGGGGCATCTTTGTTGTAAACATCTAAGGAGAAGCCTGAGTCTTGAGTGTTTAGGAAAAGACAACCCAATTTTGTTACAAATGCTATTTGGTTGACCAGAGACAAGCACTTGCTTCCTAGAGCATTGCTTCTCAAAATGGAATTTGGCTGAAATGCATATCTGTTCATCTATGGGCCCCTTCACCACTCCCACTGTTATAAACTAGTAAGTGCAGGAAACAGAAACCTCTGGAGGCATTATCGACATGAAGACATTTAATACAGGGAGTTAAGTGCTTACAAATCATTGCAAGAGGAATCCGAATATGCTACGGGCTGGGACCCCGGAATCGTCCAGAATGGACCCTCTAGGGCATCTGTTGCCTTTGACACTGCCATGGGAGATAGGAGTCAACAACTCATTGCTGTAGGTGTGACCCAATTCCAAGAAGTTACTGCTGCTACCAGGGTCACTGCGGGCAGGGATTCTTGACACCCAGCATCCTGGAAAATAGACACGTGTCATTGTGAGCCATGGATCAGAAAGCCAGAATCAAGAATCCACCATGGTGGCAGCTGCCCCCCACCCCACCCCCCAAGTGCATATCAACACCTGGAAGTGGGAATGTGTTTCTACAACTTCGCTTGCCAAAGGAAACAGCCAAGACAGACGGGGAAATTGCCTCTGCTTCGCTTGCACTCCCAAATCTCATGTAAGTCCTTCTTATACGTTGAGCCTCATTCATATGCAGGACCCTAGTGGTTTTTATCTTTCCATCCTCTCCTACCAGATGGAGGCCAGTCTGCAGAGGCCAGTCTGCAGTCCCTTCCACATAGCGGTTAACAGTTCAGAGGTACCCTCATGCAGTTTTCCCTACACTATGCTGTAGCATATATTTGATATATATAAGTCTGTTTAAACATATTGTACTGTGACTTGTCTTTTTTTCCCCCAAAATATGTCTTAGGGCTCTTTCTTCATCAGTACATGTGGATATAACCCATTATTTTGTTAAGCAGGACCTGGCATGTGCATATAGATTGTTTCTAGTTTTTGTTGGAACGAGTATGCGGTGACATACTTGGACCTACATCTCGGTGCACATGTGTGAGCGATTTTATGGTATAGATTCCTAGAAATCAAAATTATGTGAGATACAGTCAAACTGCAAGAATAAAAATATTGTATCAAAGTATTCTCCTACAAATAGTTAAGGAGGTTCTTGTTTTGATCATACTCTTGTCAATACTGGATATTTATTTTCTGCCACTTTGAAGATAGAAGAATAATATTCCATTGAAAGAATTATCAGGTGTGGTCGGAGGGGCCCACTGTGAATAACAAGGCCACTCCAATCGCTGGGAAAATTCTGAGTTTAGAGGTTACCTCCCTGGAGCTGGGGCAAAGACCAGATCTCTCTCTCGGTAAAGTTTATTCTTTACGACACAGATATTTCATAATTCAAAAAAAATTTTAGGCTCCTAATATTTTTGGAATTATATTTTTATGGCTGATACAGTATATAAATTCCAATTTCCAAGTAAGTAGGTATTTATCTTAAGATCACTTGAGTATTATGTCCTTTCCCATTATTTTGAAATGTCATCTTTATCATATATTGAATATTTGTATATATATGGCTGTGTTTCTGAATCTCCATTCTATTTAATATACCTGCTTTATTATCACACTGTATTACTATAACTTCATACTATTTTTTCTTTTTTTTTTTTTTTTTTTTTTTTTTTTTTTTTTTTTTTTAAAATTTTTTTTTTTTTTTTTTTTTTTTTTTTTTTTTTTTTTTTTTTTTTTAAAGATTTTATTTATTTATTTGACACAGAGAGAGAGATTACAAGTAGGCAGAGAGACAGGGAGAGGAGGAAGCAGGCTCCCTGCTGAGCAGAGAGCCCGATGCGGGCCTCGATCCCAGGACGCTGAGATCATGACCTGAGCCGAAAGCAGAGGCTTTAACCCACTGAGCCACCCAGGCGCCCCATACTATTTTTTTCATAGTAAGCTTTGATAACTAGTAGGTCAAATGCCACTTAATTGTTCTTTTTTTTTTCACTTCATTATTCTTTTCCCAAAATATTTTGGCCCTTGTGTATTTTCTTTTCCAGATAAATTTTATTTTATTTTATTTTAAGATTTTTTATTTATTTGACAGAGAGAAAGAGAGAGAGAGAGAGAGAGAGAGAGAGATATCACAAGTAGGCAGAGAGACAGGCAGAGAGAGCAGGCTTTCCCCCTGAGCAGGAAGCCCGATGCGGGGCTCGATCCCAGGACCCTGAGATCATGACCTGAGCAGAAGGCAGAGGCTCAACCCACTGAGCCACGCAGGCACCCCTCCAGATAAATCTTATAATTTGGTCATATACCACAAACAGATCTCAATGGGATTTTAGTTGGGATTTTACTGACTTAATTGCCTTAAGGAAATTGACATCATTAGAATATGAAAATTTTTCACTCAGGATGATGGGATGCTACTCTTTTCACTTAGTTCGTTTAAAAAGTGTCCTCCAGGGGCACCTGGGTGGCTCAGTCGTTAAGCATCTGCCCTCAGCTGAGGTCATGATCCCGGGGTCCTGGGATCAAGCCCCACATCGGGCTCCCTGCTCTGCAGGAGGCCTGCTTCTCCCTCTCCCACTCCCCCTGCTTGTGTTCCCTCTCTCGCTGAGTCTCTTTCTGTCAAATAAATAAATAAAATATTTTAAGTAAACAAACAAACAAATGAACAAATAAATAAATAAAGTTCTCCAGTAGGGTATTATTTCCTGTCCATATTTCTTTTATGCTTTAAAGATAATTTCTTTGTATGCAATTGTGAATGGAAACTTTTTTTCTGTTCCTGTTTCTAAGTGATTATTGCCTTCATACAGGAAAGCTATGGATTTATGTCTTAAATCTAGTACATTATTAAATTATATTTATTAGTTCTAATAGTTGCTCACTTAACTATTTTAAGATATTTTTAGATAGGTAATTATATCATTTGCATAATGATACCGCCAGGTGCCCCAAGTGCCCCTATGTTATTTCATTTGTAATATATTATAGTGAATTACATGAATACATTTCCTAATATGAAATTATTTTTCTATTCTTTAATTAAACATTGTTGAATCATATATATCATACTTTAATATACTATAAAAGTTAATTAGCTAAAGTTTTTATTAGGCTTTTCATAAGTTGTTCTGATCAACAGGATTTTTAGTATTCTCTTTACCTGGAATTGGCATCAAAATTATTCTGTCCTTAGGGTGCCTGGGTGGCTCAGTGGGTTAAAGCCTCTGCCTTCGGCTCAGGTCAAGATCTCAGGGTCCTGGGATCAAGGCCCGCATTGGGCTCTCTGCTCAGCAGGGAGTCTGCTTCTTCCTCTCTCTCTGCCTGCCTCTGCCTACTTGTGATCTCTCTCTCTCTCTCTCTCTCTCTCTCTGTGTTAAATAAATAAATAAAAAACCTTTGAAAAAAAAGAATTATTCTGTCCTTGGGGTGCCTGGGTAGCTCAGTTGGTTAAGCATCTGCCTTCAGTTTGGGTCATGATCTCAGGGTCCTGGGTTCGACCCCCAAATGGGGCTCCCTGCTCAGTGAGGGGTCTGCTTCTCCCTCTCCTTCTCACCCCACTCATTCTCTCTCTCAAATAAATAAATAAATAAATAAAAATTTTAAAACAATAACAATAAAAAGAAATTATGAAAAAGATAAAGAAAAAAAGAATTATGCTGTCCCCAGTAAGTAAGACTAGAAAACTTCCCATAATTTTCTATGCTTTGGAACAATTTAAATAATATGTGGATTATTATTTTTTTAATTGGTAGAAATTACTGTAAAGCCACTTAAGGTTTACACATCTTTCAGGAGCGGAAATCTAATTTTTACATTTCAGATTTGGGGTACTGCCAGGTTTTAGAAATAAAGTTTTATTAGAACACAGCCATGCCCATTAGTTTATGTATTAGTTTGGCTACTTTCACACTATACCGGCAAAGTATATAATTTGCAATGGAGAGTAATTGCAATGGAGATCATGTGACTCACAGATTCCTAAAGTATTTACTGTCTGGCCCTTGACAGAAAAACATTTGCTGACCCCTGCACTTAGTTCAGCACACATCTTACTTCCTCTGAGACTGAAGTGATCATTCTTCTGAACTCTGGTGGTATTTTTTTTTCTGAGAACTCATCTAACTCTTCTATGTTTGTTTGTTTGTTTTAAAGTAGGCTCCATGCCCAGCATGGAGCCCAATGTGGGGCTTGAACTCAGGACCTTGAGATCAAGACCTTAGCTGAGATCAACAGTCAGATGCTTAACTGACTGAGCCAGCCAGGTGCCCCGTGACTGACTCTTCTAATTTATTGTCATGTGTTGTTATTTTTTTTTTTTAAAGATTTTATTTATTCATTTGACACAGAGAGAGAGAGATTACAAGTAGGCAGAGAGGCAGGCAGAGAGAGGAGGAAGCAGGCTCCCCGCTGAGCAGAGAGCCCGACGTGGGCCTCGATCCCAGGACCCTGAGATCATGACCTGAGCCGAAGGCAGCGGCTTTAACCCACTGAGCCACCCAGGCGCCCATGTGTTGTTATTTTTTTAAGTGAAGTTATCTTGCTTTTCAATTAGGTTAAAACCTCTTCAAAGGCAGAAACTCTGTGCATTCCCCCCATAAATCGCTTGAGTAAGAATTCCCCATTTTAGGCTCTGGTTGTAGGAAACCTCAATTAAGAGCTAAGACAAGGGCCTTCAACTCAGACTCAGACTTCAGGGAAGTTCATGTCTCAAGCAATTTCAAGTCTGAATCAAATCTCCAGAATATATTATATCTATAAAGACAACTGCTACTGTGTTGGAGAAGTGGGAATCCTTGCCAGTGTCCTTCTCATTGGATACTGGAGAAGGGAAATCCTCCCAGTGGGCAGTCTTTCTCTTATATCAAACTTAAAGTAGCTCACTAGCTTGCTGAGGAAGTATCTATAAGGTGATGTAGTTGGTGACTGCTGAACCAGTCCCATAACTTACCTTAATGGGATCATCTCACCTTCAAAGCTGGCAAGGGGCCCCAATGCTATAAGATGTGTATACAAGTCCGGGGTGGGTTGGACAATGAGGCAGAGTTTCTATTACTCCCCCGATGTATATGCTTGAAACTGGTGCCATGTTGTAGACATTTTTCATTTTCCCCCTCTAATTTTTTCTATGTCCTATCTTTCCTCTTAATATATATTTGGAGGTGGTGACTACCATTTAGTCCATAGGTTGCAAGATTATGAGATGGAGCCAGAGAGGAAGAGATTTTACTTGGAGAAAATATCTCCATGGCATCACCTCAGGACACAGTGGCAACTTTGGATACAACTTTGGATTGTTCCCGTTGGGTGGAGGTAAATGTGATTATGGCTTTAACAGGGGGACTCAGAACGTGTAGGTATGCATACATGCTTTTCAGGATTGCATATGCTAGGGCAAGGGAATTGTGCCATATACATGTGATTGATCACCTTGCTTTGGCCCTTTCTAGTGAAACTACTGTGCTCACAGCTGCCAGTTGGAGCACCCCTCTAACCTCCAAAACATGCCCCTTTCCTCATCCATTCCCCATTGTGGCTAACTAAACCAGGGATGGACTCTCAGCCAAGACCCGTTGAGTCAATCCTATGGCTGACCAGTCACCATTCAGATTCCCTCCTGAGAACTGGAATTAATAAAAAGACTGTTGGTGGTGCTTGGTTCTGAACCCTGGAGCTTGGAGTTCACATAGAGTCACGGACTGAGTCCATCCATCCACAAGGATAGGAAACCAGCTTGGAGAGAGAAGATGAAGCTCCTAAAAAAAAGATAAAGAGACCAAAATGGGGCTAAGAGATGGGAAAGAAGGTACAGAGATACTAGGGGGGAAAGAGACAGAAATGAAAAACAAAACAAAACAAAACAAAAAAACAGAGAGAAGAAAAGACTTCCCAGTCTCACCTTTGTGCTTCCCCATTTCAATTCCCATCTTCTGTCCCCATGAGACGCATACTCGACTTTGGCACCCATCTCAAATAAATATAATCTCTGCTCTCTAGAAGCTTATGAGATAAAAGAAACAGGACTCAGATGAACTATCTTATACGGAAAACTGAGGCATTAAATGCTCGAGGATAAGTACAGATAAAGCATAGTAATACACTGGAAATAATATTCTATTTTACTTGCTGTCCTTACAGAGTGTAAGATTTCCTCACATTCTCTGAATAAGCTCCTCTTACTTTCTTGATCCAGCATGAGAGAATTTATGTTCCATGTAACGAAAAGAGGCTTGACTAAAATACATCGACTAATGAGAGACACTTTCTAAAGCTTGGCAGAACAGACTCATCAAGATTCTAGATCCTTGGGGAGTAGAATCAGAATCCACAGTGACCCTATTAATTTTGAGGAGAGAATGGAAATGTGGACAATGAAGGGCAGTGTCAATATGCAGGGGAAAGGAAAATAACCTTTTAAAAAACTTCAGGAAGACCAAAGCCAGGCTATGTAAAATACGGCAGAAGAGGCAGGAATGGAATGTAGCCTGGATCAGGGCCAGCCATGTAGCTTGGTGGTTTCAAAGTACAGTTAGCTGAGTGCTAAACACAAACAGAACATATTGACAGTGGAGAGAATGTTCCTTTTTTACTTAACATTGTCAAATTCAAACCAATAAAATGTAGTCAGTACATATTTGCCTATGGCACCCTTCTAAAAACACGTTTTCTGCTTTCCAACGTCTTATAGGCTAGAAGAGACAATGTTCAGATTAGCTTCTACATAAAGAAGAGTTGAAACATTTAATGAAGAAGCTTAATTACAAATAAAGCATTGGAATACTTTAGAAAAAAAATGTTCCGTTAATTTTTAAAACACTTTGAACAGCTCCATTGTTTTTAATGACAAGCAGTGCAGACTTTGGACACTGAGCTGGGTTCAGAATCTGGCTGCTCTGCTCCCTCCCGAAAGTCCACGGACAAGCCATTTTAGCCACTTGATTCTTCGTTTCTTGATTTGAAAGCTGGGGATGGTACTTACCACTGGACAGGGTCGCCCCTTTTAGGCCTGGGATCAGCTTGGCACAGTCATGGCTGCCGCTCCGCGTTCATTGACTCACTTTGCTCACGACTGGGAGGCTCTTTGTGCCTTAGGGTTCACTGTCACCTGGGTAAAGGTTGTTACTTAGAAGAGAGCTTCAGAGTTGATTTGTAATTGAAAAATACATGATGAAATGTTAGAGGAACCAAGGAAATATGAGGTGTGGTGGTAAAACTTGATTAGCTCAGCTGTGTGTCCTTGGGCAAGTCACCTCAACTCTGTGGGATTCAGTTCCTTGCTATTTTAAATTGGGGTGCTGGGGAGGGGGTGTGACAATGGGAAGGTAGTTGCTTGAGATGATTTCTAATATCACTTCCAGCTATACATTTGATGCTTCTCTAAGATCAGGAACAAATTTAATTTTTTTTTGATACCGGGGGCTCTTAAAGAAAAGACAGTGGGGTGCCTGGGTGGCTCATTGGGTTAAAGCCTCTGCCTTCGGCTCAGGTCATGATCTCAGGGTCCTGGGATCGAGTCCCACATGGGGCTCTCTGCTCGGCGGGGAGCCTGCTTCTCCCCGCCCCCGCCTGCCTCTCTGCCTACTTGTGATCTCTCTCTCCCTCTGTCAAATAACTAAATAAAATCTTTAAAAAAAGAAAAACCCAAAAGACAATGGCCAGCTTTAATATATCTTTCCTGACGATAGAATTACAGGAAATAAACTGAAAACAAAAAACAAAAAATTGCTCTTGATTTAGGTTAGAGATAAGAAAGACTTTCCAGACTGTGAGAATTATTTATCAGTGTGAATTATCAAAAGAGAATGGAACATTCTGGCAGGATAGATTTCTATCTCTTTCTGGCGGAGTAGGAGCCTGAAAACCAGGTTTCCACGGAGTATGGGAGCACTGGGGGAGTGTGGGGTGAGGAGAGCTGTGAAGAGATTACTCCTGGCCCAAGGCTCCCTGTGTAACTTGCTGACTTGTAGTTTCAGGTTTCACAGAGTTCACTCATCTAGGGATGTACAGCAAGCTTGGTGGCTGGCCGCGAGGCACAACTATCAGTGTGCTTTGTATTCAGGCCCAATAGGATGGTTAAGGAAGGCATTAATTAGCACACAGAATAGGACAAGTCTAAGCATCACAATTTTTTTTTAAAGAACTCTTTATTTATTTGACACAGAGAGAGAGATCACAAGTAGGCAGAGAGGCAGGCACAGAGGGGGAAGCAGGCTCCCTGCCGAGCAGAGAGCCCGATGCGGGCCTTGATCCCAGGACCCTGAGATCATGACCTGAGCTGAAGGCAGAGGCTTCAACCCACTGAGCCACCCAGGTGCTCTAAGCATCACAATTTCCAGTTAGTTTTTAGCATAGTGGTAGAAAAGATAGTACAGTTCTAGAAGATGGTAACGTTCTCAGAGTGGTCAAGCTGGGGGCTCATAAAACAGCCGCTGGTCCCCCAACTCCCAATGGACCAAGCAGAGCATCTGATGGGGCGACACCACAGCGAAAACGTTATGCTGACCAGGAGAACCTGGCGAACTGTGACCCTCCTCATGACAGGCTGCCCCCAGCCCTTTGGGAAGGACCGCCCATTCCCTCGTTAATGATGGCGGGCAGGTCAGCTATAGCGAGACCAGATGGACACTTTGATGGTGTTCTTCTAATCTTTATTTTGTGTTTTATGTAGTTTTAATTCCATTTTAATGCCTACTGTCTCCATGGTCAGTTTCTCTGTATTCAGCCTCATTGTCCGAGCTTCAGTTTTTGTTGTTGTTTGTATGTTTTCTGCGTGATGGGCTCTTTATAAATTATTTCATTGCATCTCAAAACATTCTTATTTTCACTTGTAAGATGAATAGGTGAAATAGAAAAAAACAAAACCAAACCATAAAGGTTTATTATTTTGTCTGCATTTGGTCTCAGCCAATACAGCTTGAAGTCTTGCAGCCCCACTAGAGGGCCACAAGTGCCCTAGTCTGAGCCGCCGTAGCCTGCTTGCCCACAGTTCTAGAAAGTTAAGACTGACACACACTTGAGAAAAGACTAAGTGTTGCTGTGACCCATACTGGGCTACAGATCCCTTTGTTCTGGTGCTGCAGCCAATGATAATAGTCAGAAAAGCAGAAGATGTAAAAAAAAACTAAACAGCTTTGCTATTTTCAATGATGCTGGGTACTTTGAGATGCAGAGAGGAAATTTCAGGAAAAACCCTTTTTTTTTTTTTTTTTTTTTTAAGATTTTATTTATTCATTTGACACAGAGAGAGAGATTACAAGTAGGCAGAGAGGCAGGCAGAAAGAGAGGAGAGAGGAGGAAGCAGGCTCCCCGCTGAGCAGAGAGCCCGATGTGGGCCTCGATTCCAGGACCCTGGGATCATGACCTGAGCCGAAGGCAGCGGCTTTAACCCACTGAGCCACCCAGGCGCCCAGGAAAAACCCTTTGTCTCAGTGATGTATGGCCTTGTGAGATGCTTGAGAAAAGTTGGTGGGGGCTTCGAGGGTTGGTGTATAGGAATCTCTCCTGCCTCTGTTCTCTCCCTGTCATTTACCTGTTCCACTCCTGGCAGATTCATCTTCCCCAGACCTCTGCAGTCCTCCCATTTTAGCCTAATCAGAAGCAATGCCACATTATCTAGACCCAAACTTCCAATCTTTCAGAGCAATAAAGATTCCTTTTAATTGGGGGAAAAAAAAAAAGGAACTGCCACATGGTATTTTTAGAATCATTTCATTACCCTTTCGAATGAATTTGTATTTAAATATTTTTGACAGCATTTATGGGCTTAAAAAAAATGGTACAGGTGGAAGAAGGTCTTTATTCAGTCAGCTTGCTTAACTTCTGGATTCCTGGACCTCTTGGAATGACCCCAGGCTCTGTGAACCTTGGGCCAGAAGTATCAGCCTACCATTGCCAGGATGCGACACCCGGCAGTCTTCTCTGACTCCCCTGACTTTCTGAGTGTAGATGGCTGTCTGCGTGTGTCCTCCTCCTGTCCCATTACCCTTGGGACATCCCCCAGGCATTCTCCCCCCTTCTGTATTTTCCATCATTCCCTTTTCATCAACATTTTTCTTTGCAGCCCTAAATATGCTCAAGTATCGAGTAATTTAAAGTAACCCCCCCCATCCTTAATATCCTCCCTAATTCCTAGCTGGCCAGTGCTCTGTTTTCTTCTGTGGGCCTGTAAACCCTCATTCACACGTCATCCTCACAGCCGCTGCCTTGCTTCAGTCATTCATCATTTTATACTTATTGTCTCTAATTATCCAAGATTTAGATCAGTGCCTAAGTAATCCTTACAATATCCTTATAATTGATGTAACACATATGAACTATGTTAATGACAGAAGCTGGAAATAAGGAGTCTGAAACAAACAACCAACCAAGAAGCTTTAATGGTGACCTCGTTTGCAAGAATAAAAAAAAAATTGAGCTCACTTGGTTTCTGGCTCCTCTCTGTTCTCTACCTGGTATCTGTGGGTAGCCTTGCCTGCATGGGGTTACTGGACCTTATTTTAATCTATGTTTCCCAAATCACTTTGTTTTCAGCATTCTGAAGATGACCGTCTTGGGAGAACCGAAGCTGCTTACTATCTACTAACTATTAAAAAATACCATTTTCAGTGATCAAAGCATGTTTATTATCATGCCATTTTATTTGGGTCAAAGAAAAACAGCAAAAACATGTGATTATCCTCATTGTTCTTTAAATAGTGAATTCAATGTTGTCATTATTCTTGGCATATAGTAGATGCTGTATATGTACTTACAAATTGTAGAGTGACAATTGATCAATGACTGTTCTTTCAATTCCTACCTATTTCTTCATTTATTCATTTGGTTATTCAGGCAATGAAAATTGCGTGCTCACTATGTGACAGCTGTTGTACCAAGCATTTAGGGGGTAGTAATAAATGTGGTAAACATAGTTATGACCCTTA
The DNA here is from genome assembly GCA_002007465.1 of Ailurus styani. NCBI lineage: Eukaryota > Metazoa > Chordata > Mammalia > Carnivora > Ailuridae > Ailurus > Ailurus styani. The sequence goes on along the minus strand of LNAC01000166.1, from coordinate 1,114,170 downwards.
GGGATCAACATTCTGGTGGGTGAAACAGATGAGGGGTAAATAATTTTCATATGGTGGGTGAGAACTATGAAAGATTAAGGACAGATGCTGTACACACACACTTGGGAAAGTCTCTTAACTGAGATGGTGGCAGGAGGGAGCTCAAGGAAGGCTTCCTGGAAGAAGTAATATCTAAGCTCAAACAGGAAAGAGTAGAAAATTGAATTAAACTTAATTTGGAATGGCAGTCTCCAAAGAGTTATTTTGGCCTCGAGTCCTAAGGCTACCTATTGTTCCTAGCTGTAGGAAGAAAAGATGGTATTACAAATGCCCCAGGATTGCACATCGTGAGGAGTATTGATTCTTCTTTTTCTTTTAAATTATTATTTGCCCCAGGGATTGTGGGGCAATCTGTGAATCATTAAGCTTACACATTTCACAGCACTCACCATAGCACAAACCCTCCCCAACGTCCATAACCCAGCCACCCTATCCCTACCCTCCCATCCCCCAGTAAGCCTCAGTTTGTTTCATGAGATTAAGAGTCTTATGGTTTGTCTCCTTCCCGATCCCATCTTGTTTCATTTTTTCCCTCCCTATCCCCGTGAGCCCCTGCCCTGCCCCTCAAATTCCTCACATCAGAGAGTTCATATGATAATTGTCTTTCTCTGATTGACTTATTTCACTTAGCATAATACCCTCTAGTTCCACCCACGTCATTGCAAATGGTAAGATTTCATTTCTTTTGATAGCTGCATAGTATTCCATTGTATATAAATACCACATCTTCTTTTTCCATTCATCTGTTGATGGACATCTAGGTTCTTTCCATAGTTTGGCTATCGTGGATATTGCTGCTATAAACATTCGGGTGCACGTGCCCCTGAGGATCACTACCTTTGTATCTTTAGGGTAAATACCCAGTAGTGCGATTGCTGGGTCATAGGGTAGTTCTATTTTCAACTTTTGAAGAACCTCCATACTGTTTTCCAGAGTGGCTGCACTAGCTTGCATTCCCACCAACAGTGTAGGAATATTGATTCTGATACTGGTATTTGGGGAACACAGGTAAACTTTAAAACTGTAATTTAAAAGCTTAAATCCTGAGAATACCAAGAAAAAAATTAACTTTCTTACAAACACACCTGAAAAAAATTATTTCCTTTTTCTTTCTCCTTTATTTATGTAATTTGTGTATTAAAAGAAGTTATATCATTTTAATTTAAAAATTTCAATCTTTGTTGAGTGACCAAGTCCTGTCTTTCCTATTTCAATATTTTTCAAATACTTAAGTCTTGCCTCTATGTCATCCTTTAAAATTTTCCTTTAAAGCACTTGAGAGGCGGGCGCCTGGGTGGCTCAGTGGGTTAAAGCCTCTGCTTTCTGCTCAGGTCATGATCTCAGGGTCCTGGGATCAAGGCCCGCATCGGGCTCTCTGCTTGGCAGGGAGCCTGCTTCCTCCTCTCTCTCTGCCTGTCTCTCTGCCTACTTGTGATTTCTCTCTGTGTGTCAAATAAATAAATAAATAAAATCTTTAAAAAAAAAAAGCACTTGAGAGGCTACGAGCAGACACTGTCAGGTGGTCACATGTGAGAGGAGCATAAACAATCATGGTGACACAGCCCCCCCCACCCCTGCAGATTTGTGTCTCACTACTCCATGCTCCCATCCTGCTTACTAGTGGGGCTCCAAAGATTCCCTGCTCTCTCTCGTCTCAGGACCTTTCATCTTCTCCCTCTATCTAATACCCATTTCCCCCTCCACCCCAGGCCTCAAATATCTTTTACTGCACTGCCCATCTCTTCCAGATGGGTTAGTGTCCGTATCTGCAGCTCCCCCATGAAGAGCTCCGTGTGATTCCTTCCCTATAGCGCTTAATCCACTGCGTTGCCACAAGCCATTTGTTTTTTTCCCTTATTAGACTCAAAGCCCATTAAAGTAGGGACTGTTCCTTATTCCCATTGACCTTCCAGTGGACAGCATAGTGCCCGGCAGATAGTAGGCACTCAATACATATTTAATGACCAAATAATAATTGCACAAGTTACGTTTTTCATGGGGCTTTACTTACGTACATCACCACACTGGCTTCTCACCACAACTCTAGGGCCTAAGTGTTGTCATTATCCCTGTTCCACAGTGGGAACCTGGGCACAAATACATTAAGAGACTTAGCCAGATTGTCATAGTTTATTTACCTATAGCTTCATTCAGAAGTACGTGGTTATCAAGTACGTGGTAATTTAGGAAGTGGTTGCTTTTGGGTATCTGGCTGTATTGACGGTGGCATCTTCCAGAAATCAAGTGTCACCTCTTTTCCTGATTATTCTAAAAATGTCAAGCATATTATGATTTTAATTCTCTTGGGAATACTCTTACTATGTCTACTGTCAAAGGGAAAAGCATAGGAAAATCTTCTAAAGTGAAAGTGTATCTCTAGAGGCCTGTTTAAACCAAATAGTCGCTGGGCAAGTAAAATAAAATGGAGGCTAGCTTTTGCTAGAAGTTAAACATTACCTTATCTGTGCACCACCGGCTATGAGTAATGTTAAAAGATAAAACAACTACCCACCTACTAAGGTAAATAAGTGGTCTAAATAGTAAGAAGACAAAAAAATCTGGAAAAAATTGTATATAGTTAGCAAATCTTCTATATGGCCCTTGATATATCTCACTAAACCAAAAAAATTTGAACATGCTGTAGCTAAACATATTTTGTGTCAGAGGTAGATCTGTAGATGGTAATTACATAAAGAAAACTGATTTAAAATTTATCTTCAGAATTTGCCATTTTTCTTTCATATTCCCTTTGCTATTCTTTACTATCCCCTTTACTATTCCTTTACTATCCCCCAACCCTTTTCTAAGGACTATGGACACTTGATGTTCTCAGGTAACCATGGGACATCCTATTTCTTTCTTTCTTTCTTTTTTAACATATAATGTATTGTTTGCCCCAGGGGTACAGGCCTGTGGATCATCAGTCTTACACAATTCACAGCACTCATCATAGCACAAACCCTCCCCAATGTCCATAACCCAGCCACCCTATTCCTACCCTCCACCCCCCAGTAACCCTCAGTTTGTTTTGTGAGATTAAGAGTCTCTTATGGTTTGTCTCCTTCCCCATCCCATCTTGTTTCATTTTTTCCCTCCCTACCCCCGACGGCACCCCCCCACCCCTCAAATTCCTCATATCAGAGAGATCATATGATAATTTGGCACATCCTATTTCTAAGGATGATGCTGTGGTTTATTTGTTTATTGTGGGTGTAAATGACCCAGTCTATTTCATTTTTGGAGGTTTTTTAAAAGATTTTTAAAATTAATTAATTAATTAATTAATTAATTAATTAATTAACTTGTCAGAGAGAGAGAGAGAGCACAAGCAGGGGGAGCAGCCTGCAGAGCAGGTGAGGAGAAGTAGGCTCCTGCCTGCAAGGAGCCTGATGGGAGACTGGATCCCAGGGCACCGGGGTCATAACTTGAGCCGAAGGTGTCTAGATGCTCAAACGACTGAGCCACCCAGGCATCGCTTTTGAGGTATTGTAAAGATGATTGCATAGAAAGGCCAATGCTTTGCTCAGAGGAATAAATCTCACAAAAGTAGAAAGTAGATTTTCAAGGACTTGCTTTGATAGGCAATGATGTTTTAGGGTCAGGAAACTTTTCGTTGCCTTTGAATTTATACCATGTAAGTGACAGTCTGTTCTGAGTATACAGAAGACAAGCCCAGGCCTTTCATTCCAGTACCATTGAGCCCCTTTGAGCTGGGATTTACTTGTGGGAAAGTAAATGGTTAAGCAGCAAGTCTGTGATCCATTCTCTAATGTTGCAGGGGAGATGGGCTTGGGAAGAATTAAGGTGACTTGGTCTAATGACAGACTTCCTGCAATCAAAATAGTGGTATTTACCAGCAGGAGAGCCCTAAACTATGAAATGCTTTTAGCAGAGTGAACCTGGTTGTCTGGGATTCCTTATGGCAAAGCAACCTAGAATCTGTGGATTTGGGGGCACGGTTCCTGGAAAATGTTATGAAAATGATCTAACTAACTGAGGATTACATAGAAATGCTTTATGATCAAAATGATTTCAGGGGCACCTGGGTGGCTCAGTCGTTAAGCGTCTGCCTTTGGCTTGGGTCATGATCCCAGGGTCCTGGGATCTATCCCCGCATCGGGCTCCCTGCTCTGCGGGAAAGCCTGCTTCTCCTCTCCCACTCCCCCTGCTTGTGTTCCCTCTCTCTCGCTGTCTTTCTCTCTGTCAAATAAATAAATAAAATCTTAAAAAACAACAATGTCAACAAACCGATTTCTTCTGGGAGGCACCTGGCTGGCTCAGTTTGTGGAGCATGTGATTCTTGATCTCAGGCTTGCGAGTTCGAGTCCCACGGTAGATGTAGAGATTACTTTAAAAAAATTAGTTAAAAAAAAAAAGACTCTTTCTGGGTAAGTGATGTGATCATATACATAGCTTAGAGATATCACTTGGTAGATCTGAGCCTAGAGGTCATCCAATGTGGCAAAAAATATAATCTGGGGAACTGAACTGATGTGCTGAACGTGTCTCTGGTTCATTTGAGTCTCACTTACATCTTTGAGATTATTAGAAAAGTTTCATATTGTGGGTTATATATATTTGTCTAATCTGATTTAATAATCTGAGTGTTTTTTGTTATCTCACCTTGTCGCTTTTGCTGGTATGTTGCCGGTTGGGATTTTTGGGTTTTTTTTGTTTTTTTTTTGTTTTTTTTTAAAGATTTTATTTATTTATTTGACACAGAGAGAGAGATTACAAGTAGGCAGAGAGGCAGGCAGAGAGACAGGGAGAGGAGGAAGCAGGCTCCCCGCTGAGCAGAGAGCCCGATGTGGGCCTCGATCCCAGGACCCTGAGATCACGACCCGAGCCGAAAGCAGAGGCTTCAACCCACTGAGCCACCCAGGCGCCCCGGTTGGGATTTTTGGATTAATTTTAACTCATTAACTGATTAAGCTTGTTATATCTATTTAGAATACAACTTAAACTCTGTCTCAGTTTCTCTTTTTGTGAAATGGGATTGATAAATACCTGTACTGGATTCCTCTGTCTTCCTCAGAAAAAAATCTATGAAAATTGATTGAATAATTATTCCAACAATGTTGTACTGAGGGGGATCTTTGAAAGGACGTAGTAACATAAAATGAATCAAGTCATATTTTCATAGTGTCTGAGATATTCCCAAGAGGATGTTATGCCCTGAGAGCTCGATCTGACTCCATTTCATCTTTAATCTTCTATATGCCAGAGCTCCATTTTGGGAAATTCATAAAAGCTGCCTCTTCTAGAATAATTTATTTCTAAGAATCAGATGTCTTTAAACATTCTATACACCATTTTCCTAGAAAAGTAGGACAATAGAATTAAAGAAGTTTAATGGTACAATGGTAATAGAGGTAGTTCAGTGTAGTTCAATACTCATCGTTTCTTGATGTTGGAGCTAAAATTCCAGAAGGTTCTGGCACTTTCCCAAGCTTACACAGCTACTAACGTTACAGCTGGGTCTTGAACCCTCTTTCTGTTTATAGAACTCACCATCCTTTTTCCTTGTGGAAACTACCCACTTCCCATTCTCACTCCATGTGGTTCTGATGGGTTCCAAACGTGGATGTGTGGCCAAAATCCAGCCAGTGTATTATATTCTCCTAACAGCCTCGTGACAAATGAGAGGAAGATTTGGACTTCTGGAGCTGGTGGGGAAGAGGAGTTCTCTTTATGCTGGGGCTACTCAGTGGAGTGAACATAATCCTGAGGGTTCCTGATGTCAGCTCATGGGGAGGATGAGTTTAACTGTGAATAAAGAGGGAGCCACTTAGGGAGAAAGGGAGAGATGTTGACCTTGTTAAGGCAGCTGAACCCTTTGATTTCTCAGTTACACAAGGCAATGGATCTTCTTTCTGATTGAATTTGATTTGAGTTTCTTTTCCCTGTAAAAGAAGAGTTCTAACTTACACATCATGTATTATGATCTCAAGTTCTATTATAAACATTTCTACCCTTTCTACTGGTGTGAAAACATTTCAGTTTTGCAGGAAGATCCAATGCAACAGCACATGTTTAGCTGTGGATTCAGATATAACTTTGGAAAAACAAAATAGCTTCAGTTTTTCCAGCTGGTCCTGGCAAGTGAAAGATTCTTCTCTACTCCATTCTCATATAACTTTCTGTCATAGGAATTATGTGATTGATTTCCTCTGTTCACGTATCCTCCTCACATTAGACTATAGGACAGGTTCTTGAGGACAGGGGCTGTATATTTTTATCTCATATCTCTAGTAACCAGTAAAAACAATATTGATAGAGCCTAACACTTGTTGAGTGCTTACTGTGTGTACCAGGCACACAGATTCATGTTTACTCAGTCCTCCCAACAAACTTAGGAGGCGGGTACCATTTTATAGATGGAGAAATGTCTTCATGTTCATAACACGTAAGTGGCGGAGTTGGGATTCAAACCTACACAATCTGTCTCTTACCCAGTGCCCTGCCCTGCTTCTCCTGATTTATAAGTGTACTCAGCAGATACCTGTGAAAAAATACATAGCTGTGACATTGGGATGGAAAACTTTTACGATGCCTATTTTACATTTGGACAAACTGAGTCAGTATGGAGAGGAACTAGACCCTACAACTCTTGACTCCTTCCAGGGCACTCTTTCCATCATCCAGTGCTTACTTATGGATCAAAAAGATAGGCAAGTACTTTAATTGGAAGTTCCAGGTAAAAATTTAGGTCCATTAGCATAACTTCTATTTTCACAGAAGACTATCTTCTACATTAAAGCACTTAAAAGAATGATCTTCTTGGGCGCCTGGGTGGCTCAGTGGGTTAAAGCCTCTGCCTTCAGCTCAGGTCATGATCTCAGGGTCCTGGGATCGAGGCCCGCATCGGGCTCCCTGCTCAGCTTCCTCCTCTCTCTGCCTGCCTCTCTGCCTACTTGTGATCTGATCTCTCTCTCTTTGTGTCAAATAAATAAATAAAGTCTTAAAAAAAGAATGATCTTCTTTTTAATAAATAATACAACAATAATAATGAGAAAATTAACTAAAATACAAACAATTTCTAAGCATCTTCCCAAAGAATGAAGGAAAAAATTAATGTGGTTAAGGGGTGATCTGTTCTCCATAAATATAGCAGGTGGCATTACTTCTGTTGTTATATATCATGTTAATAACCTGAAGATAAGCTAAACTGAATATAAACTATTTCTTTTATTTGTAATTTCGAAAGCCTACAATAAAGGGCTCTAAGACAAAGATAGGCCATGTTCTCCATGAAAGATTCCTGGAAACTGAAAAATAAGGTCTTTTAACATTTTGCGATATAACTGTTTTTCTTGGCTTAAGCGTAGGTTTTAAAAAATGGTGCTCATTGTTTTGCTTCTAGTTCTTTTATGCATGGACAACCGTGCTGATGATGCATTCAGTTTAGGAGAATTTTCCAATTGAAAAAGTGCTCTGGAGAAGTTTAAGCGCCATGAATCACCCAAACCTCATCTAAGTCTCGTGAAGGCAAAGGCTGTGAAAGGCAGTCACAGAGAGAAGACATATTGTAGTTGTGCTGCCTGATTCAACTAAATAGAAAAATATTTTGTAAAGACATGAGAATTTCAGGCATCTGACAGAGTGGTTAAGGATAAATGTCACATTCTGTCAGAAAGGCAAAACCGAGTGACCTGGCGCTCACCCTCCCGCCTCTTCTCTTTCCCCAGGCGAGGGGGAGACCTGGAATTCTGGTCTCATTCCTACGTAACATACTAAACAAAAGTCTCTTCGTTACACTTAGGAAAGCGTTGTGAATGCAAATGGGGCATTTCCCCCTAATTATTTCCTAATGGCTTTCGGACAACCAAAATGATTTTGTTAAGGATTTTATTTATTTACTTGAGAGAGAGAGAGAGAAAGAGAGGGCAGGCATGAGTGGAGAGAGGGGCAGAGAGAGAGGGAGAAGCAGACTCCCCGCTGAGCAGGGAGCCCAGTGCGGGACTCGATTCCAGGACCCTGGGATCATGAGCCCAGGGCAGATGCCTAACTGACTGAGCCACCCAGGTGCCTCTCTTTCAGACATCCAAAATGATCTTGATAGGGTGAGTAAGTCAATACATTTTTCCACTGTGAAGGAAGTAGATTGCTCATAATAATAGTAATTAGAGCAGCAGCACAAACATTTCTGTTCAGAGGGATTGGCTTCTCTCTCCTCATTTTCCCAAGTAAGATTAGGAGCAGAGGGCAGAGCTTTCCTATTGGACTGCCTTTTAAACTGGCTTTGAATTCTGAATAGAATACATAGCTTGCTATTTCCCAATGATTAAAACATAGTACAAATGCCTGATGCCTGGATCCTCTTCTTCCCAACTTTACTAGCACCTAGTTTTTTGTTAAAAATTTCTCCTCAGGGCTTGGAAGCCTTTCTCTTCTCATGCCTCTGAGTCCTAGCTCCATCCGATGGGAAATTTTAGCCCATAAAAATACCTAACTGCTGTGGGTGCACTGAGATGGCCTCTTGAATCTGCTGCTCTGAATGGGGAATTATGTAGTGAAGGGCTTTACTCGTCCGCCCAGCTCTCTGTATTCACTGTGCTCCCAGTTTAAAGAAGGCAAATGTGCACAATGTGATCTGTTATGCAGGTGACCCGAGGACATATTTGGGATCTTTTTTCTTTTCTTTTCTTTTCTTTTTTACATTTTTCTTAGACATTGCATCCCCTACCCCAGCAAGCAAAAAATGTAACCCGGGGGATACTTTCCCAAAGTGTCCAGTGCATTCTGCAGAATTTGAAATGTACTGCTTTGAAGGGGTGTGTGAATTACAGAGCCATTCCGAGCAGCAGATCGCTGGGCAGGCTGACCTTGGGGTTTTTTAAATCCTGATGTCCACTAAAGCCTTATCTCCTTAGAGTCACCTCATTTGGGGGCTGAAGAGCCACAGGAGTGGTTAACAGGTGGAGACATTGTACTTTTCCTTCTTCAGTTTGATAAGCACTAGCTCATGTGTTTGTTTATTCCACAGGGGATCTCTTATTTGCTATTAGTAGCTATTTTGGTATTATTATCTCTTAATTCATAGCAAGCAATTTGATGGTTTCACAAAGGATAAATAAAAATGGGTTTGCTTTAAAGGCTAAAGTAGGGACTCCAAGTTCAAATGCAAGTTTGACTGGCTGTAGGCAATCATTGGTCAGGTAAATGTGGTCTTGAGTCTACTCAAAGTACCTTGGCTCCCTTGACCTACTGAGGTACCCCACTAGCATGGTTCTGAGGCCTCCTGAGATATCTAAATGTCAGCCAATAGAGCCCTGGTTGAGTAGTGATTGTAGGTTGTGCTCACAGGCAACAGAAATGATATTGGGACTAGTTCTTCAGAAGGTCTCCGCTGATTCTCTTAACCCTTCCATTTTCTGGAGTGCATCTCAGCACCAAATGGTACTCTCGCTGTACTGTGTGTTCAGGTGCACATGAACTCCAAACTGCAAACTTGCTTTTCCTTTGACAACAAACAAATCACTGCTGTCTCCAGATTGCATTACCAGGATGCCCCAAGAGAAATGGTTGAAGTTGCGATGGTTTGATTGCACATCAATGTCACTCATGTCACTCAGTTTTATGTATGTTGATTATGTTTTCCCTGATAAACAAAATTTTCTCGACTTCCCTATCCACGTTGTCTGGAGTTGGGCATAGAACCTGCCCTTCGTAGTTGCATATTGAACAGTAGCATGTTTCTAAGTTGCTGTGTATGCAACCAAGACACACACATTTTAGGTTTAGGACTTGGTTTTTAACAGTGATTCAGCTTAATGGATTATGAAATCGAGGGTCAAGAATGATGCACTAATAAAGGGGAACAGCAAAAAAGAGGTAGGAGAAGCACAGCTTGCCTGGAAAGCCGTTAGCAAGAGCAAGCTGCATCGAAGGGTCTGGTTCAACTCCCCGTTGTGCCGTGGATAAGCTGAGAAGCCTGATGGATCTGCTTCCCTTCGAAGGCTCTCAGTTCCTCATCGGGAATAGGGATAATCCTACTCCTTACCTCATAGTGTGGCTGTAAGTGCAAAGCAAATGAAATAATGCCCGTGGAAATGCTTCATAAAATGTAAAGTGCACCACAAGTGAGGTGGTTGTTAAGACAATTATTACTGGAATGCTCTTAATTCTTCCCTGACTCTCATCGTGCCCTGAGAGCAATACTCTATTCCTAATAAGAACTTGGAAAAATTCAAAGGTGATTTACAACCACAATTTCCTCCCATACCTCCTCACTAATATCTATTCCTTTCCCCTTCTATTCCATTTCTAAAAAAGTGAAACCCACATGAGTCATTTTATCTGATAACAGGTGAACTACATGTCAGCATGAAGAAGGACAGTTAATTCCCATTATTTACAAGAGATATATTCTCTAAAGTTACCAAGAACAATGAATTAATGAATACTGAACCATTGCTCCTTGGGGGGAAGTTTAGGGTTAGGCTTCTAAGAGCTTCTGGTCACAACGTATTTATCAACCAATCAACACATAACCTCATTTTATGTGCGTTTTTGTTAGGCACCTTTTAAAATACGTATTGTTGGTTTATTAACATTGAACTCATGGCCAATAGTGCTATAACTCATTTGTGAGCAAAGCTTCTCTACACGTTTTCTCTGTAAGTCATAAGACAGTCTTCTTGCACTTGGACAGCAGTCTGCTCAGGGGCCATTTTAAGCAGTGAAACCACCAACAAAAAGCACGTAAAAATGCAAAATGTGGCATTAATAGACTGCAAAAAGGACACTGGTATGTAATGTGACAGCTGAAACAAGAAGGCAGAGTGTCCCCTTGTTTGACTTCAGCTGGGAGGGTTCCTCGAAATTTTCACCCCTCTGTACATGTCTGCAAAGGACCACAGAGTGTTGGGAGTCCGGACTGTGGGGATACAGATAAATTTTAGCTTGTAGGTGAATTTGAAAATATGAATCCATAAATCATAAGGATCTGCTGTACCTCTAGGGGCAGAGTTAGGATTGATTGGTGGAAATTATAGAACAGTTTTCAGATCACTTTCAAAACAGATTTCTTGATAATTATAATTGTCCAGCAAGAGAACAGACTTGCCAATGAACATCCATTATTGAAGGTTCTAAAGGAAGGGCCATGATTTAGACTAACTTGGGAAAAGAATACAGGTCCTGAGTGGAGGCCACTGCTCTGGGGTGAGCAATGACTGATGAAGGAATAGAAAAAAAAAGCCAAATACAGTTACCATCATTATTGATCATTCCCTAAAATCAACCTCCATTCTCTCATACCCAAAGCGGGATTTCAATCAGGCCAATATCTAGACCTTTAGACAAAGTAAAAAGCAATTCTTGATCTCAGGGTCATGAGTTCAAGCCCCACAATGGGCAGGGAGCCTACTTAAAAAAAAAGAAAAGAAAAGAAAAGAAAAAAAGCAGTGCTGTTTTTGGGGCACCTAGGTGGCTCAGTTGGTTATGAATACGCCTTTGGCTCAGGTCATGATCCCAGGCTCCTGGGATCGAGTCCCGCATGGGGGTCCTTGTTCAGTGGGGAGCCTGCTTCTTGTTCTGCTCTCCCTGCATATGCTCTCTCTTTAAAAAAAAAAAAGCAGTGCTGTTTTAAATGTGTATGTGTGCATCAATATCCTTTATTCTTGCAAGCTGTCACATGTTAGACGCCACAAACAGCCCTTAGTAGATTACAGAACACTGAGGAGGAAAATGCTAAGAGATAAGGAAAGGTCATTGAACTGGAAGAAAACATTCTTCAGTAAATCATCGGAACATAAAAGAGAGGTCTAGGGGAAGAAGTCACTTTCAGAAATGCCTAACCTAGGCAGGAAGAGAGGGTGCAACTCCACGAAGGACTGAAAGATCCAGAGAATAGGATCTTTAATAGGAAGCAAACTGTGTCCCTTTGCTTATAAATAAAAAACAAAATGACATTGCCCCTTCCAAGTAAAACCGATTGTTTAATAATCAGGAACACTGGGGCCACGCAGAACAATTGGATACTTGGGGTTAAAAATGTATTTTCAAAGCCTGGGTTAGGGAGGAGAGGCACAGCCACCTTCACGTGCTGTCTTCTTCCCTCTAGTTCCTGCAAGGAGGCAAGGGAAATTCTAGAACATTCAATTGGGAGCTGAGAGTTTTGTGTTTTTTTGTTTCTGTTTTTTTAAGGCAAAGCCAAATAAAGCAATAATAAATTCCCTTGTTTCTGCCTGGGCCTGGCTTGTATTGTTGCATCAGATGGTGAAGGCGCTCCTGTGGGACTTGTTTCCATTCACTTTTGCTGGGATTTTATAGATTCTGGACTAGTGGGGATGTGCCTTCTATCCGTTCATGGGGCTGGGCTGGGTTGCGGATTTCTTCCCCTCTTTTCCCACTCCAATCTGTAGACGGAGAGTTAGCTGGCAGCCTTGTAGGCTCTGGGAGGGTGAAGTGCATTTTTTTTTTTTAACCTTAAAAATTCCCACCTTCCTGGGTCCCAGAAAGTTAGCCTGGCTGCTCTCTTCACAGGAGCAGGGGACTCATTCTCTTCAGCCTCCAACATCTATTCCTGGTTTGGATGCTTTTGGGCTGTTGTTCAATTTAGCTTCAAGTCAATGATTTGCATTTCACTTCTGCTCATTTCTGGAACTTGAGCTTTCTTTTTCTTCCTTTCAAGCCTAGCCATGTATTAAGGAAAAAACATTCATCCAGAATTTTGTATAGTTAGAGTAGGGACTGGAAGGCCTCCCTGCTCCTGCTCCATTTGCCATAATGAACAAAAGTCAGCAAATGGTATTTCTCAACCCAAATTGTTAATTTTGAAAAACATCAGACTTTCAAAATAGCTGAAAAAATTGATCAAACGACTACCCATGTACCCTTCACCTATACTCACCAGTTACTAACATGTTGCCACATTTCTTCTCTGTCTATATTTGTATTTTGCTGAGCTATTTGAAAGTAAGTTGTAGAGAGCACATCACAATTTGTAAATACATCAGCATTTATCTACTTCATAATCACAATACTATTACCACAAACTTGACAATAATTCCACATATTCTTATATACAACTGATCTTCTAATGTTCCCAATTATCACTGAAATAGATTTTATAGCTTTTTCAAAAGGAAATTTAGGATTCAGTTAAATTATTCACACTTCATGGAACTGATCTACCTAAGTCTGTACAACCATCCCTCCTTTTTTTTTTTTTTTTTTAAAGATTTTATTTATTTATTTGACACAGAGAGAGAGATTACAAGTAGGCAGAGAGGCAGGCAGAGAGACAAGGAGAGGAGGAAGCAGGCTCCCTGCTGAGCAGAGAGCCCGATGCGGGCCTCGATCCCAGGACGCTGAGATCATGACCTGAGCCGAAGGCAGAGGCTTTAACCCACTGAGCCACCCAGGCGCCCCCTCCTTTTTTTTTTTTTTTGTATTTTTCATCACCCTGCTTTTTTGAATGGTCCAGGCCCTCTATGTTGTAAAATATCCCACATTCTGAAATTTCCTGATTATTTTTTCATGATGAGATTTTTAAAAATTGTCCTAGAATATGCATATAAGACAAAAGTTAGCATTTTAATCACTCATGAGTTTACCACTGTGACTTTAGAGCATTAAGCATGTTTGCATTGTTGTGTAACCATCACCACTTTTTCCAGAATTTTTTCCTCATCTTAACGGAAACTGTGTATTCATTAAACAGTAACTCCTCATTCTGCCCCAGTGCAGGACCTGCTAACCACCATTTTACTTTATGTCTCTATGAATGTGATTATTCGGGGCGCCTGGGTGGCTCAGTGGGTTAAAGCCTCTGCCTTCGGCTCAGGTCATGATCTCAGGGTCCTGGGATCGGGCCCCACATCAGGCTCTCTGCTCAGCAGGGAGCCTGCTTCCTCCTCTCTCTGCCTGCCTCTCTGCCTACTTGTGATCTCTCTCTCTCTCTCTGTCAAATAAATAAATACATAAATCTTAAAAAAAAAAAGAATGTGATTATTCTAGCCACTTCATATAAGTGGAAACACACAATATTTGTCCTTTTGTGTCTGACTTATTTCACGTAGACAATGGCTTCGAGATTCATACATATTTCTCAGAGTCCACAGTCTCTCATGGTTCATCTCCCCTTCTGATTTACCCCAATTCACTTTTCCTTTCCTTCTCCTAGAGTCCTCCATTTTATTCCTTATGTTCCTCAAGTAAGTAAAACCGTATGATAATTGACTTTCTCCGGTTGACTTATTTCACTCAGCATAATCTCCTCCAGACCCATCCCTGTTGATACAGAAGTTGGGTATTCATCCTTTCTGATGGTAAGATTCATACCTGTTGATGCACTGTGTCAGAATTTCATTTTTTTAAAAGGTGGAATAATATTCCATTGTGTGTATGTACCACATTCTGTTTACCCCTTCCTCCACTGATGGACATTTGGGCTGTTTCTATCCTTTGGTTATTTTGAATATGCTGCTATGAACTTTGGTCCACAAATATCTGGTTGAGTGCCTGCTTTCAATTTTCATAATTTGATTGATTGATTGATTGATTGGTTTTTTCACAGTAGTGCATAGGTGAGGTTCCATACTTCTTACTGTATCACATTCTGTTAGGAGGCACATATTGTCAGTGTTCCTCCTATTAGCAATGCTAACTTCGACCGTGTGGTGAAAGTGGTGACCACCAAGTTGTTCCATTGTAAAGGCACCTTTGTCTTTTTGTAATTAGTTAGGAATTTATGGGGAAATACTGTGAGATGTGTATATATGGCTCACTCATTAATTTTATCATTTATTAATGATTCTTACCAGAATTAATTATTATGTTAGTGGGTACAAAATGGTCATTTTAAAAATTCAGTCATTCCTTTTACATTTATTATTGGCATTTTTCTGTAGGGGGAAATGATTTGAATGAGTGTCCTTCTCCTCTAAATCTAGGGAGGCCAGAAAAAAAGGTGACATTTTCAATTGTTGAAAGAAAAGAGTTGTCAGTGTAGATGAAAGGAAAGTAAGAGAATTTATCACCAACAGACCTACCTTAGAAGAATGGCTTAAAGGAAATTCTCTAAGCAAAAGGAAATAGTAAAAGAATCTTGAATCCTCAGAAAGTAGGAAAGAATAACTGAATGAAAAAAAGGTGTGCTATAAAACAAACCTCAGCAAGTTTAAAATAACTGAAATCATACAGATTATCTATTTGCCAATAATAATGGAACCAGACTAGAAATCACTAACAGAAAGATAACAGGAAACGTTCCAAACACTTGAAAACTAAACAACGCACTTCTAAATAATCCATGGGTCAAGCAGGACATCTGTAGGGAAATAAAAAATTAATTTAACTGAATGAAAATACAACATACCACGCTTTGTGGAACACAGGTAAAAGAATGTTAAAATGGAAATTAAATGCATTGAATGCATGCCTTGGGAAAAAGGAAAAGATTCAAACCAATAATCTAGCTCCCAGTTAAAGAATTTAGAAAAGGAGAGCAGACTAATCTCAAAGCAAATAGAAAGAAGGAAGTAATAGAGATAGGAGTAAAAAAAAAAAATCTGTGAAATTGAAGACAGAAAGTGTTAGAGAAAATCAATGGAACAAAATTCTGGTTTTCTGAAAGGTCAATAAAATAAAAATCTGTAACAAGGTTGAGCAAAAATCAAAACCAAAACCAACCAAGAGAGAAGACACACACTATCAACATCAGGAAGAAAATACTGGATACCACTCTAGACCCAGAAGATATCCAAAGGATAATAGGGGAATATTACAAACAGCACAATACGCATAAACTTTTCAACTTTAATGAAGCAGACCAGTTCCTTGAAAGCACAAACTATCACAACTTACCTAATATGAAATAGATAATTTGAGTAGCCCCATAACTATTGAATCAGTTGAATTTGTGATCTGAAAACTTCTGAAAAAGAAATCTATAGGCCCAGATGGTTTCACTGGAGAATTTTATAAAATATTTAAAGAAGAATTAACACCAATTCTCAACAATCTCTCTCTACACAGTCTTCTCTTCATTTTAAGAAGCTAGTATTACTTGACAACAATTTAAAGATCATACAAAAAAAAATAGAGAATATCCCTCACGAATATAGATACAAAAATCCTTAAAATATTGGCAAATTTTTAAAAAAGATTTTATTTATTTATTTGACACAGAGAGAGATTAGATCACAAGTAGGCAGAGAGGCAGGCAGAGAGAGAGGAGGAAGCAGGCTCCCTGCTGAGCAGAGAGCCCGATGCGGGCCTCGATCCCAGGACCCTGAGATCATGACCTGAGCCGAAGGCAGAGGCTTTAACCCACTGAGCCACCCAGGTGCCCTGGACATTCTTTTTAATTCACTAAATTAAGAAAAGGAAATAAAAGGCATTTAGATCAGAAAGGAAGAAATACAACTGGCTTTATTTGCACATGACATGATTCTATCCATAGAAAATCCCAAGGAATTTAAAAAATGGCTATAAATAGGTCATGGGACCCAAGATAAACACACGAAAGTCAGTTGTACTTCCAAATATTAGTAATGGCTATACGGACACTTAAATTAAAAATACAATGCCACTTGCGATCACTCAAAAAAAAAACCTTCCTGGAAACTGCAAAATGCTAATAAAAAATATCAAAGTAGATCTAAGTAAATGGAGAAATCGATTATTATGTTCTTAGATTGGAAGACTCAACATAGTAAAGATGTCAGTTCTCCCTAAACTGTTATACATGTTTGATGTAATTTGTATTGAAAGTCCTGCAAGATTTTTTTTCGGTAGATATAAACAAGATCATTCTAATTTTTACATGGAAAGCTGAAACAATTTTGAAAAAGAAAAATGAAGTGGGAGGAATCATTCTACATAATTTCAAGACTTAGGAATAAAGGCTATATTGGTAGAGGGAAAGACACATAGACCAATGGAACAGAATAGCGAGTCCATGGTGTTGATGCAACTGTATATCCATAGCCAAAAAAATAAATCTTGGCCTAAATCTCACACCTTATCCAATAACTAACTTACTGTGCATGACTGACATAAATGTAAAACATAAAACCTTAAAGCATTTAGAAAAATCATAGAAGAATATTTTCAGCATCTTTGGGAAAAGAGTTGTTAGACTTCAAGATGGGATCGCGAAGGGGACAAACCATAAGAGACTCTTAATCTCATGAATCAAATTGAGTGTTATTGGGAGTTGGGGGGGTAGGGATAGGGTGGATGGGTTACGGACATTGGGGAGGGTTTGTGCTATGGTGAGTGCTGTGAAAGGTGTAACCCTGATCATTCATGGACCTGTACCCCTGGGGCAAAAAAAAAAAAAAAAAAGAGTTGTTAGACTTGACATTAAAAGCAGAACCCAGAAAAGGAAAAATTGATAAATTGGACTTTACCAAAACTAGAACCTTTTGCTCTGCAAAAGACAATGCCAAGAGAAAGAACAGGCAAGATACAGACAAGGAGAAGATATTTGCAAACCACATTTCTGACAAAGAATTAGTGTCTGGAGTATATAAAGAACTCTCAAAACTCAACATAAGTGAAAAATGATTTTTTAAAAAACCCAATATCATAAAATGGGGAAAATACACGAGGAGACCTTTCACCAAAGAGGATACACAGATGTTAAGTACATGAAAAGATCTTCGACATCATTTGCCATTAAGGATTTGCAGATTAAAACCACAAGAACAGCTTACTACCCACCTGTCAGAAGGGTGCTGTCACTAAAAAATAATCACTATTTTTGAGTGCTCTCAAGGTGTGGAGAAACTGGGTCACATACATTGTTGGTGGGAACGTAAAGTGATACAGCCTCTCTGGAAACACTTTCACCATTTTGTTTATTTGTTTGTTTGTTTTTAAAGGTTTTATTTATTTATTTGACAGAGAGAGATCACAAGTAGGCAGAGAGGCAGGCAGAGGGAGAGGGGGAAGCAGACTCCCTGCTGAGCAGAGAGGCCAGTGCGGGGCTCGATCCCAGGACCCTGAGATCATGACCTGAGCTGAAGGCAGAGGCTTTAACCCACTGAGCCACCCAGGCGCCCCTCACCATTTTTCTTTTTTTAACTAAACATGCAACATGCATAGGACCCAGCAATTGCACTCTTGGGCATTTATCCTAAGAAATGAAAACTTATGTCCATACAAGAACCTGTACATCAATGTTTACGGTAGCTTTATTCATAATGGCCTCAAACAGGAAGCAAACCAGATGTCCTTCCAGGGGTGAAAGTTTAAACATTAATACACTTTGTACATCCATGCCATAGAATACAACTTAGCAATGAAAAGGAATGAACTACTGGTACACATTAGTACAACTTGGATAAATCTCCAAAGAATTATGTTAAGTGGAAAAAGCCCATTCCAAAAGGCTATAATACTATATGAATTTGTTTATGTAACATTCTCTAAATGACAAAATTACAGAAACAAAGAACAGATTAGGAGTTGCCAGCGGTAGAGGTAGGAATGAGGGGAAGAGAACAGGAGGGAAGTGAGTGTGGCCATGAGGAATCCCAGAAATTATATAAATACTCTGTATTTTAACTGAATCAATGTCAGTGTCCTGGTGGTGACAATGTACTATATCTTTGTAAGATGTTACCATTGGGCAAAGTGTACATGGGATTTCTGTTATTTCTTAAAACTGCATGTGAATATACAATTATCTCAATATAGAAATTTTAATTAAGAACTTGTATTTACAGATCCTGCTTTCAGAGATTCTGTTTAAGTAAGTCTGTCAAGGGACCTAGGAAACTGCATTTCCAAAAAAATACCATATATGATTCTGACATGGGAGACCATAGAGCTTACATTGAAACACTATTCTACACCATTTCAGAGGAAGTAAGTAGGAAATTACCCTCTGAAATGGCTAGTTCAAATTTAACACACAGTATCATATTCTTTACCATCTTTTGTTTCATGTTTGTACAGTAAAACTCTGTATTTCTTAATAATGGATTTCCTTATTTGTTTTATCTTACAACATACATAAAACAATTAGAAGATTATAATACTAATGCTACTCTATATTCACAAGTAAAGCATAAGGTTATTTTGTACTTCTTTGTCTTTACAATATATCCACAAAAATTTATGGTCAGAATACTATGTTCAAAAGTTATTTGAGGGCCACCTGGGTAGCTCAGTCAGTTAAGCATCTGACTTTAGCTGAAGTCATGATCTCAGGTTCCTGGGATCAAGCCCTGCATGGGGCTCTCTGCTCCCTGGGGAGCCTGCTTCTCTCTCTCTCTCTCTCTTTCTCAGATAAATAAATAACATCTTAAAAAAGAAGTTATTTGAATTGATTCTTTTATCTGAGGTTATTTTATTATTTAATCAATTTGATAAACATTTAGTTTCCTTTGTTTTTGTTTGTATTCCAATTTAGCGTGTACTTCTTCATCCTTTTTTTTTTTTTAAGATTTTATTTATTTATTTGACACAGAGAGAGAGATTACAAGTAGGCAGAGAGGCAGGTAGAGAGACAGGGAGAGGAGGAAGCAGGCTCCCTGCTGAGCAGAGAGCCCGATGCGGGCCTCGATCCCAGGACGCTGAGATCATGACCTGAGCCAAAAGCAGAGGCTTTAACCCACTGAGCCACTCAGGCGTCCTCTTCATCCTTTTTAAATTTAATTTTAGTTTTTGAATATATAAAATACTTACATAATTGAAAATTTAAAATAATGTAAGGTATACTCAGTGAAGTAGCATTCCCATCTCTTCCTCTCACACATCCTATTCTCTATCCTTATTATAAGTCATAAAATTTATTTATTTTTAATCTGTGTTTCTTTTTGGCAAAAAATTATATATTCTTATTTTCTCTTTTTTAATCACACAAACATACTATATACATTCTTTTGTGTCTTGTTTTTTTAATCTTAAAAATATATCCTGAAAAATCATTCTGTATCACTCAGAGAAAAGATATATATACATATATATGTATACATATATGTATATTTTTTCTTTTAAAGATGTATTCTTGGGGTGTCTGGGCAGCTCAATCAGTTACATGTCTGCCTTCGACTCAGGTCATGATCCTAGGGTCCTGGGATCGAGCCCCACATCAGGCTCCCTGCTCAGTGGGGAGTCTGCTTCTCCCTCTCCCTCTGCCTGCTGCTCCCCCTGCTTGTGCTCTCTCTCTCACTCACTGTCTCTCTAAAATAAAATAAATAAAAAAATAAAAAATAAAATCTTTTTAAAAAGAGAGAGTAGGGCGCCTGGGTGGCTCAGTGGGTTAAAGCCTCTGCTTTCGGCTCAGGTCATGATCTCAGGGTCCTGGGATCGAGGCCCGCATCGGGCTCTCTGCTCTGCAGGGAGCCTGCTTCCTCCTCCTCTCTCTCTGCCTGCCTCTCTGCCTACTTGTGATCTCTCTCTCTGTGTATCAAATAAATAAATAAAATCTTTAAAAAAAAAATAAAAAAAAAATAATAATAAAAAGAGAGAGTAAATATATATAAATATATATTTTTTAAGATTTTATTTATTTAATTTATTTGAGAGAGAGATGGCACGTTGGAGTGGGGGTGGTGGGGTGGGAGGTGGGAGGGGCAGAGAGGGAAGGAGAGAAGAAGAGGGAAGAATCCCAAGCAGGCTCGTAGCTGAGCGCAGAGTGTGGTGTAGGGCTCAATTTCAGGATCCTGAGATCACAACCAGGGCTGAAGCCAAGAGTCAGACAACTGACTGACTAAGCCACTCAGGCACCCCTGAAAAGATATAGTCTTAATAAATATTTGATGATTGGGACGCCTGGGTGGCTCAGTCAGTTAACCGACTGCCTTCGGCTCAGGTCATGACTCCAGGGTCCTGGGATCGAGTCCCACATCCTGCTCCTTGCTCAGTGGGGAGCCTGCTTCTCCCTCTGCCTGCTGCTCTCCCTGCTTGTGTTCACACTCTCACCCACTCTGTCTCTGACAAATAAATAAATAAAATCTTTTAAAAAAATAAAAATAAAAATAAATATTTGATGATTGAAATCCGATTCAATATTATCACTCAGGGACTTAAGTCAATAATAATAATAATAATACAGAAAGATGAAATCTAAACATCTTTCATTGGAACTCTGAGGTACATTGCTTATTCTCTGCCCTATTTCATGAATATTTTAAGGCAGTTAACACTATGGGATAAATTTCAAGGAAAAGGTAGTGCCTCCTAAGCTAGGGAGCATCCTTTGCTGGTAAAAGCTTTCATTTTAAAGCAAATGAGTTTTACACAATTTGGGTTCCATTATTGTTGAAGATCCTAAGCTTTTTTTTTTTTTTAAAGGTTCAGGCAAATTCTTGAAAAGAGCTTTCAGCCTGTTATGGATGGTTTTTAGTTTGTGTTTAACTTGCATCTTTGGAAGTATCTATTCCTGAGCAGTGAAATCTTCGCTCTCATTGCAAACTCCAGGCTGGTCTCAGAACACTTCTCATGGCTGGCTTGCCTACTCTGGGGACTCTGTAGGCAGAATTGCTTCACAAAAGTCTCTCTACGTAGCAGATCCCCTGGGAAAACTGGATACCACTCACAGTTGGGGTGGTTAAAAAAGTCGTGGGTATAACTTGTATAGAATCTGTTTTGGATGTGCTTGCTTTCCTTCAAGTTTTATTTTTATTTATTTATTTATTTATTTATTAAAGATTTTATTTATTTATTTGACACACAGAGAGAGATTACAAGTAGGCAGAGAGGCAGGCAGAGAGAGAGACAGGGAGAGGAGGAAGCAGGCTCCCTGCTGGCAGAGAGCCCGACGTGGGCCTCAATCCCAGGACCCTGAGATCATGACCTGAGCCGAAAGCAGAGGCTTTAACCCACTGAGCCACCGAGGCGCCCTTTTTTTTTTTTTCCTTTTTTTTTCCTTCAAGTTTTAAAGCATAAGAGCCACATCTTACCAGTTGGATGTAGACTATGTGTCAATTAATAGGAGTGTACTAATTGATCACGGCTGCTTTCAAAAACCTTCTACAGAACAAGAAAATGTACCCAAAGTTCTAAGATTACATCTTTAATTAAATTTAGCCAGATAAACACAAACCTTTTTAAAAGATAGTAAAAATCAGGAATGTTTTTCTATCTTGAACATCACTTGGTCAATCACAGGACCTTGCTGTTTATGTAACATGAGGATTCCATTATGCTAGTGTCATCCAAACACAATACTGAAAACTTCCTTTGAGTAGATGCTCATAAACAGATACATGTAGTGGTTTAACAATTGCAATCAAGGACAATTTTGCTAATAGTTATTTTAGATTTATGGTCAATACAAACTTCTATTTATTTCATGTGTTTTTTCTAGGATTTTACACTTTGATCTTAACTTTGCTAGTATAGTTTTCTTTTGCATACATTTTGTAGATAAAATCCATAGTACTACATTTAATTTGTGCAAATTTGTCCAACGGCAGTCAGAATGAAGATATTTATTTGATAGGCATTGAAGTCAACCTATAAAGCAGTGCTGTCTGTGTGTGTGTGTGTGTGTGTGTGTGTGTGTGTGTGTGTGTGTGTGTATAGCCAAGAGCATAAAGGTTAATAATAATAGAATCAACATTTATTAAACTCTGCACTAAGTGCTTTATAATCATCTTATATAATCACAGATTTATCCTCAGATGAGCAAGGAGGCTCAGAGAGGGGAGATAACTTGTCCAAGAAGTTGAACACGTATTAACACCGCTTGTAAGAGCCTGTACTGAGATTTCAAATGCCTGCAGACAACTCCCTGAGAGTCCCAGACAGGTGAAGAGGACATATTCTTTAGAAAGGCCATTCTCTACTATGCACGTTCATTGCTATGATAGAGTTCAAAGGAAAACTGTTTCTCAAAAATGTCTTAATGTAAAGATAGCTGGTTCCAAGGAGCAAGCTGTGGGAGACCTGATCTCAATCAATATATCATTTAGCTCAATTTGCTGACCGAGCATGGGAGAAGAGGTCAGTGAAATGACCAAGTTTATGAAAAAGCCCATAGACAAAAAGCAGAGGTGATTCTCTTCAATCTTTTTTTAACTAGAAAACTTTTCCAAAGTGAAAAACGAATATAATCCAGGCAGGGTGGAGTCATTTCCCACATTACCATTATACTCGTTCCTATTAGTGTCACATTACAGTAATTACCACAGATTATTCTGGTAGTTGTTCAAGTCATCTCTCTTATGTTGTGACATTATGTGCTGTGAATAATGAATGGACAGAAAACAGCACTTAGTACAATGTCTGAGACACACACCTAAAAGGATGTCTTCATCAGGCTAGAGCTTGGGCATAGCGAATGGAAAAATGGATTCCGTAGTTGAGAGCAGGAAATCCAGACAGGTGATGAAGTTATTCACGGAATATGACGGGCAGCAGGTACCAGTTCTAGAAGTCGGTAACTGTCCGAGTGTTTCAGAAAGGGGTCATAAGTACGCTGAACAGAGCATGATGTCCGCGAGTTTTGAAACAGGAGGCATCAGACCTAGAATTGTTTATTTACTCATTCATTAAGCATTAATTAAGTGCCTTCTATGGGACAACACTATATGATGTGTTATGAATATAAATGAGTAAAGTATGGCCTCTTCCTCACAATCCCGTGATGGAAGTAAAATATCTAAGCGATTACAATACAATGGGCTGTATTAGAATATAGGTAAAGGAAAGGATTTATAAATCCGGCAGAAAAAAAATGATCAAATCATATTGGGAAGCCTTCACAAGTAAGGTAAATGAGGTAAAAGTTGCCTGTTCCTTGAAAGGTTAAGGCCAGGTTAAGAAGAAGGCAAAGCATTACAGATACAGGAAAAACTTGTAAAAAAGTATTGAGGGATGAAAAGTCATCTCGTATTTAAAGAATGGCAACACTTTTAAGGGATTGGAATGCAGGATATGTCAGGGAAAATGAAAAGATAATACCATTGTATGATAACCAGATAGGTGTTTATAAAATACTTTGAATGCCATCCCTTAGCTGGTGGGGAGCCACTGAATGTTTTCATCATAGGATTGGCATTTGCTGGACACACATTTACCATGAAAGTATTGATGTTAAATTTTCAGAGCTTCTCACCTGCAATGGACCTTTCCAAGACCCTTGGAAGATCCTGAGCAATGTGCCCAAACCCATTTGTTTTTGCCAAGTTTGAAAAAAAAATACTTTATTGTATGGAGGGCACTCTAGGTTGGATAATCTTCAACCTTCACAAAACCTGGATCTTCTCCTGACATGACCTATGACTTATGACTCAGACAATGAGATGGAGGATGGGATGGAAGGGAAGAGGCTGGTAGGAGTCATTGAAAACTGAACTAAGGCAGAAGGGCAGGCCCTTGGGAGGTAATATGGACAGGATTTGTGACAGGTTAATATGGGGATGGAGTAGATGGAAAGAATTTTTGGAAGACTCAGATTTTTAATGGGTGCCCAAGAGGATGGTGTCACTATAACTGCAAAATGAAATATGTCTTTGGGAGCTGGAAAGACAGTGGATTATCTTTGTCAGGAAAGAGGATCAAGATAGAGGAGTGTTCAACGATGTTAGATACTGAAAAAAAGATGGAAGGAAATGAGATCTAAGGATTGTCTATTGAGTTTGGTAACTAGGAAGTCCCTGGTTACCTTAGGAGAAAACAAAGGACAGGACCATTGGGTGGTGTGGTGAGCTTAGATGGCAGCAGCAAGCAGATTATAGCCCTCACTCTACCTCTCATGACTTTGACGAGTTCAAGGTAGAACAGCAGTGGCTTTTGAGGAGTGGGTGAGAGATGAGCTATTGAATGAAACACAATCCCAGTCAAGCGGGAGCAACGAGGTGGTCAGGTTGTGAGGAAATGGGTTCAGACACAGGGGAACCAAACAGACTCTAGCAGAGTGTGGGATTTTTTGAATCAGAAGTCGAGTTACTGGGACACAAGGCACTGGGAAGACTGGGAGTGAGGCTGCATTAATGCTGAAGAATTTCGGAATTGCCATAAAATGTCCCAAATCCCCAGGATGAAGATAAGGTGGTCTCCAGAGTCCAGGGCATATCTGAACCAGCAAACGTGGGACAAGAGGACTCAGTGATACAGTAGGCAAGATGTGGGGGATCAGGGACTCAGGGAGAGCATACCACAAGGAAAAATTTATAGTTGGGTAAGGGATTCGAGGCGGCTCCTCTTGCCTCCAGGCTCTGGAATCTGAAGTCAGCCCTTCCTAAAATCAGAGGGGAGATTCAGGCCCATTGCCCTTTGTATTTCTAACGATAGCACTACAGTCTTTTGAATTTATCATGAGATCACTCTGAAGTTTCAGAGAGGAAAAACTGGAGATTTTGCTATAAAGATTCCCAAGGGGAATCAAGAAAGACATAGTACAGGTCTGGGACTATTCACTAAAGTACTCCTAGCAGCAAAAACCAAAAGAAACACAGCTGGAATCACTTTATGAATTGGAGGGAAATCATAAGATTGAATTCAGTCAAGATAATTGGTTTTTAAGTATGTCCTTTTCCCTCTCTCCTATTTGATATTATTAACGTGAAGTCTTTTTAAATGTCAATAATTTAAATGTAATTTAATTTCTTTAATGAAATTGTTTAATAATTGGAGAATATAAGAATAGCTTTTGAGCAGCAGCAGGGGAGGGTGGTGAGGGCAAGGGGAAGCACTCAGCCTTGGAGGGGAAGGAAGGTGCCTTCCATCTCTCCAGGGTGACGGTCGATGCCACTGGAGTCCCTTTGAAAGGCCTTCTGTTTCAAGTTCCCCCAGCGGAATGCAAGGGGACTGCACGCCAAATGCCACCCAGGAAATGTAAAGTGTATTAAAATAGGCAGCGACCCAATAGTATTAGATATGGTTCCTCTGCACACAAAATTCTAGGATTTAAGTAAAGTTGGCATCTGGATAACAGATTGGACTGTCATAGCGCCATAGCCTGGTATTTAAAGACCTCCACCATTTACTTTTTGCACAAATACTGAATCGTATTCAACTTTGAGTCATATTCTACCTTTTTTTCTTTTGAACACATGTCCAAGTTTATCCTGTAATTTGTAGAGGTATGCTTTTGGAACCTGGAACCAAGTAGAGGACTTTATATTTATCTCTATTTAATGTTATCCTGTGATTTTGAAATAGGCCATATTTCCAAAGCTGTTCGGGGTTCCTGAATACTGTTTAACCATCCAGTATTACCTGTTTCTCCCAGTTTTGTGCCACTGACATTTTCATCCACATAACTGATTGGAAATATGGAGAAGACAGGGTTGAAGACAAACTCTTGAGCCTTGAAGCATTTCCTGTGGGTTGACATGGATCACTTAACGGGGGAAACAGAAGGAACGTCTACCAGGTACCTGCCACTACGAATGATTCTTTGCATGTGTTACCACATTCAGCCTCTAATAATGGTAACACAGCTAGCAAGTGCTGGACTTGCTTTTTGGTTCTACATCTGTCTAACTCCATGCTCTTCCCAGTAAGCAAATTGCCTCTAATTACTTGAAGTTCTTTACTCGAATGGTCAGCTTCCTACAAATCTACCAACCTGCCTTTGCTTCTAGCCCAGATTTCTTTCTAGACCAGATTTCTGCATCTCATCTAAGGACACCAGGACAGGCCCTACTAAATATTTGGCTGAAATTCAAATATACTGTATGAGTTTCTCTCAGTCTTATTGGGACTGAGGTAGTATTGGGTATGGTGGCAAAGAAGGAGGAAGATTTTTGATTTGTGATTTTTCCACAAGATGGCACTTATTTTTCGTTGGTTCCTTTTTGATAAGAAATATATATGACACTTAAACATTACAATAAATAGAAATGTGGCTTTTTAGAAAAGATTTTATTTATTTATTTATTTGAGGGTGGGGAGAAGTAGAGGGAGAGGGAAAGAAGATCCCAAGCAGATTCCCTGGTGAGCCGACATCAAGTTCCGACGCTTAACCCACTGAGCCACCAGGCACCCCAAGAAAAGTAGCTTTTCATAATTCATGTAGTATCATGTATCATTCTGTAATATTTTCTATAGTTTCATTTTTTAGGGTTTGGAAAATTTAGGGGCCTACGATCATGGGGAATCCTTTAACATCTGAGGATATTCCCCTCAATACTCCTGGCCATGGTAATAACAGAAATGTAATAACAACATTTAAATGCTTACTTTAGGGGCGCCTGGGTGGCTCAGTCATTAAGCGTCGGCCTTCCGCTCAGGTCATGATCCCAGGGTCCTGGGATCAAGCCCTGCATGGGGCTCCCTGTTCTGTGGGAAAGCCTGCTTCTCCCTCTCGCACTCTCCCTGCTGGTGTTCCCTCTCTTGCTGTGTCTCTGTTTGTCAAATAAGTAAATAAAAATCACAAATAAATAAATAATAAATACTCTGAATCAGGCGTTGTATAAAACGCTTTACATACATTAGGTATTATCTCACTTATTTTGTACAACAATCCTTTGAACTGCTTCCTATGATTAGCTCCATTTTATGGATCAATAATCAGGTGAAAAAGTTAAGTGATGTACTTACGAGCTGTGGTTTGAACCCAGAAAGATGGTCTCTTCCACTGCCTGGGGCGCTCACCCTCACTGGGAGAGACTCCTCCAAGGATCTCTTGCATTTCCGTTCGTCTTGTGAGCAGAGCAACTGACTGCCTGGTTCTGAAGTATCTTTTCCAGAAGTGTATATAATGAATAGCCTTAGGAGATGTGGTGTATCTTCGTTAGACAGTAAATAAAATGTATAAATGAGAATCGGACTCTCCGTGGACGGTCTAGAAATGTAGTTCCGGTTAAGAATATCTTGAAGCAGGGCTTCGAATTTAAGTTTGCAAAATAGAAGGGGACGTTCCTGGGTTGCCTTGGTTGGTGCCCGTAAGGGATGTAGACTTATTTTAATGGATAAAATAAACACAGGGGAATGTCACTCAGTCTCGGTTTGCTCTTAACTTAGAGCTTGACATGCGTCTGTCAACAGCAGAACCTACCTAATGTCAAGAGGTACAGGATTTTAGAAAAAGAGCTATTCTGGAATAAATGACACTTGCTTGGGAAAAATCTTAGAAGCTTATTGGAGAAACTGTGCTTTTTTGTTTATTCAGAAAAAGTGATAATTAGAGAATGTACAAGTAATAATTTTACTTAAATAAAATAATCCTGATTCCTATGCATTTTCTGAATTTGAGGAGAAAGAATTTGAGTTTTCCAGAGGAGATTTTAGGACTGTTTATCTAAACTGCATGCAAGAGGCATATACTCGAAAGGTTGAACCCAAAGGTTTTATTCAAACTATTTAAAATTTCAGGCACATATCTCATCTCTCCCTAAATTTTCTGCTTAGCAGCTCAGGCCCTGGGCTTACTCAGGACACTATGTGAAAAAGTAGCCAAAATATGCAAGCTCCCAGGCAGGGTCTGGTCAGTGGCACATCAGAGCACAGATTTCAAATATGGGTGCATGGATTTCCTTCTTTTTAATTTTGCAATTGGATTAATGGTAACGGATGCAGAGAACGAGGTAGCTGGTTTCAAATTAGAACAATATTGGCTGCAGCGGGGCCAGTCCTGGCGCATTTACTACAGATTTCCATAGACCAGTGGTTCTCAGACCTTGGTGAACCTCTGAATCCCGTGCAGGGCTCGCTCTTTTCGTCCCAGGTGCCAACCGTGAGCGTGTCAGATTCTTTCGGTCTAGGGTGGGGCTGCGGATCTGCATTTCTAACAAGTTCCCAAATAACACTGATGCTGCTGGTCAAAGGACCAGCCTTCAAGATCCACTGCCCTAGACCTATTCTGTGGGATTAAACAGAGCCTCTGGCCTGGGAGAGGAGAGCTTGTTAGAAAGGTAAATATTGAGGCTATTTTCCATATTGGCCTTAGGAAGATAAGAACTTTTGTTTCCCCGGGGACCCTCCTTCCAATTCCTTCTGATTTTTGTTTTCTACTCTATTCCTATTTTACATAAGTTAAAACGTAGCCCTGCCTTAGCCTGTAGTGAACTCGGGTGCAGCCCTTCCTCCCTGTTACTTTTGTTTTTTTTTTTGTTTTTTTTTTGTTTTTTTTTGTTTTTTTAAGATTTTATTTATTCATTTGACACAGAGAGAGAGATTACAAATCGGCAGAGAGGCAGGCAGAGAGAGAGGAGAGAGAAGGAAGCAGGCTGAGCAGAGAGCCCGACGTGGGCCTCGATCCCAGGACCCTGGGATCATGACCTGAGCCGAAGGCAGCAGCTTTAACCCACTGAGCCACCCAGGCGCCCATCCCTGTTACTTTTGCATCATTTCTTTTTCCTTCAAATGTGAAGCAATACCTACTAATTTTTAGGTGATTTTTCTGGACAAAATAATGCATATTATGCAGACCTCCTCTGGAGGGGGAAGGAACCAGTTTCCTTTTGCTCTTAGATTTTATCTATTGAATTTCTGAGTGTTGTACACCAACAAATTGCATAACCTTTAAGGCCAAGACCCTAAGACAGGGAAACTGAAGGGACCCCCGTGAGAGAAAAAGCTGTTTTTTTTTTCCTTTGCTTCGTACCTGGCTTCTATTCTTTTTTTTTAAAAGATTTTATTTATTTATTTATTTGACAGAGAGAGAGAGATCACAAGTATGCAGAGAGGCAGGCAGAGAGAGAGGAGGAAGCAGGTTCCCTGCCGAGCAGGGGCTTGATCCCAGGACCCTGAGATCATGACCTGAGCTGAAGGCAGAGGCTTTAACCCACTGAGCCACCCAGGCGCTCCCCTGGCTTCTGTTCTTGCTAGGATCTGCACCCCCTCCCCCCTACACACACTCTACACATCCTTCAGAATGCAAACAGTGTCTGTCCTCCTTTTACAGGACAAAGAGACCTAATGATTTCTCTAGAATAGATAACATCTAAGGAAGGACCAGAAATTCCCCTGGGAAATGAAAGTATTTGAAGATGGATGAGGGGATGAACATTTTCTGTGTGATAAGTGAATCAGGACCAAAGGCTAAATATTATACAAAGGGGAATTACACTAAATACAAGGAAGAAACTTCTTTTTTTTTAAATTTTATTTATTTATTTGACAGAGAGAGAGAGATCACAAGCAGGCAGAGCAGTAGACAGAGAGAGAGGAGGAAGCAGGCTCCCTGCTGAGCAGAGAGCCCGATGCGGGGCTCAATCCCAGGACCCTGAGATCATGACCTGAGCTGAAGGCAGAGGATTTAACCCACTGAGCCACCCAGGCGCCCCGAGGAAAAACCTTCTAAGAAGCAGATCTAGGCAAGCAGTGTAATGGGTTTCTCTGTGAGGCAGTGAGTTGCCTAACTCAGAATGTATTCAAATAATTCCCACTGTATATGGGAGGTTGGAGTCTATGATACCAGAAATTCCTCAAATTCAATTATACTGTGAATTCGCCACAGTGACTTTTGGAAAATCACCCTCTCTGTTCCTGTTTTACATCATCCCCAGTGATGACCCGTATTCCAAAAGATTTAGATTTCCATAAAGACTCATGGGATTTAAGAGATTATCATCAGGAAAAACCATCACTCCCAGTGCTGAACACTCACGGTGTTTAAAAACCAACAAACAAAATGAAAGGACAGCAGATATCCATCTCTTTTCTATGTTTTAAAAGGAGTAATAGGTGCTTTCCTCACCCAAGGGCTCAAGCACTGAATATACCCATTTAAACAGTCGAAGGTTGACACTACTAACAAGAGGACATTCTGAAAAAGCACATCAGGACATGGCAATTGAGTCCAGCAGCCCCAGGAAGAAGCACATTACTGTGGCTGGATGTTTCTGGTACAGTGATCAGCAGTGAAATGATTAACAGTGTTGGCATTTAAGTGATCATAATTAGGTTTCAAAGTTAACAGCCCATTGAGATAAATAGTGGAAGTTCACACCTCTCTCAGTGCTATTGTTTATCAGACTGTCAAGTTGCAGACTCAGGAAGGCAACATTAATGTGGCTTTGGACACTAATTGCCCAGAGCCAAGTTACATCCACCTGGGAGGGTCCTGTGGGTATTTGTTCAACTAAAATGTCAGAGAATAGGCAGCGCTGGGATTCTATGTTGCCTGACGGCACACAACATTGCACTGATATTCCGATGCATAGAAGGCAAATGATATGGGAATATGTTGTCATGTTGGGTGCACAGCTCTTGGCCTGATAGTCCGTTTGCCTCAGTTTATCCTCTCAAATGGCGAGGAAACCGCTCACTTGGACAAAATGGCTTCTGACAGGGATAAAAAACTAAATGATTTAAACAACAACAACGAAGAACTCTTTGTTCCTCTGACTTAGATTTTATAACTCCTGTTATTATCCTAAAGGACTTATATGCACATTCCATCAATAGAAGAACATTGAAAACGTAATTAAATTAATTTTAATAGAATTCTGAATTATTTGTTCACAATTAAGTTTACACGCATGATTGCATGCTGCCTGATGCTCAATAAGGGTGGAGATGGTACAGTTTCAGTTTACAAAGTATTGATTTTTTTTCAAAGACATTCAATAATTAAAGGCAGCAAAAATGGAGAAAAAGAACTAAGCTTTAAAAAAGAATATGCTGCAACATTGGAGGAGGGGTAGTCTTTTCATGAAGTTTCTTAAAGGAATGAAGACATTGGTGGTTGGTTATTACAATCCACATGAATAGTTATTGAACATCACTAAAAACTGACGCCATCAAACAACTGAAGGAAGACGGAATTTTAGGACTTCCCATGTCGTACCGTGTCACCTTGAAGAGTTTTTCTTTGCTTTGCTTTTTTCTTTTTTTCATCCCTCAACCCTTCAGGTTAGAGAATGACTGTGGCATTCTCTCTAACAAGGAGTGTGTGTGTGTGTTGGGGGTGGGGTGGGCTTAACAATGGCCAGAAAGATGAGGGGCCCCAAGGCGTGAAAGGGCAGGAGAAGAGGAAAAGAGAGGCATTGGAGGGAAAAGAGCCACCGGAGCAAGCATACAGAGGCAGGAATGAAAAGCAGCTGGGGAGACAAATAGGTGGGTATCCTCAGTTCCCTCCAGTGCCAGGACCATTGTTTTCTTACAGCTCAATAAGAAACAGATGCCCGGCTTCTGTTTCTTTGAAGGTGTTCCGCCTTCGGAAGCTTTTCATGAAAAGGCTCATACCAGGGATGCCCGGGTGGCTCAGTCGGCTAAGCGTCTGCCTTTGGCTCAGGTCATGATCCCAGGGTTCTAAGATCAAGTCCCACACTGGGCTCCAGGATCAGCAGGGAGCTTACTCCTCCCTCTGCTTATGCTCTCTCCCTCACAAATAAATAAATAAATTTTTTAAAAAAAAGTTATACTGGGAAGAAATGGCTGTAATCTTTCTGAAAGAGTAGGAGGCGTTTCCATCTCTTCATGTTAAGTTTTCCAACTGACATTCCCCGATGCCAAAGGTTCCGAAGCCAAGGAGAAGAGGCTGCTTCACAGACCTCTGAACCTGGATGGACCGGGGGCAAAACCCACCAGTGGAGTCCAGCCGGTAGTGACTGGGGGAGAAAAATCGGGAAAAAAAAATATTGTGTTTTTATTGTTATGCAAATATGAGTAAACTTGAGGCCTAGCCTTGTGCCTTACTGATCTTAATATGCTCAGTGTAAGTTCAAAGCCCTTACATAGACTTTTTTTTTTTTTGAGAGAAAGAATG
Organism: Ailurus styani; assembly: GCA_002007465.1. Lineage (NCBI taxonomy): Eukaryota > Metazoa > Chordata > Mammalia > Carnivora > Ailuridae > Ailurus > Ailurus styani. The sequence continues at coordinate 1,081,562 of LNAC01000166.1, read as the reverse complement.
CACAAGCGAGGAGGGGCAGAGGGAGAAGGAGAGAATCTCAACATGGAGATCAGCACGGAGCCCGATGTGGGGCTTGATCTCACGACCCTGAGATCATGATCTGAGCTAAAATCAAGAGTTGTACGCTCAACTGACTGAGCCACCCAGGCGTCCCCACAGACCTTTGTAAGGAGAATGCAGAATTTATGGTGAATCTTTTAAAATACATTAATTCACATCTTTTGTCAGGTGATATTAAAGTCACTGGGTAATTATGCTAATAATTTCATATCACACGTTAAGAATCTTACATATTTTTCAAAATGCTTCCATAGTACTTTTAGGTTCTATTGAACCCTGTTGAACTTCTTGTGATTTGAGTGCACATCAGTGTCAAGGACAGGAAGAAGGTGTGCCCATAATATAAAGCATGATATGATGGTTAATTTTATGTGTTAACTTGGCTAGGCTATAGTCAGTTATTTTTTTATTTATTTTTTTAAATCTATTTGACAGGAAGAGAGAGATCACAAGTAGGCAGAGAGGCGGGCAAAGAAGAGGAAGCAGGCTCCCTGCTGAGCAGGGAGCCCAATGCGGGACTCCACCCCAGGACCCTGAGACCATGACCTGAGCTGAAGGCAGAGGCTTTAACCCACTGAGCCACCCAGGCACTCTACAGTCAGTTATTTAACTCAAACACTAACCTGGTGTTGGTGTGAACAGTGTTTCGTAGATGTGACTAAAATCTATAACCATGTCACTTCAAGTAAGGAAGATTATTATATAATCTGGGTGGGTCTGATCCAATAAAGTGAAAGCTTTAAGCACAGGCTTCCCTGAGAAAGAAAGAATTCCTTTCATGGATAGTGCCATCAGCCCCTGGCAGGGAGTTCCAGCCTGCCCTTCCGGAGGGCCTGTACCCCATTCCAAACTTGCCTAGTCAGCCTCCATGTCAAGGCCTTCAGTGAATCTCTTAAACCCCCCCAGCTTTATTGAGATGTAACTCACATGCCAAATAATTTACATATTTAAGTGTATAATTCAATGGTTTTTATTATGTTAATTTTTAAAACTATATAATACATATAACAAAATTTGTGGGTTTTTTTTTTTTAAAGATTTTATTTATTTATTTCACAGAGGGAGAGAGATCACAAGGAGGCAGAGAGGCAGGCAGAGAGAGAGAGGGGGGGAAGCAGGCTCCCCGCTGAGCAGGGAGCCCGATGCGGGCCTCGATCCCAGGACCCTGAGATCATGACCTGAGCCGAAAGCAGAGGCTTTAACCCACTGAGCCACCCAGGTGCCCCAAATTTGTGGTTTTAATAATTTTTAAAAAAGATTTTACTTATTTATTTGACAGAGAGAGCGAGAGAGAGAGAAAGCACAAGCAGGGGGAACAGAAGGCAGAAGCAGAGGGAGAAGCAGGCTCCCTGCTGAGCAAGGAGCCTGATGCAGGACTCGATCCCAGGACCCTGAGATCATGACTTGAGCAGAAGTCAGACGCTTAACTGATTGAGCCACCCAGGCACCCTGTTTTAATAATTTTTAAATGTATGATTCAGTGGCATTAACTGTATTCACAATGCTGTGAAACCATCATCACTGTGTATTTCTGGAGCTTTCTCCTTCTCCCCTCCTCCAACCCCTGGTAACACCTAATCTACTTTCTCTCTCTGAGTTTGCCTATTTTAGATATCTCATCCAAGTAGAATCATACAGCATTTGTCCTTTTGTGTCTGGCTTGTTTCATTTAGCATAAATTTTTGAAGTTCATCCATGTTGTAGTACTTATCAGCACCTCGTTCCTTTTCATGGCTGAATACTATTCCATCATGTGGATACAGCAGTATGTTTTGTCTGTCTAATCATCTGGGGATGCACACAGTTGTTCCCATCTTATAGTTATTGCACGTAACGCAGCAACGCACATTGACATACAGCTGTCTGCTTGACTTCCTCCTTTCAGTTCCTTTGGGTATATATGGAGGAATGAAATTGCTGGGTCATATGGTCAGTAGAGTGGATGTCTTCTATCAGTTTTCCTTCTGTGGTTGGACCCTGGCTGATGCAAAGGCATGGGACAGGGGAAGGGAGAGAAAGAACCCGATCCATTTGCAGATCTGAAAGTAATCTCTGGCGTATGGGTGCTATCTTTGCTCCAGTTCAAACATTCTATTTTAAATATAATATTATTGATACAGTTGAAGCTCTTATAATCCCATTCTTCACTCTCCCATTCCCCACCCCTCCTCTCGTAGGGTAAGGAACATTCTGCAGCTGGCGCATACCATTCTGATCCATGTGTACATATTTTCAACATATGTAAATGAACAAATTGCTGAGTGTCGTATTTTGAGTTTTAGAAATTTACATAAATAGCATGTTACTTTATCTTTTTTGTAACTTATGTTTTTTCACTACTCTAATGTATTAAACATCCGTACAAATTTATACATGTAAATCTAGTTCATTAATTTTAACTTCCAAATAGTACTCCATTGTAAAAATATATCATTATATTTCATACACTTCCTATTGATTCTAGTTTTTCACTATTTCAAACAGTATAGCAATGGATCCTAGGCATGCCATGTTTCCTTATAAAAATGTGCAAAAGTTTAGGGTGTAATTAAAAATGGAAACTTTCTTTCTCTACCTGTGTCTAATCTGATCTTTATGATATCCACTGGGTTTTTAATTCCAAAGACTACTGTTTTTGAGAAGTTTTATTGGCTAGAAACTGCTTTGATTCTTGGGTAATTTGAATTTGCTTTAATTCGTCGAAGTTGCTGTTTTAAGTTTCTCCTGTTGAGTAAGGGAAAACCTGATAAGTTTGCGTGGCACAGAATCCACACACTGTTATGCTTCCTCAATATTTAGCTAGCTTTCCCTTTCTTTCTCTGCACTGCCCTGGAGCAAATGCTGAATTTTAATTTTGTGATGTTATATCTAAATTTTAGCTTTAGCCCGTTCATAGTTATGAATATATAAATCCCCCCAATGCCCACCCCCCAAAAAGAAACATCAAAGCTCAAAACAAGCTTTATGTAAATTTGCTTTCTCAACTTCATGCACCTGAGTTAAATGAGGCTCATAAGAACGGTTGCAATTTGGTTAATGTTTTCCTCCTGACGTAGAATTTTAATTTGGAATTGTATTTCTGAAAAGGTGGTACAATTTAGGAGGCTGACAATTTAGGAGGCCATTTAAAATGATGCCTTCTCTTTCAGGGAGAGTAGGAGGGCTTCTTCTGGGGTATTAATGAGGCCAAAAGTTTCCCAAGGTCAGGGAGCAACAAATGTCCTTGACACTGAAAAGGTCTGTTTGGAAATCTGAGAAGTATCTAGACCCCTAGTTGTTGTTTTTAATGCTGTTAATGGGTGACAGAATGCTAATTAGTCAGATTAACTAAGTGGCTGAGTCACACAGTAACCCTTCTCAAAAAAGAAGTGCCCATTTTGAGATGCTAAATGAGGCCATAAAGGCAACCAACCGTACCATTCTTGAAAGATAAGAGAGTACCAACGAGGCTGTTAACGTAGCAAGTGAATTAAGTTCCAGGCGTGTTGTGTGTGCATTTGTATCCATGTCTATATACCTGTATACATTCATGTACATATGTATGGGGGGCCAGGTTTCATATGCAGCAAACACTTAAATAAATCCTGCAATAAGCTTAGGTTTCAAAGATATTTAATCAGATCAATTTATTCTTTTTTTTTAAAGATTTTATTTATTTATTTGACAGAGAGATCACAAGCAGGCAGAGAGGCAGAGAGAGAGAGAGAGAGGAGGAAGCAGGCTCCCCGCCGAGCAGGGAGCCCGATGCGAGGCTCGATCCCAGGACCCTGAGATCATGACCCAAGTCGAAGGCAGAGGCCCTAACCCACTGAGCCACCCAGGCACCCCCAGATCAATTTATTCTTTAAAGAAAACATAGTCACACTTTTTATTTGAAATAGAAATTCTAAAACGTAAGAATCGAACAATTTTCCGAGAAAATTGTGGGTTTGGGATTTTCAGCAAAGAGGCCAGATGGTGGAAGCAGGTTCTGAGACAGGGCTGGGTCTCAGATATGGGAATTTTAGGGTTTGGCCACACTTTCTTGGGAAGGTTATCTTAGCAAGGATCCTAGACCTTCTTCAGGAGAATCCAAACTGTGTAATTCCATCTTTACAGCTCCCCCCAACTTCTCGCAAGTGCTTCAGGGGTCACTCAAACAAAAGGTGTCTAGCTAGAATTCCTTCTGGAGTGTTTGGTGGGCAGCCCTGATGTAGTGTTGGGTCCAGGCTGGGACTCTGTTTCAGTTTCTCCTACTCCCCGCAAGGTAGGAGGGTTACCAGGATCACCCATGCAGAGTTCCTGATGCTTCCTTACTGGAAAAAGATACACAGGAGAACTTATGACGAGTGGAGCTTTGAAAGGAAAACCAAGCGAGCGAGTGTTCTCAGTCCTCCCTGTGTCCTGACAAGCAACACCGAGACACAAATGTGCTTGCTGAGGATGACCTCCATAGCTCCAGCACCCTCTTGGGAAAGGAAATGCTTGCATTTTATCAAAAGCAAGTTAAGGGCGCCTGGGTGGCTCAGTGGGTTAAGCCTCTGCCTTCGGCTCAGGTCATGCTCTCAGGGTCCTGGGATCGAGGCCCGCATCGGGCTCCCTGCTCAGCGGGGAGCCTGCTTCCCCCCGTCTCTGCCTACTTGTGATCTCTCTCTGTCAAATAAATAAACAAAATCTTTAAAAAAAAGAAAAAAAAAAGCAAGTTAAAAGAAAAAAAAATCGTGGAGTGGGGATATGCTTGTTTTGATGAGAGCAAGACAGTGGCGTGAGCTGCGGGAGGGCGTCTAACGGAAGGTGAACCTGGGAGTCACAGTGTGGTTGGTGAGGGTCACTTCGCTGACCTCCTGATAGGACCTGCTGTGCCCTGGAGCATCCGCAAGTTTCCTCTGATGCGAGGAAAGAGGAAGGCCTGTAGAGAAGATGCACACACGCCCCACCAGAATGCATTTGGGGGCGGAAAACAAAAGAAAACAAAAACAAAACAGAACAAATTTGGCTGCTGTACTATGTACTCCCTTGTGCCATGTTAAGCCATTTGGATTCTGCCATCAAGTTCACTGGGGTTTGAAGCCAAGATTATTTTGAATAAGGGAATGATATACTCTGATTTTAGAAAGATCATTCTAGCAACCAGCAGAGTAAAAAAGCTGCAGCAGGGAGTACGGGGTTAGGTGGGGGTGGAGGGGGGAGGGGGTGTGGAACCAGCAGAGAGGGAGTCAGTGTTACATGGGTCAGGGGTCTCTGCCCCACGCCTGCTTGTACCCAAAAGGTGAAGGCCATCCCAGCAGCTCAGGTATTCCTGGGCCCTGCCCTGTCTATGGTATCCGAATCTCTGGGGATGGGGTTCAGGAAACTTCTCGCATGCCTGCTAGTAGGTTCTTAACGCACATTCAAGTTTTTGGACACTGTTGGAAGATGCTTCTTGGGGAAACTGCTCCATTCTTCTCTGGTCGCCTGCCTGGGCGCCTGTCCCCACCCCTGCACTCCTGCTCCAGAGACTCAAACTCTTCAGGGTTAACTTTCCATCCTAATGCCAGGAGGGAATGCTTTTCAGCGATCAGGGTTCCACTTGGAAAACCACAACTTCCAGGGAATAAATCAAGCCATCTGGGAATAGTTTAGTCTCTTTACTTGAGAGGAGTGTTTCATCAGCTTTGATTCATCAGAGGATCTGGCCTGCACAGTAATAATCATCATTTCGATGACAACCAGCATTTGTTTAAGGGGGGATGGATGATGGCAGGCTATGGAGGTCTGAAGTGTTGAGCAGCAATAACTCCTCTCTCTTTGTCTTTGTGGGCTAGGATAAGACTAATCATTCTCTTCTTCTTTCCCCTGGGGACTCTGCCTCAGCGGTAGAAAAACAGACAGCAGCCTGGTGGGGGTGATTTCAAGGGTACTACAAAGACCTCCAGGAAGGCCTAAAAGGCCTCTTGTCTGCTAGTGTTCCTCAGGTACTGGTCACTGTGAAATTCTAGTACTTTCTTCTATTATTTAAACCTTAGTTACTTAAAATGTGCATTTCCTCTGAGGGGGTTGTAATTTTAGAGTGCCTTCAGGTGAACTTGAAGAAGGCTCCAGTACATGTATGTCTTTACCTTAAAATATACATATACTATAGTACCAACATTATATGTTATGCTAATGCATAAATAACAATGAAACCATAAATGTGTATAAATTATACACTTTTAAATAAAATAATCCAGCTTCATAGATTCCTGCTCTAAAACTGGGAAAATCTCATGGATGGGCTCCAAAAATGGTCAGTCAGTTTCCTGAAATTGTATGCAAAATTGATAAGCACTCTCTGGGAGAGGGGTTTTCAACTCAGAAGGTATTACATAATCACAGGTAAGGGAAAGAAGGGTCTACAAATAGGATTTTGCATGGGGTAGGAGAGAAAGACATGAATGAAAGAAATGAAGTTGTTTAATGAGCAGACAATGTAAAATAGACACTTGTCTCTGAGACTCTGACTTACCTTGTCACTTGACTCCTGTGAGTCTCGGTGAGGTAGGTGTTACTATCTCTATTTTATAAATAGGCGAACGGTGACTTAGGGAAGTTAGATGATTTCCTAAGCTTTACTCCACAGGGATGGGACGTATCTGGGATTCAAAGAAAAAGAGCAAGGGGCACCTGGAGCTAGCTGGCTTTGATGGGAGGGATTGGGACATCCCAGAGACACTTCCTGCTGTGTCTCCAAGGAGAGAGCTCTGCAATGATCCCAAGCTAACCCCTCCGGTTCTGCCACTGATTCTTCTTCCTCCTGCCTCTTCTGGGACCAGCTCTACCGAGTATTCCCTCTCTCTTTTACGCCTTCGGTCTCTCCTGCTGTATAGTGGTCTCCAACGCAGCTCAATCTCAACAGGGAGGGTCAGCGAGAAGCACGGGGTGTGTCATTAGAGCAACGCCAAAACTTCTCTAGGTGCTTCTACCATCCCTGCTGCCTTCTGCCCTCCCCAACCACGAACTATTCTCAACCCTCTGTAGGTATTCTCTATTCTCTTGCCTGTGAGCAACTTTAGCATTCCCTACTATAAACCACAAAAACGACAACAATGAAACATCGTCTTGAAACTGACATGTTTCTCTTTCTCTCAGGCTCCCTCCCTGGGATTGGATTCCTAATACTTCCAAAGCATAATCCTATCCCTCTAGCTCTGGTGCAGAAACACCGTTAAAGTGCAAAGCGTATAATGAGGTAATGTGTTGTCTGCCTGTCTTTCTCCTTCAGTAGACCCTGAGGATCTGGAGTGGTGTGTTGTTTTGTCTCCCTGGGCCTGAGAAGGAAGCCTGGTCACACAGGGGCAGTGAAGGAACGGCTGGGTTGCATTGTCTACAGTAGCAAATCGAACTCCATACTTTATAAGATGAGCAACTATCCTGCTGTGCCCAGAGTGGTGGGGTTTCTCAGGCTGTGGAATTGTTAGTGCTAAAACTGTGCTGCATTGGTCACCCCACGCCTTAACCTGATGTTCCAGACCCATGTGACCTGGCCCCTGTTTTCCAAGCTCCAACTGCATCACTTACTCTCAGACATCCTTATGTTTCGGAAAAGAAAAGAAAAGAAAAGAAAACATGTCCTTGTCGTTGCCTGAAGGTGGATGGTTTACTAAACCTGTGATAAGAATGCAGGGCCTTGGGCGCCTGGGTGGCTCAGTGGGTTAAAGCCGCTGCCTTCGGCTCAGGTCATGATCCCAGGGTCCTGGGATCGAGGCCCACATCGGGCTCTCTGCTCGGCGGGGAGCCTGCTTCCTCCTCTCTCTCTGCCTGCCTCTCTGCCTACTTGTAATCTCTCTCTCTGTGTCAAATGAATAAAAAAAAATCTTTAAAAAAAAAAAAAAGAATGCAGGGCCTCCGCTGAGTCACATGGGAGGATGGGGGTGCTATTTTGAAGGTGTTTGGTTCTATTTGCCAATGGATGTCATTTAAATGGAGCTGACCCAGATTATACAGAGACAGGTATATTTGGATGAGGCCGGGGGAGTGTGGGAGGGTTAAAAAGGAAGAAAGGAGTCTGGTGGAACACTGGCATTCTCCAAGTGTGGTTCTTGAACCGACAATGTCAGCATCACCCGGAAAGTTGTTAGAAATGGAGATTTTCAGGCCCGATCCCAGCCCTACTGAATCAGGCATTCAGGGGGTACAACTAGTGATCTGTGGGGTTTGTTGGTTTGTTTTTATTTTTATTTTTTTATTTTTTTATTTTTATTTTTTTTTAAAGATTTTATTTATTCATTTCACAGAGGGAGAGAAATCACAAGGAGGCAGAGAGGCAGGCAGAGAGAGAAGGGGGGGGAAGCAGGCTCCCCGCTGAGCAGGGAGCCCGATGCGGGCCTCGATCCCAGGACCCTGAGATCATGACCTGAGCCGAAGGCAGAGGCTTTAACCCACTGAGCCACCCAGGCGCCCTGTTGGTTTGTTTTTAGAGAGGGAAAGAGAGAGAAGAGTTGGAGGAAGAGGGAGAGGGAGAGAGAGAACCTTAAGTAGGCTCCACACCTAGCACAGAGCTCAAGATCATGACCTGAGCTGAAATCGAGAGTCAGCTGCTTAATGGACTGAGCCACCCAGGTGCCCCAGGATCTGTGTTTTAAGAAGGGATTGTGATGTATGCACAAGTTTGAGGGCCACCGTCTGGTGACATGGACAGCTTACTAGGACTCAAACAACCTGGGTTGTAGTGCGGGCTATCATGGATTATCAGTGAGACCGTGGGGCCTCTGCTTCTCTTTTAACTGAGGGGGTTGGAAGGGCTCCTCTCTGAAGTGTTATCATCTTTTTGCAAACTTTTCTCATCACAGATACCCACTGCTATGTTAATGAAATGTCCTGCACGAAATGAAGGCCTTCATGAAGATGTGAAGGCCAGAGTCTAATCCCATGGTGCCGCAGCTGGGCAGGGCTGGGATTCATTCTTATGATGGCTCCAAGAACCTCTTGGAGGAGAAAGTGACTGTTCTGTCTCATGTTTGAGGGACGAGAAGTACCTTCTTCCAAAAATCTCTAACTTGCTCTTATTAGTCTATATGCAACTCTAATCCTTTGTCTTACCTTGTGTCAAAACCCTAATTTAATGAATGATTTGACAGTCCACCCACTGCATGCCTGTTGCATGGGCACTATGCTGGGGAGACGTTGTGAGCTGACTTAGGCCACCATAATCATCCCCAGTAAGCCTTTCGGGGACGACGGTGTAGCCTCCAATAGCAGAAGGTTGGGAGGGTTAAGATCTCTTAGACTGGGACAACCGTGACATCAGGTTTTAACGACTGCAGGGCTAGATCGAATTCTGCTGCATATACAAACGTTTTTTAGCCAGGAGATACGGAAGAGTCCTATAACCTGTACTCTGAGCTAAATAAAGTCCCAGCTCTAGGTCCCCTTGAGTGCGGCAACAGCTCCTTGCATGGATGGTTCGCTAGAGGCAAAGAGGCGGTAATTTAGCAGCAGCTTCAGCTAACATTGCAGCCAGATTCAGACAAGGAGAATCCTCTGAGTCAGCAGCTGGACCCCGGACAATTTCCGAATCGAGCCTCAGGCGTCGCTCCTAATTGCATCGGCTGTTGGGCTCGCTGGATTCTCGCGGCCCGTTCACGCATGAGTGGGGATGCCTGTACAATATTTCGGTCGATACACACATCTTGATCACCACTCATTTCACCAATGAGAAATCATTTCTCATATCCATTACTCTAACAAAGAGAGTCTCTGGAGCTGATGGGCCCAGAGCCTCATGTGGAAGGTGAAGTTTCCATTACAGTCTTTCAAATTCTGGCCACTGCCAGAACGAGTATTCTCAACTGGGGCCTGGCCTCCCTCCTTGCAGCTAGGTAGAGAACACCTAATAAACCCTGTTTACTGGAAAGTATTTTAAAATAAAAAATCACAGGTAGTATGCATGGGAAATACAAAGAAAGATAAGAGTACAGATTTCATAATGTATGAAATGATGTATTGTTAGGTCAGAAATTTCTGGTTGAAGGTTGGTAATCTCTTATGCATCCTTGATACATTGTGCTAGCTCCTTGTTTTTGTTTTTGTTTTTTTCCCTCCATTTTTGCTGAGATCCTTGAATGCCCCACCCACATCTCCCCAAAGACACTGACCTTTGTTCTCTGCCAGAGATGGTTCCATCTCAGTCCTTTCCGGGCTAACTGCTAGTCAGCCTGCTAATCCTATCTGAGATATCATCCTATTACAAGGAGATCCAAACTCCCCAGATAGCCCAGGTTTCCTCCTAGGGCTTCTTCACATCCTCTGCTAACTGCCTTCTGATGCTGCATTTGTAAATCCTCTGTTAACTCTCTTGTCCAGGCCCCTAGCTCGGGAGCTCCCTGAGAGCTGGAGCTGGACCTTCTTAAATGACAGGACGGAGCAGAAGGCAGCAGACAGCACCGTGTGCTCAGCAACGTGTGACCTTGAGAAGTTTTCCTGGGAGGGCGATAAGGTTAACCTACGAGAGAATAATGTCCCCTGTGGACAACACAAGGCACATTACAGTTAGAAGCTCTGTGTTGAGATAGTCTGTAAGTGCCACGAACAGTTAGGGATAGAAAAATGATGAAGGTGAGGCTGACAGAAAGCCAATGAAAGACATTTTAGAGATGGGGATCCGAGTCCCTGTCCTGAGTCTCCCGGTCCTAAAAGATTGTGATTCACCCACTGGGCTGCTGGGGACCAGTCTCTGTGGGATCGTGGGGCTCCGACTGACCTCAGAGAGAGCTCTGGGCCTCAGCGGGTCTGTGCAAGGGCGACAAACAGAGGGATGAGGGAGGAATGACAATAGCAGTTACACCAATTAAAATAGAAATGATATCAGCTGGGATCACTCAACCAATTAGCATACAATTTAGTGTAATAAGAAATCAGAGAGAGGGAGGAAGAGAGAGAATGAGAGCAAGAACACATGTGCCTACCAAGAATAAGAGAGGAAGCAAAAGACCGAAACTGCTGGATTTCAATGTTGGGGAGCTCTCTCATTTGCCAGCAAGAATTGCACCCAAGAAGGAAAATAACTGCTTCTCTGCCATTTTGGAGCCGAGCATATTATCTTTGGGCGATTTTGATATCTTACTTAGGCCTGTGCCAGTCTGATTTTAGGAAGAGTGTACATTATTTACATGAAAACAAATATAAGCATTAGGAGGCATTTTTCCCCGGCGTGCAATTCCTACTAAAGAATTTACATTCTTCTAATTTGCTGCTTTACTGCACCACTTAGTACCCGCCTGAGATGAGCACAATGTCCTCAGTTAGGAAGGTGCTGAGGAAATTTACCCTTTTTGCACTGAATCGCTTGCTCTCCTCCCTGAAGCCACCAAACTCTTACTTGCTCGAAATTCCCCCTTTCCAAGCATCTCTTTTGTTTTGTAGGTATCAGCTGATCCCCAGGTCAGGATGCAGGCTTGGGAAGACGTGTGCTTTTGACTTGGCTTATTGTTGCAATGTTTCTCTGATTGAAAATTGCAGTAACAAATTGCCCTTGCAGTAACAAATGCAGAGGCATGTGCTTTATTTACGTTGCAACTGATGTATTCTTCGTTAAGACGGGGATTCTGGATGTATTTTAGCAATGCACAAACATGAATACCATATGGTGAGCTGCCTCCTGCAGAGTTGGGATAAACACCATGAATAGCATTAATGTAAACCACATGTATTAGCGGTACCCTCCCTCCCAGCTCTGTGCACTTCCAGACCCAAAGTGAATTGGGAAAGTGGCTTAGAAAAGCAAGCCTTGAACTTCTCCGGTGTCAGGAGACTGTGGTGTGTTTTCCTCTAGGAGAAGGAAGACAAATTTAGAGTCTTGCTTTAAGCACATAGGAATGCTTGCATCGTGCTTTTTGCTTGTTGTGTGTAGAGTTCGAGGACTCTGAATGCTCCAAGAGGCAAACTTGGGAGGAAGCTTTTGGTGCAATTGTGGACTTCAGTCACTCACAGGTTGTTATGATTGAGAGAAATACAGAAAACCATTGAAGCTTTTTGAGGTACCGTAGGCCCGGGCATGGGCAGCCGTGCCCATCGCACTTACTCTAAAAGAGTAACTCACTGGCTCAGGAAGAGTTTTTGTGCTTATTGAGGACGGACAAACTGTAGAGGTGACACTGACCGTCATCAGGAAGGAGCAGAGGGTGACGGAGAGCCAGCTGGGTCTCCTGTTCACCGAGACAGATCTTTGTAGCTGAGCTTTATTTTCAAGCATCAGCAGGGAACGAACACCTCTGCTGTGTTGCTTTTGCTCAACATTTTATGGCTCTAAGGTGGCTTGGCCAGATTATTATAATCTATGGGGGCTGTGCCCATTACTGCAACCTAGATTTTCTGTAGTTTGAAGTCTTTTCCATTGGGTCTGTTCTTTCTCTGCGTCCGTCTCCTGCTGGGTAAATCCCCCACAGATAGAGGGAGAGGGGAATAGGCCATCCCTTGCCCCCCGCTTGTCTGTTCCTCTCGGCCTTCTTATTTATCGAGTCTCTCTGAACCACCAGATGTTGTGCTGCCTGCTTCCCATTGTTCCTGCATTAGCCCCGCTCTTCCTTCGAATTTCACCTCTTCTGTTGAGTTGCCGCAAGTGCCTGTGGGGAGGAGGACTGCGCATCCTTTTTCTGTTTCTGCCACCTGCTTCCACTTTCCTTTCTCTACACCACGACCTCCCGATGTCCTGGTGACATTAAAATCCACGTTGACCAGACTAGCAGTGAGTTAACTAATTGTTGATGCTAGGTTAAGGGTCTATCAGGGCTTATGATACCATTTTTCTACTTTTACATAAGCTTGAGGTTTTTCGTAAGTAAGAGTAAGATAATCCATGTTGATGACCCTTTGGTCTTACGGTTCCTGAATATGATCTTTATCTCCACGTCAGCTACCATGGACAAGGCCACGTGTTGGACTGACTATTTCTTCCTCAAGATCTCAGATCATGAAATTTCCTCGTCTGAATTCACTTTCCACCTTCCCTTCTCCCGCTCCATTCAATGACTGAATTCCTTACTGATCAACATCATCCTTTTCACACACTCAGTTCTCAAAATCTGTTTGTTTTTATTTTGGCCTTAGTTAAGTTCCTGCCTGGCCTAGGTCCCTTGGATTGGCCCATGGAATGATTCTCATATCAGCACACTTAATTCCCTACCCACCTGTCTTTTCATGGTACCTGCTCTTCCAATCTTCATCCCATGGAAGCCCCACTACACAGTTTTTTTTCTGTTTACTTGCATAGTAAATAGACCTTAGGGCACACTACCTGGGTACAGTCGATATCCCAGAAAATAACAAACATTCCTTCAGGGAATAGCTTATGAGCTGTCACCATTCCTTTATTTTAACTCACATCCTAGCCATCTAGAGCAACACGGTCCACTAGAACTTTCTATGGATTGAAATGTTCTGTGAATCTCTACTATTCAAAACTAGTGAGCCTGAGAAACTGCACTTTAATCTTATTACATTTTCATTGATTTGAATTTAAATAGCCACATGTGGCTAGTGGCTACCGAGCTGGACAGCGTAGCTTTAGAGCTCTGGGGCACTGCCCTAATTTCATCACTACCTGGAGAGTCTTCCTGCTGATACGGTATGTGTCCTTCTCTCCATGGGGACAGCCCTTCTGCCTCATGAATAGTTTCTCTCTTTGTCGCCCCTTTGTTGTCTTTGTGGTAGAGTGACTGGGCACAAAGATGGAAGAGTCTGGGATGTTTGCCCTCGCTTAAGCCTCTCCTTCTGCCAGGCCATCTTTGATGCTTTATTTCAGCTCCACATGCCTGGAATTCCATCATGTCTTTCCCGAACTCCTGCAGTGGCCTCTGGCCGGTTTCCTTGCTGCCATTTTTGCTCCCTTACAGCCCATTCTTCACCCAGCAGATAGAACGAATGCATTAAAATGAGATTCAGAATTCCTCTTCTCCTCTCTTGCCATTTCAGGGACATTCCAAGTGCTTTAGCCCAGGATATTCCCCTTCTGCTTTTTGCAGAGCTAGCTTCTTATCCTTCAGCTCTCAGCTTAAATGACACCTTCTTAGAGAGATCTTCTCTGATCCGGCTAAGGAACATCCTCGTTTCACTGTCTGTCTCTGGTTTTGGGGCTTTTTTTGTTTTGTTTTATCTGCCCTGTTTTTTTTTTTCCTCTCTTTTGTAGCATTTGTTACTCTTTTATGTGTTTGGTTAATTGTCCTCTCCTACGGAATGTCCAAGATACCAGGTTTTTGCTCCCTTTTCATTGGATTTCTAGTATTTAGCCTGTAATAGACACTCATAAAGAATTGTCGGATGAATTATTGAATCATTGACATTTTGTCTCTCAGAGGCTATGATAGGCTAGCCTCTTTCTTCACAAAGTCTGGGTGATGGACCAGCAGCATGGTGCCACCTGAAATTTTGTTAGGAAGGCAAAATTTTGTTGGAAAAGCAGCCCTGATTTAGCAGCCTGGCTAAGAGAACGAGTGGGCACCTCCAGGAGCACTCTCTGTGTTCTCCCCAGTAATGGTTGTCTCTCTAAGCAAGGGGAATAAGAAATTCTCTCCCACCACAGAAATGTGCAGTCTACTGACTATTCCCTGGAAGTGGGGCTGCAGTTTCCCTGTCTAAGTGTGTTTGCCAGCTACATGGGCTCATCTGAGCGGGGACTGCAGGAATGCTGATGAGGGAATCATGGTTCAAGTTCTGACTTATCTACTGGCTGTAATTGTTATTGGGCACATTATTACCTCTCTGCGTCTGTTTGACAGAGGCATTAAAAATATAGCCAGGTGGCACATCTAGGCCACGGAATATTATTCAGCACTAAAAAGAAACAAGCTATCAATCAATGAAAAAAAATGGAGGAAACGTAAATGCACATTACTAAGTGAAAGAGGCCAATCTGGAAAGGCTGGATATCATATGATTTCAACTATATGACATCCTGGAAAAGACAAAACTATGGAGACAATAAAAAGATCTATGGTTATTAGGGTTGGGGTGGAGGCAAGGAATGAACAGGTGGAGCAGAGAAGATTTTTAGGGCAATTACAATACTCTGTATGATGCCACGATGGGTACATGTCATTTGTCCAGACTCACAGACTACACGACACTTAAAGGGGAACCATAATGAAGCTATGGACTTTGAGTGATGATGATGTGTCAGTGTGGGTTCATCGATTGTAACAAACGTACTGCTCTGGTAAGGGGCGTTGATAATGGGAGAGGCTCTGTGTGTTTTTGGGGAGTAGGGTGAGGGCAGGGGATATATGAGAAACTTATGTGCCTCCCCCTGAATTTTCCTGTGAATCTAAAACTGCTCTAAAAAATAAACTTTGAATAAAATACGAACAAGCAAACATAGCCAGCATTTATGGAGTGCTTACAATGAACCAGGCACTACACGAAATGCTTTACTTGAATTCGTACTTCATACTCACCGAGCCCTCTTAGATCCCTTTTTGTGATCCTTACATTGTAGACAGAGATTTGGGGTTCACAGAGGCTGATAACTTTGCACAGGGTCACACAGTCAGTGAACGGCTAGGCCGGAATTCTAACCTAGGACTACCTCTTTGGTCCCTGGTGGTCTGCAGCTCTTGGATGATGGCACTTGGGGTTCTTGTGATAGCCAAGTGAAACAAAACAGTGTTGATGAATGATTAAGCACCGTGTAAATGCTAGGGAACATAATTTGGAGCGGGACAAATAGCAAGTCCCCTAGCACATGACCATATTGTGCCTATGGTCCCAGACAGGAAGTGGCTCCCCTCCCTGCTGGTGTCCACGGGCCTCAGCTCCTCCTGCACAGGTGCAGTGCAGTGACTGAGGGATGGTAGCCCTCTCCTGTGCTAGGGAGAAGATCCAGGGGAGAAGCAACGGGAGAACTGCGGTGCTCCGGGTCCCGCACACAAGCTCGAGACTGGACCCGTGCAGGCTTCTGGCTGCTCTCTCCCAATCCGTCCCTTATAAATGGAAGGAGAGAAACCAGTGTTAGCAACCAAAGTGCTCAGGCGCCTACAACCAAGGTCTCCCATGCTCCCTGTGTATCTATTCTAAGCACTTCTGTCATCTCTGCAAGTAGCACAGGGTCAAAAATGTGTCTCCTTTCCACACCTGGGGACCCAGAATTAGAAAGAGGTAAAATTGTTTGCCTGAGGTCATGGACTTCATCATTGCTAAGAGCAAGGACCAGGCATTCAAACATTTCTTTACTCCAAATTCGGAATTTTATCTAGTAGATGCTTCTGCAAAAGAAAAAAAAAAGCGGGTGTTTCAGTTCTTTTATGCTAAGCTCCATTTCAGCATTTCTTCTGATGTATGGCCCAAATTCTGCTTCAGTGGGTCTTGTTCAAAACTCATTTCTTTGGTGAACCAGCCTCTAATCTCATATGACCACAGGCTCTCCTTAGACCGAAGCTCCCGGACATGGTCTTTGAAAAATGACATCATAATCCTAAAAAGAAATGAAGGAAATTGAAACCAATCTTTGCGACACACTATTTTTATTTGGTTGCTTGTGCTACTTAGATGAAGAGGGTACTGGATAGGGGCTATATCTTTTCCATGTTTTATACCATGCTTAATAGGTTCTCAGAATGTAATAAATGTTTCACAGGCCAATGAAATATTCCAAAGCACATAACCTACTGGGAGGTTATAAAATTATTCATGGCTGACACTGATGAGAGGATCAGAGTTTTTACCCTACAGGGAGAAGACACTGTGACACCCAGAGAAACCAGGAGTTATTCTTTGGAATACCAGATGTATAGAGTATTTCAGTGCAACCTGTTTTCAGATGGAATGTTAATAAGCATATACAAATGGAGGTAATAACAATGTACTAATTTATGTGATCCTATGATCAAACCGTAGTGGGTGCTGGTTATTTATCCTGTGATGCACTGATTTTCATATGGAATTTAAAAGAGGACCATTAAAATGCTATATTCCTGATTAAATGAGGTAATATATGTAGAGGACAGCATTTCTGTATTAACTCTTCTATAAATCTAAATTGTTATTCCTAATGATGGGATCATTTCAGTTGTCTGAATAAGTGAATGAGCTTTGTGAGATTACTGGGAAATGAATGTATGAAGCTGTTGGGCAAATACAATTGAAATGGAGCCATCCATACTGTGTGACTGTTCCATGGGGTGTTGGAGATAAGGTTACCTGAACGGGAGGTAGGAGAAAAGATTGTCCGGAATAAGAGGGAGGAGAAAACTTGAGTAATGTACATGAGTGTTGAGAGCCACGATTTTTTGGAATATTTTCCTCCTTAATTTATCTGTTGTAATGTCCTGGCATTGATATTCATTGCAAATGAAACCTTTTACTAGTGTTTGTGTGTGTGTGTGTGTTTCACTGGAAGGCTCAGTATTTATGTATACGGAAACAGTTCAAGCTCAACTCTGGTAGGAAGTCAATATACAGAAGTGAAGGCGTGGGCGCCTGGAAGCCCTGGGAGGCAGAGGTGATGAGGCACTCCAGTCCAGGTCAGTGGTCAAGGGTGACTTAAGCCAGGTGGCAGCAGAGTGACCTGGAGTAGGAGGTGTCCTCAAACAAGAATGGGGCAGGAGGATGGGATCTTAACGTCTTGTGAACGAGATTGCTGAACAAATAAGTGCGAAGAGCTAGGAGCTAGGATGATGGTGATGATGTGTTTTGAGTATCTACCAGGTTTCAAGGACATATTTTACTTGTAATTACAGGTACGAAACATTTAATCTTTTTTTTTTCTTTAAAATGTATTTATTTATTTGAGAGAGAGAGAGAATGCGAGCACGAGTGGGAAGGGCAGACGGAGCGGGCGTGGGCATCTTCAGCAGACTCTGTGTCGAGCAGGGAGGACTACTCAGGTCTCAGTCTCATGACCTGAGATCATGACCCCAGCTGAAACCAAGAGTCAGATGCTTAATTGAGTAAGCCACCCGGGAGACCCCTTATTTTTCTTTTTAAAGGATATGTTTCCATTACATTGCTAGACCTCACAGTCTGCATTATGTAAAATATGCATTAATACAGTTCACTGCAGGGGTGCTTGGGTAGCTCAGTCGCTTAAGCGGCTGCCTTTGGCTCAGGTCCTGATTTCGGGACCTGGGATGGAGCCCTGCATCGGGCTCCTTGCTCAGTGGCAAGCCTGCTTCTCCCTCTCACTCTGCTCCTTCCCCCCTCATGCTCATTCTCTCTCACTCAAATAGATAAGAAGAATCTTAAAAAAAAATTACAGTTCACTACAGCTGGAAATTTAGTGTTACACCCTTTTGGATGGTAGAAGAAGGTTGGACCAAAACTTGCAGATTTGCATCAGTTTATTGCTTAGAATCTACTGTTAGGGTGCCTGGGTGGCTCAGTGGGTTAAAGCCTCTGCCTTCGGCTCAGGTCATGATCGCAGGGTCCTGGGATCGAGGCCCGCATTGGGCTCTCTGCTCAGCAGGGAGCCTGCTTCCCCCCTCTCTCTGCCTGCCTCTCTGCCTACTTGTGATCTCTCTCTCTCTCTGTCAAATAAATAAATAAAATCTTTAAGAAAAAAAAAAGAATCTACTGTCAGTTTACTTTCCCAAAGTAATTCACATACTAAGGAAAAGCAGATTAATAAAAATTCAGGTTCAATGATACCATCAGTAGACTGGTTGACTAAGATGAGGGGCTGACCCAAAACAAGGGTAAAAATTTCCAATGAGATTCTATTTATTATGTAATTTACAAAGAGTTAAGAGGAGCAGAGTCCTTAAGGGGTGTTTTTGTTTAGAGACCCAGAGAAGGAGGATAGGTGATTGTTAATATTTTTCCTGTAGAAGAGTTCCCGTCCCACCAAACACAGAAAAGACTGGTCATTGAACAACTCTTTCTTCCTTCCTCTCTCTCTCTCTCTCTCTCTCTCTCTCTCTCTCTCTCCCTCTCTCTTTCTTTCTTTCTTTCTTTCTTTCTTTCACATATCTTGTGAGTAAGCACAACGCTATGCTTTACAGGGAACAGAGGAAGTTAATGTTGAGATTACCAAAAAGGTGAAGAAATTGGTTTTATCTCATAGTCATGATGACTCAAAGAATGTTCTTTGTCCTGATTCTGCTTACACTTTCTTCTTTCAGGGTCTGTCTCTTTTCTGCACTTAGCACTCCTTGTTTCTCTCCTGCCCTTCCCTCCTTCCTTTTTCCTCCTGATGCAGCTCTGCCTGACATCCACTTTCATGTTCTCTCAACCTCTTAGCTTCTTGGGGGAAATAGGATGCAGGTTTTAAACTTCTCTTGGCAGAAAGAAGCATGCTTTCTGAGCACCATTTCCCACCCTTTGACTTAGCAGCTTGCTGGAGGCTTGTTTTAATATTTTTCACAACCACTGTCATGCAGGCTACACTGTTGCATTGCTTCACCAAGTTGGGCTCTGAACAAAGAGATATATTTTAAAAAGGGGTATGATAAGACCTACCCTGGCAAAACAATTTAGCACTGGACTAGTTTATGTAACACATATCTTGCTGCTATATACAAAGGTCTAAATTACATAGTAAGATAATTAGAGATTAAAAATTGTGACTTCAAGTATTTTAAAAAGGGGTATGATAAGACCTACCCTGGCAAAACAATTTAGCACTGGACTAGTTTATGTAACACATATCTTGCTGCTATATACAAAGGTCTAAATTACATAGTAAGATAATTAGAGATTAAAAATTGTGACTTCAAGTATTTTAAAAAGGGGTATGATAAGACCTACCCTGGCAAAACAATTTAGCACTGGACTAGTTTATGTAACACATATCTTGCTGCTATATACAAAGGTCTAAATTACATAGTAAGATAATTAGAGATTAAAAATTGTGACTTCAAGTATTTTAAAAAGGGGTATGATAAGACCTACCCTGGCAAAACAATTTAGCACTGGACTAGTTTATGTAACACATATCTTGCTGCTATATACAAAGGTCTAAATTACATAGTAAGATAATTAGAGATTAAAAATTGTGACTTCAAGTATTTTAAAAAGGGGTATGATAAGACCTACCCTGGCAAAACAATTTAGCACTGGACTAGTTTATGTAACACATATCTTGCTGCTATATACAAAGGTCTAAATTACATAGTAAGATAATTAGAGATTAAAAATTGTGACTTCAAGTATTTTAAAAAGGGGTATGATAAGACCTACCCTGGCAAAACAATTTAGCACTGGACTAGTTTATGTAACACATATCTTGCTGCTATATACAAAGGTCTAAATTACATAGTAAGATAATTAGAGATTAAAAATTGTGACTTCAAGATAGTATGTGCAGGGCACCTGGGTGTATCAGTGGGTTGAGCCTCTGCCTTCTGCTCAGGTCATGATCTCAGGGTCCTGGGATCGAGTCCTGCATCGGGCTCCCTGCTCGGCAGGGAGCCTGCTTCCCCCTCTCTCTGCCTACCTCTCTGCCTACTTGTGATCTGTCTCTGTCAAATAAATAAATAAAATCTTAAAAAAAAAGATAATATGTGCAAAATAAAGTGGAGTAAAGAGTGATTCACTTGAGAGTAGAATCACATCATTACCAGAAAAATTAAATTCTAAACCTTGAGATTCAGTTTTCCCTGGTGGGGTTTATCCTGAGTGCACTTGTTTCTCTTTCAGTCGATTTCTCCTCTCTCCTGTTCAGTGTCCTCTGAGAAATCACTGTCGTCAGGTAGTTTGCTAGCAGGGCCATTGGCACTCTAAGCAGGAAGTCAAAGTCAAGTGTAGAAATTGGATTGTCAAAGATGGGGCTTGTGGGTGGTCTCCCAAATTCTCCTCCTGTGTTTTTCCAGTGCATCATGTGGTCTACAATGTACACTCGGTTTGGAATATAATCAAAAGCTTTAGGCTTCTCCACAGGTGCAAATATGCACCCACACATGGATAACAATCTTTTATATACAAAGACACATAGTCCATTACTTCAGGCTATACACGTGTTTACCTTTCTGATTTTCTCATACACACACACACACACACACACACACACACACACACACACACACACACACACGTCTGTTACCAGGCTTCTCTGTATAGTAGCTTGATTGAATTAGGCAAGAAGGACAGACGGTCCCAGGTGATCATAAACACTACTTTCAAAACATGGACAATCCATTACTATTAAATAGAATTGACAGCAGTTATTCAACTATTGGGTTAGCTCCCCAAATGAGAATACTTTGTATGTTTTCACCTTTGCAGATTAGTTTCTAGAAAATACCTTTAAAAGAAGAAAGAAACAAGACAAACTATGAAAAACCTAGAAGTGGAGCACTTGGATTGTGTACCAAATTCCTTAGGTTTTTTTGGTTTAAAGAAGCGACCTAGCGGTAGTGATCAGTGCAGCCACACCTGGAGCTCTGGACGGGTTTCATACTCAGAGTTTAACACACTGTGATGCTAGGATAGCAGGTTATCAAACAAATGGGTATGTGTGTATTTTTTTTTAAAGATTTTATTTATTTCACAGAGGGAGAGAGATCACAAGGAGGCAGAGAGAGCAGGCAGAGAGAGAGAGGGGGAAGCAGGCTCCCTGCTGAGCAGAGAGCCCGATGTGGGGCTCGATCCCAGGACCCTGAGATCATGACCTGAGCCGAAAGCAGAGGCTTTAACCCACTGAGCCACCCAGGCGCCCGGGCATGTGTGTATTTTAAGTCACGGTAAAATCTTTAAGGTATTTTTGTATTTTCCTTCTTTTTTTAAATTTCAGTTGACTTTTGTGACAACTCATCCAAAACTTTCCATTTTTTATTCTATAAAATGATAAAAAAAAAACAGCAATCTAATCAACTCCTGGTAGAGGCAGCATTCTTGTGTTCTTACACTTCCAGATTCTTGTCAATTAGATGTTTTATGGTGAGATCATTGTAGATTTACATGGAAGTTGTAAGAAATAATGCAGAGAGAGCCCCTGTACCCTTTACCCAGTTTCCCACCAATGGTGACATCTGGCAAAAGTACGGAAGAATATCACAACGAGGATACTGACAATGATAGAGTCAGGATGCAGAGCATTTCATCACCACAAGAACCTCTCACAGTGTTCCCTTCCCTCTTACCCCCACCTCTTCCTTAACCCCTGACAACCACTCATCTCTTCTCTATTCTTTGTCATTTTAAGAATGTTGTATAAATAGATTCACATAGTAGGTGATCTTCTGAGATGGCATTATTCCCTCAGCCCAATCCAGTGGGGATTTACTCAGGTTGTCCCACGTATGAATAGTTCATTCCTTCTATTGACTCCGTGTCATGGATATATTGCAGTTCATTTAACGTTACCTCCTGTGAGACATTTTGGCTATTTCTAGAACTGGGTAATTATACATAAAGGTGCTGTAAAGATCAAATTTCGATAAACAAAAATAACAACAAACGTTAACTTTCACTGAATGCCTAATATATTCTAGGCAGTGTTCTAGGAGCTTAACATGTAGCTGACCCAATGTCATGGTTTGCTTGCTACACTTGCACTGGTAAAACTGTAAAGATCCCAAGGTCTTTACAAGATCTTTGATCCCAAGATCAAAGATTCCCACACTTCCCACTTCCCAAGGCAGCTAGGATAGTTGGTCACCCTGTCACATCATTAACTCCAAGCAATCTGCACAGTAATTTACAGCCATTAAATAATAAAACATTAGGACTTTTGAAAATATTGTCCTCAAACAGTAAGAGTACTGAAAGAAGTTCGTTAGCTCTCCTAAGTACCTCTGAGTCCCCAGGTCTTCAATAAGTTCCTTTTAGGGCAGCAAATTCTTTAAAGGTGATATTTAAATGACAATATCTGTGTTTTCTCAAACGATCCAAAAAGCCAGGGTTACAGAGCACTAAATTTACTTCTTTGCTTGGGAATAGAGTTGCTATTTGTTGAGGTTTCTCAGGCTATTACATACATTATCTCATTTAATTCTGACAACAAACTTGTGGAGTAGAAATTACTATTCTCATTTATAGATGAAGAAATGGAGGCTCAAGAGAGTAAAATAATGTACTTTAAGTCAAAATAAGTGATGAGGCAATGAACTGTACAATTTCATTGCCTTTGCCCCTTCTGAGGCTATATAAAGCTGTCTCTCAAATAGTAGAGAGATCTGAGGTGAAGAGGATGTGTCTAATACATACACACTAGGGGCTCTTCAAGAATCCCACCTTCTGGCTTCCCCAGGTTAAGGGAAGGTATGGATTACTCTCTGTGGTCCCTAACTCAATGGTGGCAAGCATTACATTCTCCCAAGGATGTTCTTGGTTTCTGCTCTGGAAGCAGTGTTTTACAGCAGGCATGGTAGCTTGGGGTAAGAGGTAGGGATCTCAGCTTCTATTCAGCCAGATGACTCCAATTTCCATGAATGTCTGAGGGGAGATGAAATGTCTCAGCACCCTCTTGCCTACAAATTCCCTTTGAAGATCTCCCTCTAATTAATTTACAGTCTTTGCTTTCAGAAGTGTTTGAAGGTTATAGTCATTGGATCACTAAGCCTCCTTCTGAGCAAGTCCTCTGAGGATATGAGAGTCACATATAGAAAATGTGGTGCAGCAGCCATAAAAATGAGCCACTCAGAGCCTCGGCTGTAGGGAGCATACTTGACTGACAGTCCCAGCTGCTGTGCTCAGAATCTATCACTGTGTTTATGCCAGAGCCACACTTCCCACAGATTGCTTCCAGCCAGTGACTGAGTGTGTCAGGGATGCTAAGATAGGCTTGTTCCTACCAAATGGAGAATTTTTCTGAAGAGTGATTATTGCCTCCAGAACTTCCCATTGGCCTTCTTCAAATCTTAGACCTTTGCTGTAGGCTGAGAATCTCCCTGGCCAACCTTCTTTTCTTCCCTCTTTCCTTCACCAGGGTCAGATCTGAACTGCATCCTCAAGGTTCCGTCTCCATTGGTGTCCTCCCCTTTTCCCTCATGGGCATTTCCCTCAAGACGTCTCTCTCACATCTACACATGTCTTGGTGTTTGCTTCTTAGAGAAACTGAACTAACACATATTTGCACTTAATACCCACTGTCTTCAGTTTTAAGGACTTAGCTCAAAATTTCACTTGAAACAACAGAAAAAAATCCATTTCATATCACGCTACATATGCCATGGGTTCAAATTTTGGAATATTTGGTTGAAAGCCAGGTATCTGAAACTCAAACTTTTTGGGTGGAGGGAAGGTAGAATTGAATCAACAGAATATTTGAAGAAAAATCATTTTAGTATAGATTCCTGGGATAATTTCCCAGGTTTCTAGTTCAGTTTGCTTTTATAAATGGAAACCCAACCATAAAGGAAACAACAGAAATAGAAGAGGATTGATTTGGGACTCTGAGGCCAGTTATGTGACTCCTAAATATATCTTTTTCTCTTAGTAACGATGGTCTTGAATACAACACTTCATCTCTCTGTATTATGCTTCCTTCATCTAACAATGTAAAATTAGTCATTATTACTCCCATTTTGCAGATGATAAAACTAAGGCTGAGGGAGAAGAATTTAACTTGCCCACATTAACCTAGCTAGGGAACAACAGAATCAAGATTTGGATAGGAGGGTCAGTGGCTACACCCTTTGCTCTTTTCATCTAGTTAAAACTGCATCCAATGATCTTTAAGGTATTTCCAATTATTAACTTTATGAATTTATACACTTGAAATTAGAAGATAATACTTTGTCTAAATTCCTATTTTAACTATGCATGGATTTTGTGTTAGCGAAGAGCACTACCTTATTGGGTGATTTTGGTTTATTTTTCATTGGCTGCTTTACTGAGCCTCATCAAATGTATTTGCTTTGCAGAGCTGCAGTGGATTAATTCTGAATAAGTAATTTGGATATGTTTTTATTCATTTCTGTGGAAACCATCTATCTGGATTTTCATATATCAAGATCATAGAGATTTGTCCCAGTCCAATTGCAATCTTAGTTACAGCAGTGCCGGCTTACATATTAAGGGCATAGTTTTGCTCTGATGGTCCTTCAGAAATCTGTAATTGGTGTGGAACACTGACACTAACAGAATGTGTCTTATGAGGTCCTATGAGTTAGGCTTCTGCAGATTAACGGAATCTTTCTTGATGGAACAAGCCCTTTGGAATTTATTAACACTATCTGCTTCTCCCATGAACTACTCACTTTTCACACAATTCATTTCGTCTGCCTCTTCTGGCATTTTGGAGTCAAACCTGAATTTGAGAATCTAACTCTAACTTTTGAGGTAATATATGCCAGACATATTCCTTGACTTTTTACCCCCAAACAGAGCTTTTTTTTTTTTTTTTTTTGGTTTTTGCTTTCATTCGAGGATGAATAATACTTCTTTATATATTTCCTTCCTACAGAACAAGATTCTTTTTATTCTCAGAATATGTCATCCTGCCTTTATCATTATTTTATGCCCTCCACCTGCACCCCAGTTTTAGGATTTGGGGGGGACATAGAACCTTTTTTCTCCTAAACGTTACTGAGATGGCTGTGTTTGTGTGTGGGTACATGTTGGGGGACATGCAGGGCAGAGCTCCTAAAGGCTAGGAACCATGTTTAAAGAAACAGTGCTGTGGGGATGGTCTAAAGATCTAAGAGTCGCATTAGAAATTTGAGCCGCAAATATAAATTCTGGGAGAGTTTATAATAAATATCCAAGATCACCTTACACTCTCTCTCTCCCTGTTTACCATTTATCTTTTTTCTTTCTTTCCTTTTTCTTTCATATTAAATTTTTTTGTACAAAATCACTTCTTAAAACACTGATTAGTTACAACTGATTGTAATATGTAAAATACCATCTAATATGCCAAACATCGCCAACCCAGAGGTGCTAAACTTGCCCATTTTGAACTTTTAAAATTCTGCTTATGTTTGGTATTACAGCTACATTAGCTTTCTTTTGGCATATTTTTATGTTTAAATTTTGTGTCCTGTAAGCATCCTATAAAGAATTTTAAAAAATCAGTCTGACATTCTTATTCTTTTACTTAGAATATTTAGTCCATTTATCTTTAATGAAATTATTGATATATTTGGTTTTATATCTCCCATCTTATTATTTGCTTTTTATTTGGTCTGCTTTGTATCCTCTTTTCTCTCGTTTCTTGCTTTTTCTTGAATTAATTATTTTCTTTTTCTTTCTTTTTTTTTTTTAAGATTTTATTTATTTATTTCACAGAGGTAGAGAGATCACAAGTAGGCTGAGAGGCAGGCAGAGAGAGAGGAGGAAGCAGGTTCCCTGCCGAGCAGAGAGCCCAATTCGGGGCTCAATCCAAGGACCCTGGGATCATGACCTGAGCCAAAGGCAGAGACTTTAACCCACTGAGCCACCCAGGCACCCTAATTATTTTCATTATACCATTTTCTCCTATTCATTCGTTAATTTTACATTTTTTAATTATTCTTTTGATGGTTAACCCAGAGACCACAACATGTGTCCTTGACTTATTACAAATTATTATTTTACCTCTTCCCTAATACTGCTAGAAACTTAGAACATTTGAAGTCTATTTACCACACCTTCTTGTCTTTTGAATTACTCATTATAGAATTTAGTTATCTACATATTTTAAATTTCACAAGTATTTGCAATTATTTTGTATGGTCAATATTCACTTATAGTTTCCCACATATTTATCCTTTCATATGTATGTATATATGAATATATATAATCTTTATATACTTTTATATTTTATATATATGTGTGTGTGTGTGTGTGTGTGTGTGTGTGTGTATACTTTTTCCTATTCTTTTTTTCTCTCTCTGCTTCATTTGGATATTTTCTATTAATCTTTCTTTCAGTTTATCGATCTTGTGTTCTGCTGTATCTAATTTGCTGTTGATGCCATTAAGTTAAGATATGTATTTTTTCTTTATTTTTAGTTTTAGAATAGCTATTAGATTATTTTAAAATTCATATTCTAATTCTTTGGAGCATTTTCCATTCTTTCACTTATTTTGTCTACTTTTCCTACATTTTATTTAATATATTGATCTTAGCTATCTGCTAACTCAAAAATTTAGATCAGTAGTGGGTTTGTTTTCTCTTTTTGTTCTGTTGATTATAGGCCACATGGTCTTGTATATTTTTCTTCAGTCTAGTAAGTTTTGACTGAATGGATGGTTTTGTGTATAAAAGAATTGTAGTGGCTCAATATAGTTTTATCTTCCA
Organism: Ailurus styani; assembly: GCA_002007465.1. Lineage (NCBI taxonomy): Eukaryota > Metazoa > Chordata > Mammalia > Carnivora > Ailuridae > Ailurus > Ailurus styani. The sequence goes on along the minus strand of LNAC01000166.1, from coordinate 1,054,418 downwards.
TCAGTGAAAGTTTCCTTCTAACTCTGTTATTCAGGTAGAGGGAGGAGGTGATTATCTCAGTTCCTTCAGGGACTGAGCTTTGCTGGGGCTCATTTCAGGATTTCTTAGTCTACCCTCGGTTTGTTCCTTTTCTTAGGGCAGTCTCTCCCAGGCTCTTGGCTGAGAGTCTGGTCTTCGTGTCCTCAGCCTGAAGGACAAAAGAAGATTCAGCTCTCCCCTCCGGTGGTTTTCAGCTTAATTTTTTATCTTCCTAACTTGTATAACTTTAAAATTCACAAATGTCTTAAGGGAATGAGGAGTCATATATTTGAAACAGTTCTCTTTACCTGGCAAATCTTTAATTCCTGAGCACTGTGAGATTGTGAGAATTTTTTCTGCCTTCTAGAAGTTTTTGATCTAGTTCCCCATTCTTCTGAACAGCACCACAATTCCAAATGTTTCCCTTCAGGGAAAACTGGTTATGTGTTTGGAATTCCTCAAGTTTTCATTTTGTCACTCCAGTTCTGTATGACAGCTAAAAGTTTGCTGGTTTTTCTTTCCCACAGCACAGATTCTCTGCCTGGGCCAAGGCTGATTGACTTGTGGCCAGGACTTGAAAATGTCCCCAGAGAAAAAAATTACTGGCCATCATCAGCTCACTTCAGAAACTGTTCCATTCTTTGGAAATTTAGTTCATTTAGTCCCAATTGCTTTCAGTTCTCGCTGATGCTTTGCAAAATATTTTTAAAAATTAACTTAATCACTTTTGTTAGTTGCCACAGTGAATGTCTTGGCCTGCTGTGGATTACTTCATTCTATCTAAACATGAAAAGTTCTTGTCTTCACACTTCTTCATTTTCATCATCATTTATACCACCATTCAGTACTCTACTCTGGAGATGATTATAGTATCTTTTATCTAGCAGTTTTCCATATGAAACTTAGTTATTTACTGTTTTTTCAAGAATTACCTTACAAACATTAATTGAAGAGAAAAAAATTCTATTTTCCACCTGTTTGTTAAGACTGAGTTTATATATTCCCTCTGCCCTAGCTTTCCCTGATACACTGTTTAGAGGTAAACTCTTCCTTCCAGGAACTCCCACATCGTGTTTTTCATATGTCTTTATTGCACATATACCTTGCATTATAGTTACCTATATTTATATTCTTTATCAGGCACATCATAGAGCTTTGTCCATAGTGAAAGGAATAAATGAGCAAAAAAACTGACAGCATAATACTGGAGATCCTCTCTGGGATACTAAGAGTTATTACCTACTCATCCTCATTATTTGTGAAGAGATCCCCTGAGAAGCAATATTTGTGAAAGTTTTCAGAGCTAGAGGCCAGAATTATACCAGTACTATCTCATTTGTGTACTGGGCCAAAGACTTTCATGATAGTAAGGTTTTAATACAACTGAACAAGGGTTTTTGCATTAAAATTTGGCTTTCACAGTCATTAAATAGAGGAAACATGGTTAATATGACAAAGACAATTAGCTTGCCCACACTTATAGACAGAGGCTATTGTGGAGTTTGTCATATTGATAGCAGTCAGAATTGTTTTTGAGAAAATCCATGTTCGGCGTACATCTTCAAGATTATGAGCATAAAATTTCTGAGTCAGAAATGACTTTGCTACTTCACAGATTCTAACATCTTAAAAATCAACTTCTCATTTATTGAGCACAACTATGGGCAAGGCACTGTGAGAAAACACAACATTTCAGGCATTATCCCCTCTACACCAAGGGGATGAGTTAAAACAAGGCATAAGTATGTCATATAATGCTGTCAATATGATAAAATATATTACTGATGCTATATGAACAGTATAGGTAGTAAATATTTTAAGGATTTAAAGGAGATGATGACCACCCTAGGTATGGTCTGGTCAGAGATTTGAATGATATTTTCTCATCAGACATGTAGCCTCAAAGGCCTCTAGTTTTGAAATTCTCTTTTCCTTTTTTTTTTATGTTTTCTTTCCTGTGAGTTGGAGTAACATGGCCAATCATGTTGGGAAATAAATGAATACATTTAATATGGTTTCCTATCCCAGCTGGTTTTAATAGTCTGAATTGTTTTCAAGAAAAACTTGTAAGAGAAGTAAAGAACTTCCTGCCAAACTATATGAATGCCATCTGGCCTGAAGTGGGATGTTGGTGGTCTAAGTCCATTCACAAGGAAAGTACAAATTACCACAACTATTCTGGAAGAGTCTGGAGTTGGGGGAAGCTGCAGCATTTCTCATCAGAAATGTTAAGTAAGGAAAAGGACTGGAGATGAACCGAATAAGAAATCTCTCTGGAGAGCCAGAGCTTTTATGTATTTCAAAGTGTTTGTTATAGTGAAGCAATATTAGCAGTGGGTAGAACATGAACTGCAGAGTGAAATTGGTGGGAGGGAATCAGAAAGAACACGTAAGAATGCCATTTGAGGACTCTGTGACACCAGTACATAAATCAAAATTTGCCAGTGCTTGAGTGTTCATTCAGCACACTCTGAAATTATTAAAAATTACTATAAAGACCACCTAGTCACACGGAAACATGCCTGTGAAATGCAAAAAATTTAAGACGTCAAGATATAAATTCGGTTGCATAGAATGCAAAATGTCAAATGAAAAAGACCGATAAGATCAGACCCCAAAGATAAAAGTTATTGTGCTAACGGTGGACTAAAGGTATTTTTCTTTTTTCCCCTGTATTTCCCCCATGTGCCCATAATTTGGTTATATTATGTTGATAATTTAAAAAATAGTACCTTATTCAATGAATATTTTATGGCTTTGTTTTTTTTCAAAGGCACATCGTATATTCTCTCTACCCTCAAGGAACCCTGAATCTAGTAAAAGGGTAAGATATAACATCTCACAAACAGTATGGAATAGATAAAGTAAGAAAGCCATAGTAAGCCAGATGAAAAATATCACACAAGACTGTTGTGATCATGAAGGCTTAATGAAAGCAGTGGAGTTTGAACGGGACCTTGAAGGACATGATTTTAATAGATAGTGTTGAGCATGAAATGGCATTCTCTGTGGCGAAAATGCACAAGCAAAAGGGCAAAGATGGAAAAGCATAGCCATGTTTGTGGAAAAGCAAGGATTCACATTGTTCAGTGAACACAGTAGTAAAGAAAAATGTGACCTGGAAGTGAGGCTGAGGCTAGGTTTTCAGGTATCTTGCACGCCAAGGGAAAAGTTGGACTGTGTCATTGCATCCCAATAGCTGATCTGCATATTTCACTTTGGAGTTTACCAGCTACAAAGGGTTTTCAGGTTCTTTACTTGTGATTTTCATGATAATGTTCCGAATAAGAGATTATCACTCCATATACAGATGACAAAACTCAAGTTGGAGAAGCTCAGTGACCTCCCAAGGTCACAGAGCAAGTTCCTTTTGCCCACTTGCACTTCCCTGTAGTTAATCTACACCAACAATAGATAGCATTTGACACGATGCATCATCATTAGTTGTTCACTTTCCCTTTTAGCACATCCTCTTCATCTAGGGCAAATTCACTAAGAGTTCCTACACGACTTCAGTGGTTGACTTAAGAAGTTTCTTTGTTGGAAGAAGATGGTGGTCAGAGGATGACTTAATTTTAAAGCCTTCATTCGACTCCTAGCTCTACTACTTATCAGCTGTCTAACCTTATCACATAGTTTACCCTTTCTGAGCATACGTGTCCTGACCTCTAATTTATGAATAATATCTACCTCATGGAACTCTTCAGAGGAGTAAATGAGAAAACATGTATAAAATGCCAACATAATACTTAATTCATAATAAGCATTCAATCAGTGGAAGTGTTATGTTGTTATAATGTTGTTGGCATAATAACTTTGAATTAATAACTAACCCCTATTTCTCTTACTCCTTTTTTCCTAATTTATTTCAGTTTTCAAATGTTCTTTTTTAAAGATTTTATTTATTTATTTACTTGAGAGAGAGCATGCAAGAGAACATGAATGGGGGAGAAGAGGGGCAGAGGGAGAAGGAGAAGCAGGCTGCCCTTCATGGAGTTCCATCCCAGGACCCTTGTGATCATGACCTGAGCCAAAGGCAGACACTGAAACGACTGAGCCCCCAGGCGCCCCCCTCAGATGTCTTGGATTTGAGTGACTTGGTTGGAAGCAAGAAGCCCGCCATCTCTCTAAATGGAGTATGACGTCATCCCGCAGCTAAGTGTTGACCTCCCAGCCCACCTAACTCCATGTGTCATGTGTACATGGGGGATTTGAAAGGCCACAGAGGAAGAATCAACCCAATAAATACGGAACAGAAGGGCCACTTTACCTGAAGTTATATATTTCTTTTTAGCCTGAGGAGTCGGCAGTTCTATTTGTTAACTCATTCCATTCATCCTGCTTTTAGCATCATAAGTGAGCTAGAAGCACTAAGGTAATATTACTTGTGCTAATGTTAAGAACTGACATTTACCGAGTCCTTAATATATGCCAGACAATAACCTAGAATAGAATAAGCCACTCACACTTCAATTTGTAGATTTTTTCTTATTTTTATACCACTGTGTTGCATTCTTGAACCATATTTTTCGTACTCATCTGTAGAACTGAACTTTTTGCTGCTGTGCCAAGCCTGTAAGCTCAACACCCATAGAACACCTCCACTGAGAGCCCCGTCCACTACTTGGCCCATACGAACTGTACTAACCGGAGTAGCATTGTACAGGTACAACTACACAAAGAAGACATACTACTCAAATATTTTCTTTTTATATTGACCTTTCTGCTTCTTCTCATTGCTGTTTTCTTTTCTTTTTTTCTTTTTTTTTTTTAAAGATTTATTTATTTATTTATTTCACAGAGGGAGAGATATCACAAGGAGGCAGAGAGGCAGGCAGAGAGAGAGGGGGGAAGCAGGCTCCCTGCCGAGCAGAGAGCCCGATGCGGGCCTCGATCCCAGGACCCTGAGATCATGACCTGAGCCGAAAGCAGAGGCTTTAACCCACTGAGCCACCCAGGCGCCCGTTCTTTTTTTTTTTTTAAAGATTTATTTATTTGAGAGAGAGAGAGCATGAGTGTGAGTAGAGGGAGGGGTAGAGGGAGAGAATCTCATGCAGACTCTACGCTGAGCATGGAGCCCCACACGGGGCTCAATCTCACGACAATGAGATTGTGACCTGAGCTGAAACCAAGAGTTTGATGCTTAACTGACTGCGCCACCCAGGTGCCCCGCCATTTTGTTTTCTATCACAGTTTTAACATCCTGTAGGTCAGGTGCTTCTAGGAAGTTAGGCTTGATCAGTCACGATCTTCCCACTACCTCATCTACAGGACATCAGTCTTTCAAGATAGCTGCCAGTGTGCTTTGATTGGCTTTGGGATGCTTTACCAACCTTACTTTAGCTCATTTGCTATTTCATTTAAAAAATGCTTTGACCTAGAGAACCAAGTTTAATAAGAACTCTGGCATTTATAGTGATGCCTTTTGGGATATGTTCAATAAATACTTGATACTTTTTTTTTTCTTTTTTAAAGATTTTATCCATTCTTTTGACACACAGAGAGAGANATTAACATTACAAAGTAATAATGTG